>OZ018318.1:224397622-224754851 GCA_963969495.1 Ceratothoa steindachneri
GCCCTCTTGGATAATGTTTATGATGACTGCTTCGACTTTTCAAAGAGGATGTTCAGCGTGCGATCCCACTGAAAAAGAAAGCCGGGCTTTAGTAGTTTGAGAAAAAAATAACATTTTTGGTCCCATGGCAAAAGCATACGCTACTTGGTTAATAAATCCGAACCATGATCGCAAATCTGTGATATTCTTGGGCGTCGGAAAGTCTCGAATGTCCCGAAGGTACGACTCCTGTGGCTTCACTCTGTCTAAGGATATTTCGAAGTCGGCGAACTCTACTGTGTCCTTTCCGAACCAAAATTTATCAGGGATCAGCGTTATGCCGTGCCTGCCGCAAATGTCGAGCTAGTTAACCGCTTGGAAGAAACTATATTCCAGTGTGTCCACCCAAAGCAACGTATCGTCTATACATTTAGTTTTGTTCGGTATGTCCGAGATAATTTCGTCGTATCTCCTGGAGTAGCCGTCGCCCGATGCGATGTAGCCTTGTGGGGCGGTCTTGTATCGATATCTCCTCCAGGGAATTATAAACGTGGTGAGGTACCTGTCACATTCGCGAATGAGGACGCTGTGGTAGCCGTTCCAAGCGTCTAAGACGGTTTTCTTTTTGCCGTGGGGGACCGAGCGGGCCTGATGAAACGGTGAGTGGGTGTGGTGCGTCTCTGTCTCTCTGGTGGCTTGAGCATTCAATGGTTAAAAATCGATAGCACGGCGGGCCTTTCCGCCTCTTTTTGGTGGACTACCATGCGGTGGCACCACGTTACAGATTCGCCGACTGGCGTGGGTTCGAGGACTCCCAATCTGACGTCTTGGTTTAGCCCACTTTTGACTTCAGCATGCCAATGAAGCGGGACCGGTACGGGAGTATGGCATGCCACCGGTTCAGCCTGTGGGTCAACCATAAGCTTCATTGGAGAGTCTTTCATGGTAGGCAACACTCGATGCTCGTGGGTATTGAATGTGTATACCTTATAGTTGTCGAGTATGAATTTCTCCAATCGGGTACGGTTACCCTCACTCGCTGGGAACGGAAGAGATGTTGGAGGTGGCGGAGGAGGTTTGCATCGTTTGGCGCAATTGCACTTGTCGTCATTGGTGTGTTTTTTTTGCGACGATGACCTGCACTGGTGACATGCAGTCCGATATTGTTTCAAATGCAATGTTATCGTGCGAAGCTTCACCTACTGTTGGGAAGTGAGGAGTAATCATACCAAGGTCCATGCAGGCTTCCTTGGTGAAGAAGAGCTTGTCGGTGCAGTCTATCACGTATGTGATTTGGCGAGTTTTGATGACTTTTCTGGCTGTATCTCTGCCTGAGAAGCGTAGTATCGCGTTGCCAAGCAAGCGAATCTATCCATTTTTGGCAGTGTGCATTTAATACGTGACCGGAATTAGGTCATTTTTTCTGAGACCTAGTTTCTATGCCACTTTATGTCCTACGAGGCAGCTTTGGCACTCTGTGTTTGCCATGGCGTTGATGGCGGTTGCGATGACGTTGGCGCGGAAAGAAAATCCTAGTTTTTTGTAGTCTTCCTTTGAAGCCGTGATGAAGAGAGGGATGAGCGTCTGAGGTTTCGATCCCTGTCGAATCCATGTATCCGAAAGATTGTGTAGATGTGTTGGTCCAGGGGGATAGTTTTTCTACCATGATCGGATAGAATTTGGCTATGAAACATAGGGACTCGAATACGGCATTTTCGTCGCATGGGTCTTACATATTAGGCTTTGGCACCTTGTTGCGCCTATTCGGAGGAGGTCTATTCTTGCTCTGGCAAACGGACGCGAAGTGGTTCGCACGAAGGCACTGGGGGCACGTCTGGCCGCATGCCGGATATTCTTTTTTTGCGAATGCTTGGTAAGGATTTCGTGCCATGGCCGCTGCCTCCACAGTAAAAGAAAATTTCTGATTCTTCAACGCATTTGAGCTTGGCGATGTCTCTCTTGTTGCGTCTGTATGAGCTCGTGACTGCTTCGGGTGCCGTGTGAGTCGAGCAGCCGAGAGGCAGAGCGCTTGCCAGATTCCTTTGCTTTGACGAGTCGAATGACCTGTTCCATAAAAATATTCTGATTTGGATTGCCTAGTAGCTCTAGTTGGATTTCTAGATCTTCGATACCGCGTATGAGGACATTGCGCAAAATGGCTTCGGTAAAGTGTACTTCAGAACTTCAATTGCTGCAGTTTAGTGAGTATTTGCATGTGTCTGCTTGGCCACCCGGGCGGGCACAAAAGGAGCGTGTGGTTTCTTCTTTGTCCTGTCACATATTGTGCAGGGCAACTCTGGCAATCATCATGTTTTCTTCTCGAACTGATAATTTCTTGATGGTTTATAGTACCTCACCTTCGGTTTTCATCATAAGGCTGCCATTTGAGGAGCGTGGGAAGTCCTTGCGCAAGGGTTCGTTGCAGCATTTGAGTAGTTGCACGATTTAGTCTGTCAGATATTTTGGTTGCTTCAGCGTAGTCATTCCATCGAGATAGGAAATATGACCATTCCTCGCTCGTGCCAACAAGGGTTAATGTGGGCCGCTTGACTTTTTTCCACTGGGTTTTCAAGGTTGCTGCTCGCGGAGTGTGTGTTTCTGTGGGCGGTAAGGAGGGTTGCAACAATGATGCTGTCATATTCAGGAGTTTGGTATGTGCATCCTGCGATCGGACATTTAACCTTTGGCATTTTTGCAGTTGATTGAAGAATTAAAATTTAAATTTAGATGCACAGGACTTATACTAAGGTACGTAGGCCCCCTTATCTTGGTCAGAACAATGGCCAACAATGTAGCTTAGGCCTCAAAATTCTTCAATATAAATTGATCCATCATTAATAAAAATCACTCTTTGCAATATATTTATTTATACACACAATGATGGAACATGCTGAAATATTGTAATATAAGATAAATATAAAAGTATAAAAATATATAACTCGAATAGACGTTCGTATGATTAATCAATCCTAAATGATCTACAAAATATAATATCCTTATATGCAGATACGCCACGCAGTGGAGCAAAACTGTATTTGTTTGTTATTGCGTTTTTCTTTTAAAATAAATTCGTACGCGTCAAAGTCATATTTCTCTAGGGGAGGAGAAAATCTCCTCGGCCATACAAAAAGTTCCCATAAGTATTTTCATCAAATTTGAGGATATTTTTTTCGACGGGAAAAGGGTTGGGGCATATAACGAACTCAGGGATACTTTCCGAGAAGAATTTGGGAAGTCCCAAGTTGAGGATCGCAAAGAGTTCCTAAATACTCAGGAACAGTGGCGGCTTGTAGCTAAAATTAGTGGGGGTGCTGCATCAGATTTTATAGCATTCTTTTAATATTGTGTAAAAGGAAATAAACAGATAAAAAGAAAATTTATAGATAAACTTGATAAAATCCTAAATTATTACAGTTCAAGCTTGATCCATTTATTTAAAAACGAAAGCCATTCTTCTTGTTTTAATTTGTGCGTAAAGATTAAGTATTTTCTCCTTGATCTCTGGATGACGACTAATGACGAATTTTTCCCCATTGAAAGCACTGAAAGTGCATTTAGTCTTTCAGATTTTTTTTAGCATCCTTTTGATATTGTGTAAAAGGAAATAAACAGATAAAAAGAAAATTTATAGATAAACTTGATAAAATCCTAAATTATTACAGTTCAAGCTTGATCCATTTATTTAAAAACGAAAGCCATTCTTCTTGTTTTAATTTGTGCGTAAAGTTTAATTATTTTCTTCATGATCTCTGGATGACGACTAATGACGAATTTTTTCCCCAAATTTGGAAATCTTCGCAACTACGTCACCATCCATATCATTAACATAGATGATGAACAGTACTGGTCCCAGGACAGAACCTTAGGGAACACCGCTAGTTAGGGGCGTCCACTTAGAAGCTTGTCCATTCAACACTACCCGTTACCGCCTGCCTCTTAGCCAGTTCCTAATCCAACCTGCTACATTTCCGTCTATGCCCAGCGCACGCACTTTATGGAGGAGGCGGTGGTGTGGTACCTTGTCAAAGGCTTTTTGAAAGTCTAGGTAGACAACATCCACCGCTTTATCCCGATCATGCTCACTGAAAACAAAGTGGAAGAATTCCACAAGGTTCGTTAAGCATGACTGGTGCCTTCGGAAGCCGTGCTGGGAACTCTCCAATGGCAGGTTTGAATACAAATATGACGTTATATTGTCCGTCATGCTACTTTCCATGAGTTTACCGACTATCGAGGTTAAACTAATAGGTCGGTAGTTGGACGGCTGGCTTTGGTCTCCTTTCTTGAAGATCGGAGTCACCTCCGCCTCACGCCAGTCTCCAAGAACGCGGCTAGTCCAGATCGAAGTGTTTAAGATTGTGGTCAGAAGTAGTGCCACCTCATCACGCACTTCTTTCACCACTTTAGGGAGAAACCCGTCCGGACCAGGGGACTCATTCATTTTTAGGTCGAAGATTTTTTCCTCTACTTCGGCTAGGGTGAAGTCCATTTCCTCCAGCTTCTCACCCAAGCAAGACTCAAAAGGCTGGGAGATGGGACCACTCTCTTCAGTGAACGCTGAAGAGAAGTAGTCGTTTAGGAGGTTTGCATTTTCTGCATCCGAGTGCTTTAATGCACCCTCCTCATTTACCAAAAGGTCAATCATGTGGTGGATTGGTTTGCGGCTGTTTACATAACCAAAGAACTTCTTGGGATTCTGTTTACACAGTCTCGCCACTCGGAGCTCCTCGGCACGTTTCGCCACCCTTATAGTGGACTTCACTCTCCTTGCTAGCCTACGGTACTCGTCAAAGTCACCAGAAATCTTTGACTGGCGGTACACAGATCTCTTCTCCCTCAGTAGTTGATTAATTTCTCGATTGAACCACCTTGGTTTAACGAAAGACCAACATATGCTTTTCATAGGGATAAATTGTGATTGAAGACTCATGAACTTACTTTTGAAACTATTTCACAAGTCTTCAACATTATCGCATCCTTCCCATCTCACATCAGCCAGTCCTGGGGAGACCTACGAAATCTGCCCTTCTCAAATCAAGTTGTCTCGATTCTCGCGTCGCGGACTGTACCTTAGGGACTTTACCTACAAATCTAACTAGTTGGTGGTCACTAACACCGATCTCTTCGCCTATAGAGAGCTCCTCAACGATGTCTTCCTCTGATGTGAAAACCAAGTTAAGAATATTGTTTCCTCTCGTTGGCTCCCTCACTCATTAAGTCAATAACTCGTTGTCCGCGAATTCCAGGAGTAGCGCGTTCTCGCCACAGGGTTCTCTGGTTTTCCAGTCGGCTTGTGTGTTTTTAATCCCCCATGACGATACACACTCTGTCTTCGATAAGTTCTCCTAGCAGCTGGTACAGATCCCTGTCCTTTTTAACGATTTGGGCAGGAGGTCTATAAAGCACCAGAGTCCTGTATTTGGCAGGACCTATTTCTAGGTCTACACCTAGGAGCTCGAGTTGGGATACGATGTTGCATTTTGTCGAGTTGAACGTATCCTTGACATACAACACCACAGCGCCAATCTCTCTGTTAGGCCTATCTTTTAGGAAGAGCCGGTAACCTGGAATCATGAATCCGCCTTCAAAAACTCGGTTTGAAGTTTTTATCCACGACTCTGTAATGGCTACCATTTCAGGTTGTTCTGTCGTTACGAGGCCACGAAGTTCAAGAAACTTGTTCCTGATCGACCTTGCATTAAACAGAAGAACTTTGAGGGAGTCCCCGAATGTAGGACTCCCTACTCTCTTCCCTTTTCCGGCGTATTTATTGGTTTGGTGGCTCCCCTCTTTGCGAGCTCCGAGAAGGTCGTTCCAGGAGTGACACCGACGTACTGGCGTACGTCCACCTTCACTCTGGGTATGACACTCCTTAGGGTCCGTTCCACGACATCTTGTATAATGTTACAGAGTAGAGCCTTTCTTTAAAGGAAATATGTACTCCATCCTTTTGGTAGAGATCGTTTCTATCATAGAAGGTGCGGTAAGGGTCCACAAAAAAGGCTCCCTGCGCCGTACACAAATCTCCCAGGCGTCGATTAAGGGAGACGTTCCTCGAGTGAGCGGTCTGGGTTGGACCTCTTCTCGGGAGCATACCTACCATTACACGTCTGCAAGTTTTCAGCCCACAGTCATCCACAGCACCCATTATGTACTGTGTTGATAATTTTTTATGTGGGGCCTATCCTTCCTCCTCTGAGGTAAAGGTCGTTGCCACTTACCATTAGGGCAACGAATGAGTTCTAAGAAATTTGAGATTTCTCCACCTCTACTCTAATCTGCTGGTCTCCTCTTCCTGGTAGGCAACTTACCTTCACACTCGTGCGAAGGCATGCTGCTAGCAAGGGTTGCAGGGCCCGTGCTTGAGAGTTCCCAATAAGATTGACGCTCGCACATTTGTCTGCACTCTTGTCTTTCGCGAGAGACTTATCACTTTTCTCTTTCGTCTCCGCATTTCCCTTGTTTTTCTTCTTCTTCCCTTTTTTCTATCTTCATTTGTCTTTTCTTCTGTTTATCTTTTCTCTTCTTCTCTTTCCACTTTCCCTTGCCCACCAGTAACGCTGGAATCTTCTACACTGGAGTGAGCTGCTAAGGTCGTTGTTTTTCTTCTTTTTTTTTTCTTTTTCTTTGTCTTCTTAATTTCTCCGTTTAGCTGAAGTGGCACTGCCAATGCAGTTTCAGCTCCTTGAGTTGGAGTCTCATCGGCGGAACCACCCAAGTCAGTCAGAGTTTCGTCTCGAGCTTGTGCTGACTGGGCTTCTAGTTTAGAAGCTAGCTCTTAGATTCTCTCCTCGAGACGCCGAATCTGAAGCGCGTGCTCCGTTTCTAGGGTCTGTAGTTTAGTTTCCAGTGCCCTAGATATTTCCTCAGAGGTTGTGAAGAGATCTTTGAGTTTATTGCAGTATGCCACTGCCTCTTGGACCTCTCCTTTAAGGATACACTCTGTGCATATACTTCCCGGGTGGCATTTCGAAAAACATCCCTCCGGGAAGTCCCTGCACCACTTGTCCTTCTGGCATATCACACATGTGTATTTGAGCGCAGCTGAACCTTTTTTTCCTGTCATTTTGAACACTTTCTCTCTCTCAAAACTTTGCGACCAATCAATAGTAAAAAAGGGGGGTTGGTGAGTTCTCCCCACGTGAGTCGCTCCCGCCTATCGATCAGAGACGTTTCGAAGTCTTTCAGAAGGCACGCTCAATGTGCTGCTGTTCGTCCGACCGAGTCGTCAAACCTCGGCGTGCCGTGGCTCCCAACCAAGCAGCACTGACGATCCCCGAAGGGGCCATCGATTTCTCACCAGGAGAACAACGGAGCAAGCCCCGTACTAAACTCCTACTAGTTTCCTTCACGACGGCCAGGATCTCGGAGTAGCGTTCAAATGGATATCCCTCCACACCAAGAGACTCGACCCAAGGCTTTTTATTGGCCTGGCAACCAACCTGGGAACAAAGGGCCGTCACCTCGGACCGATGCTACCAGAGGCACCCGTCAGCGGTCACTGGGAATGGTCAATAATTACGCGCCAGGGAAGGGGTTAACGGGGCGCTACCCTCATCCCATTCATTGTGCCCCAACGCCTAGGACACCTCTAGTCCTAGTCTCTCGCAACCAGTGAGCGTCAATTGGCGTTGTTTATAGAGGTTTCAAAGCCTCTCTTCTGACGCATGATGTAGCTGCCAGGTTCTTATATGTAGATAAAGAGGAGTAGGGTTTTTCTTGTATAATAAGTGGAAGAGAGAGCATAAAAGTGAAAAAAAGAAGGATATAGTAGGAAAAGGAAGGACGCACTTAGTCTGGAACCTCGTTTCCGACCAAATGGACAAGGGAAACCCTACCAGGGGTACCTTCAAGAGAGGTACCCCCGCCGACATAGCTCGAAAAGTCAAAGGTACACACAAGCTCTCTTCCCGCGACAAGGGGGCGTCACCTTTACCTCTACTTTCGAGAGAGAGAGAGAGAGAGTCGGTAAAAATGTACTGACTCCGACTTCATCTCTTACTTCAATATAATGATATTAATTCCATTGTCCCTGGGACCTCAGTTGAGTTAGTAGTTAATAGTTAGCCAAACTGATGGTTGGGACTTGGCGCACCCCGGATACCTGAGCATTAGTTGGCATTCAAAACTTATTTTGGTATTATTTCTATATTTGATACTTCTATACTTATATTATTTTGATTTAGTTTTACTCTTGTTTTTCTCTTGCTGTTTTCATGTATGTGTGTAGGGGTGCGAAGATGTATCAGAGAGAAAATTCCTTCCAAAAGGGAGAATATAAATAGCCCATTAAATTACCAAGTCAGAACGGACTTCGCCGTAGCGTGACGGCAGAGGCCAGCACTCTGCAATCACGCTGCGGCCTTTTCTATATTCGTATTATTTATTTCTTCTTGACTGAAGTTGCCCCTTGAAACATTTCTTCCAGTAATCTGACTCCATATTCTAGTTGGCTGGGTTGGTTCTTCTTTAATTTGGCTGAGATTCCTTCTTCTTTAAGTTGGCTGGGTTAATTCTTGATCTTCGTAATTCTTTTGTCTTGATGTATTTTCATTTTAACTTTATCTCGATGTGATGATTCCTTCTAATTTTTGATGTGGCGAGATGATTTCTTGATGAGTTGAGACGAGTTAGCCCTTGAAGTCGTTTTCTTTCCGTTTTCCTTGACAGCGGTTTTCTCTTGAGTCGATTTCTTGAGTTGTCCATAAGGCGTTTTTCGTTTTCTTAAGGGATCTTCTCCTTTAAAAATTGTGGACTGTCTCGGATCGATCTCGGGTCTTTGAATCCAGAGGCCAGCACTCTGCCGCCACGCTACGGCCAAGTCCGTTTGGACTTGGAAATTTAATGGGCTATTTATATTCTCGCTTTGGAAGGAATTTTCTCTCTGATACATCTTCGCACACCTATATGTGTATCTGCTGCGAGGAGAGAATACTTACAAGTTACGTATATTTATGGCTTCTTTGAATGTGTTGTTTGCAACATATCTTCGCTTCCTAGTTACCAATGAAGCCGAGTTGACCATAGCAGAATAATATATATATATATATATATATATATATATATATATATATATATATATATATATATATATATATATATATATATATATATATATATATTTATATATATATATATATATAACCAACAAGGACCTCTCGCTTTTGCAGGGTAGCTGCCTGAAAGGCGGGCAAAGCCGATGGGGGGGGGGGAATAGACGACGAAGACGATGACAGGGTGGAAAAGTATAAAACAATGCTTAATGGAGAGAGGCTTAGGAACACCTAGTGTCTCAAATATGGTGAATTTATTTCAGACCATTATTAGTCTATTACGTAATTTTACTTTACTAATGCTGTTAATTTTCATTCCAGAAATTTTCAATGTTAACTTCCAAATTTCAACTTAACTGATATTATACAAATTCAAAAGGCCCTTACAGAATGGTAAAGAACTTCAATTAAATCTAGTGTTTTTGAATATTTTACCCTATGCACAGATAAATAAATATTGTTGTCAGTGTTTGACAGAGTGATGATGCGAAAAGGGAATGTGAAGCAAAAATTAGTTCTTTTAGTAAGGTGAGTAAGAATGGACCAACCAGAGCATCAAATTTAAAAAGACATTTAAAGCGCTTCCACCCTAAAATTTTAGAAGTTGTCAAGGAGAAGGATAGGAGTAGTATCACAAATATTTCATGCTAAACACCCACTACATTAAAGTCACCTCAAGAGAAATCCACTGGTGGACAAACATCAATTGCAAAATTCTTCACTACAGACAAAATTACCATAACAATGACTGCAGAAAAGTTTAAGAAATATCTTATCGAACTAGTAGTTAGAAATGGATAAAAAAGAAGAGATAAAAAAAAATCCTAAGGGGCTGTTCATGTTCCTTAAAATGGATGCTGCAACTAGCCAGAGTTAACTATTTTGCGTTGATGAAAACAATGAAATAGTAACCCGGACACTGGCAGCAAGGATACAAAAGCGCATCATGACAGCAATTATCTTGAGAAATTAGTAGTAGATGTTCTGAATAACTTTGAAATAAAGAAAGACCAAATTCTCTGCATTGTAACTGATAATACTTCGAATATGATCAAGACCATAGAAAATATTAATGAAGTTGAATATAACGTAAGAACTGAAGAGGAAATACCTGCATCAAATCCTGAAGTGCTAGAAATAGAACATCAAGGTGAAACTTTAGATGATATTGTTGAGGAAGCTTCTAAACTCTGCCTTATAATACATATGCGTTGTGCTGTCCATATTTTGCAACTAACAATAATGGATGGCTTAAAAGTGCCCCATACAGCAACCTGAATAGGTAAGTTGAGAAAAATAGCCATAATAGCTAGAACTCCGAAAATTGACGCAATTCTCGAAAGACGAACAGGTAAAGGGGCTTTGTTGATCAAGCGGCACGATGGGGCAGCATATATATGATGATTAAGCGTTTGGTTGAACTGAAACCTTTTCTAGAAGATATGGATAATCCCAATGTCTCACTAACTGTAAGTCTATGGAATGAGGTAACACAATTAGAATCTCTGCTTGGAGAAATTTAATACTTCGCTTATCCCAAAGGCAAGGCCTAATTGCAGAAGCAATTGTGTCTTCGATGAAGAAAAGAGAGGATCAGTTACTTGAAAATGACATCTTGTTAGGTGCAGTTTACTTAGATCCAATGAACTGAATCTTGTTTTCCGAAGAGCAAATCTCTAAAGCAAGAGATACCATTTGCAATATTGCAATTAAGTTGAAAAGTTGCTTCTAGAAAATCCAGAACCACAAATGCATGATCAAGATACCAGAAGTGATGAAACTCAATCTCATTCATCCTCTTCTAATGATGAACTAAATTTAGAAAACTATCTAGATAAGATTGAACGATCGAAAGCGAAGCGTTTCCTTTAGATGTAAAGGTTCAACCTGCAGATTTAAAGCTAATGAAATTTAGACAAATAGTTTATAACCACTTAAACAGGTAGAACATTATGATAGTTCATATAAGAAAACATTACAAGAAGTAATATCTGCCTTCCCAGAGGTATTGAAACACACAGCTATGATACTAACTGCCTTCCCACTCATTTAGGTCAGTGTGGAGTGATAATATTATGCACTGAAATTGATCAAGTCAGATCTAAGAGATCTAAGAATTGTCATGAAAGAAGATCTTGCAGAATCAATTATATTCCTAAGGACGAGTTATTAAGTTTATGTTTTATATTCTTAAGTCACCCATGTAATATATTATTGCTTTCTAATTAAATTTTGTGAATTTTTATGCCTACTCAAGTTTGAGTACCGTAAGTGTGGTACTGAAAATGTATTTTTTTCTATATATTTTAAGTGATATTACCTGTTTCTCTGTAATAATTAGGCGTGATTTATATTTTGTCATGTAACAGTATTTTTATACATCTAAAAAAATTAAAGGATTTTGTTGTAGAGCAAGTCAGGATTGTTCAATGACATAGGGGTTATTTTATGGTATTTGGTTATTAGTGAGATTGATTTTAGTTAATTAATCAGCCTACATAGCTAATTGAAAACCATTACCATAAATTTGTTGAATTTGGATGGAATAGTCGTCTGTTAATATTTAGACCTAACGACTGACGTGAAATGAATATAGAAAACTTCTGAACGAGGTTTGTAAGAAAAACAGAAAATAAACAAAATAAATATATTTACAAAATCAACGAATGCACAATGAGAGAAATGAATTAGGAAATAACTAGTGAGCGGTTATTACAATTATATGGATGAATGATATAATTAAATTGAGAATTGCTAAGGAATACAACGTAATGCAATGTTTGGGAGTAATGATAAGTAGAATGAATTTAAGGTAAATAAGATGTGATAAATATGTGGTAATCATGATGTGGTAAAGTAAGATGTGGTAAAGTATGATGTGGTAAAGTAACTATGATGGACTGTGAATTGGGATCTGCAATGAGAGAAGTTACGAGAATTAGGACCTACTATCGTATGGCAGTTTGCAGAGGATAAGTGTGAGAGGATTTATTACTGACTTTGATTCGAAGTAAATTGGCGCACGAATGAATGGGTGACTGCTTCAAAGCGGGCAGCTAAAGGCGTGCGTTCGTTTTTTCGTTTTGGTGTATTGGTAAAAGTAAGTGTTGCCGAAAAGAATATCTTAGTCATTGATATTTGAATGGCAATTATATATTACAAAATATTTAATATTTTGGATCAATTATTTATAATAGATAATTTTACATTGAATTTAAAAAAGAAAGTATGCTAATGAAATATTGATAAATTTAATAATTTATAGGAATGCCAGAGGGCATTGCTATAATTTCACGTTCAATTTTTTAGGTTTGCATTTTTTTAAGAAAATAAATTAGTTTCATTACATTCACCCCTACAGATTTTTTTTTTTTTGGGGGGGGGGTAGCTTTCAATGAAATTTATTTTTAGTATAATTTTTAGTTGTCGTAAAATGGATTTTTCTTAAATGAACAATAAAAAAAGGCTACACGGCATAGTGTTTTCTAATTAAATCTTGTGAATTTTATGCCTACTCAAGTCTGAATAGCTGTGTAATTGAAAATGTTTTTTCATATTTTTAAATGTAATCTTACCTGTTTCTATGTATTAAAGAGGTGTGATTTATATTTTTTTAGGTAACTTAGTATTTTTCCACAGATGAATAATTTAAAAGATTTTGTTGTATATAAGCTCAGGATTGTTTAATAACAATGGTTATTTCATGTTCAAATTTTTTAATGTATACATTTTTGGGGAGGGGATTTCAATGAAATTTATGTTTAAATGGAATTTTCTGAAATAAACAATAAAAAAGCCACGTGGCATAGTTATTACCGTTAAACTCAAACTCTAAGGATTTGAGTATTTTGGTATATGAGGGAAATAGGTTCGGCATTGAAAATGGTCAGCGCATTAAGCTTCCGAAAGTCGACGCACATACGGAAAGACTGGTCGGGTTTCTGAACCATGACGATGGGAACAGTAATTGGAGTTGGAGGGTTCAATGATCCCAAATCTTAAAAGATTTTCCACCTCGATGTTAAAAGTCTGGCTTTGAACGGGTGGGTTCCTGGGTTGTGAGCGTGATTGTGTGCTCAAAGTCGGTTGAACAGCCGGGTTTTTCAGAAATTACGTCCCGGAATTTGTTCAACAATTGTACCAATTGTAATTTCTGGGAGGGTACAAGTTGGGGGTCCATATCTAGCTCAAGGGCATAATCTTCTCGGGGGCCTGGTAATGAGGGAAGAGGATAATCATTATCTTGCTCAATACACACAACCTGAAATGCGTTAAGGGGATCGGAAGGGTAAGGAGCTTTCATAGCTGTCTCCTCATCAATGGCAACTATATTGTTTATACAGGCGCGGCGGTGATACCGCTTTAACATGTTCACGCGGAACAGATTATCTCCAGAGGGGGTTCTAATTAGATAGTCCACGTGGCCACGAGCTTCGAGGCCGGGGAAGGGGTCTTTCCATTGACTAAGGAGCTTGTTTGTATCGGTGGGCAAAAGGAGCAAAACTTCATCGCCAGGCCGAAATCGTCTCTCTTTTAACTTGACGTCAAAATAGGTGCGGTACTTCTCGAGATTGATGAGATCGGCATTCGTATACGCTATGTCCGCACACTCTTCTAGACGATTGCGGAGATATAATAAATAGGAATGGGAAGACTTTAATTCTTTTTCCAGCCGAGGGTTGGTGAACAGCTCGTTCAGGATTCTCATGGGGCCCCGTACATTCTTCCCATAGAGGAGCTCGAATGGGGCAAATTCCAAGGTTCGATGAGGGATTTCCCTGCAGGCAAAAAGAGCCCCTGGCAAGTACCTATGCCATTTTCGGGGATGAGCTTGGCCCAGTTTCTTTAACACGAATTTTAAGGTTCCGTTTAATTTCTCGCAGATTCCGTTCGCGGCGGGGTGATACGGGGAGGTAAACAGGGTCTTGATGGTGAGTTGCTTGCCGACCTGCTCTATCAATTCTGAGGTGGATTATCGGCCTCGGTCCGAAAGGATCTCCTTCGGGATACCGACGCGGGAGAAAATAGATATGAGGGCCTCCGCACAGGTCACACTATCTATTTTCTTGATGGGGAATGCTTCTGGGAATCGTGTCGCAAAATCCACAAGGGTGAGGACGTAAGAGTGTCCTTAACTGGAGGGGGGATGAGTCGGGCCGATCAGATCAACGACCTCTCTGAAAATTGGCTCTGAGATTATCGGGGTCTTCTGGAGTGGGGCTGGTCGTATACGCCCTTTTGCCGTCGTCATATGGTAAACATCGAAAGATAAACAAAACTCGGCACTTTCTTTAGCCTAGTCTGGGCGAAAAGAAATATTGGAATTTTTTTTTTTAACCGTCTTATTATGACTAAAATGTCCAGCAAATAGACCATCATGGGCTAGCTTGAGGACTTGGGGAGCGTGATCGCGGGCAATACACAAATTATAAGTAGCGGGGCTACTCCCATCAGAACAGGAACGGTACAGTAGGTCTTCCTTAATGAGGTAAGAGAACTCCTTTTGTCCGCGGGCAGAGTCCTTTTCGTGACTGCTCGCTTTTTCCCCAAAGGAAAGAAGATTTGCGCACTTTTTCTGGGCTTGTGCATATGTCTCGCCATGGAGAGCAATGAATTCCGGGTCATCGGGGGCTTCTAAGTGAACGGGGAACTCGTGATTCTTCTGGGCCTGGGCTGGGGTAATTACGGGCTGAGCCACCGGAGTAGAGGTTATTTGGAGGATTTGGCTGATCAACACGGCGCAGAATCTGATCGGGGCCACTACTACTTCGGCCTATCCAGTAAAGTATTAGCATTCTAGGTAGCATCTAACGACAGGAAAACAGTTTGCTCGTCCAAGGTACATAAGAACATAAGAACATAAGAAAAGAAGGAGACTGCAAAAGACCATTCATGGCCTACACTTGGCAGCTCCTGTTCCATTCAACACACAAAAGATTTCTTACCAGAGACAAGTCATCAACATTGTCACCCTTTACAGGAGTTCGTCAGATCTAATCTACAATATACATAAAATGCATCCAGAGGATTATGTCCATTCATGCAACCGCAAAATATAATCTCCCCACTCCTTAGAAAAATATATACATATGTACATAAAAAAAAGTCAGTCCCATCTAGCAGCTTCATCCATATATGTATTTATCTAATCTATTCTTAAAACTACCCAGAGAGGAGGCTTCTATCACATGTCTAGTGAGCCTATTCCATTCATCTACCACACGATTTGTAAACCAGTTCCTCCCAATCTCCTTCCTAAACCTATACTTATCAAGCTTAAACCCATTGCTACGTGTTCTATCATGTTCACTAAGTATAAGAACCTTACCCAGATCCCCTTTATTATATCCTTGTACCCATTTGAAGACCAATCAATTCCCTTCTGACTCTTCTCCTTTCCAATGTATGTAGATTTAGTTTTCTGAGCCTTTCACCATAAGGTAAGTTCCTTAGCCCATCAATCATCTTTATCATCCTTCTCTGAACAGACTCAAGCATATACATATCCTTCCTATAATATGGTGACCAAAATTGTACTGCATAGTCTAGATGAGGCCTAACTAGCGCCAGATACAGTTTTAGAATGACTTCAGCACTCTTATTGCTTACACTCCTCCTAATGAATACCAATATTCTATTAGCTTTATTCTTAGCATTTAGGCATTGCTTTCTAGGACGAAGGTCTGAACTTACCAAAATACCCAAGTCCCTCTCACAATCAGCCCTCCCTAAAATTCTCCCATTTGGAATAGAACAGGAGCTGCCAAGTGTAGGCCATGAATGGTCTTTTGCAGTCTCCTTCTTTTCTTATGTTCTTATGTTCTTATGTTCTTATTCAATGGATTATTTCTACCTATACTGAGTACACTACATTTGTCTATGTTAAACTTCATTTGCCATTTCTCGGCCCAATTGGACAGAATGGTCAATTCCTCCTGCATTACAACAGCATCAGAATCAGCCCTAATGGCCTTACCTAGCTTAGTATCATCAGCAAATTTACTCAGGTCACTATTTATACCTATGTCAAGATCATTAATATAAATTAAGAATAGCAAGGGACCCAAAACAGATCCTTGCGGAACTCCACTGCTAACACACCCCCACTCAGATTTAACTCCATCTATACTAACTCTTTGCTGTCTGTCACCAAGCCATGACTGAATCCACCTAAATATACTGCCATCGATCCCGTGTGCTTTAACTTTGCTCAGAAGTCGTAAGTGTGGCACTCGATCAAAAGCCTTACTAAAGTCCAAGTATAAAATATCATAGTTTTCATCATTATCTGCTGCTTCATACACCTTACTATAAAAAGACAGCAAATTAGTCAGACAGGATTTACCCTTACTAAAGCCATGCTGTGATTCTTTTATCAACTTATGCTTATCCAAGTGATCTCTAATATTCCTTGATATAATAGATTCCATCATTTTCCCTACCACTGATGTCAAACTTACTGGTCTGTAATTAGACATATTTGTTTTATCCCCTTTCTTAAATATAGGTATCACATTGGCTTTCTTCCATGCCACTGGCACAATGCCACTCTCCAATGATTTTCTAAAGATGCATGCTAGGGGCTCACTTAACACATCCTTACATTCTTTCAAAATTCTAGGAAAGACCTCATCAGGACCGGGTGCTTGATTTTATCAATTTCCTTTGTCACTATCTCTTTTGTGATCAAGATATCCTTTAATTTCTCTTCATCATTACCCCGAAAGATCATTGACACCTATTTTATCTCTAACCTTAGTTTTGTATAATTGATAAAAACTTTTAGGATCTGCCTTTGCCCTATTTGCCACTTTAATTTCATAATTTCTCCTTGCTACTCTAACTAACTTTTTAACATCTCTTGCTAGTTCATTATATCTCTGCCTTCAAGTGATCCTCTCCATTTTTTATTTTCCTATAAATGCCCTTTTTAATGCCAATATAATGCTTAATTTTATCTGTCATACATTTTGGGTCATTATTTTTAGTCCTAATCTCCTTATATGGAATGTTAATCATCTGACCTGTAATTAATTGTTTAGTTTAGTTTAATCTTCGTTATTGTCCTTCCTTAGGATTTTGTTTGAGACTACGCGGTCTCTGCTCGAAAAGGAGGGGGGGGGGCGGGGTCAAGGTGGTCCTCCGAGGTCGCCCTCCTACATTTGTCAATATATAAAGGAAGAAGAAGAGGCCGAATATGGAGAGTAATTGCGCTGAGAGAATTGGCATTGCGGTAAATGTTCTGTCGTAATGACAAAATTTTAGTGATTGGGACGGGGGGGGGGGCGTTCCCATTAGTTTTCTACAAATCAAAATGTTTTACAATTATTTTTTTTTCTTTCTTTTAACACTAAACTAAACTAAACTGTAATAATATATATTATGTGTTAGATATATCATTGCTATATAATCTGAGAAGTGGAGCAAGAATACCCGAAATTACGGAACAAAATAAGTGTGAGTGTATACTGGTTGTTATTAAGGTGTTAATTGTCATGTTATTAGTTGTAACAACTTGTTATCACCGTCTCATTTTCTGAAGAACATATTGCTGAAATGCTTTTAAGTTTAGATAAACATAAAGGAGCAGTAAGTCAGATAACTGAAGATGACCAAAGAACATAAGTGGCACCTGCTGGTACTGTATTCAGAAAAGGGACAAATAAAGCTGAGCTTCCTGCTGCAAGTACAATGACAAGATGTATGCCAGGTGTTGTTGTTGATATTGGTGTTCATGAGAAATTATCCGAGGAGAGAGTTGAAGAATGTGTCAGAAAGGGCTATCTCAATTTCCCAACTTCATTTCCACGTGGCAATAATCAACAAGCATTCCCTGAGAGTATACTCTCAGTACGAAATCCAAATGGTGAAATTTCAAGACAAGATTGGTTGTTATGGAGTCCATCACAACAGGCCCTCTATTATTTTCCGTGCAGTCCCTTCAAAATCGCATTCGTATCTATCAAAATCACAGGGCTACGGTGCAAGAGGAAAATGGAGAAAACTAGTTAACAGAATTCCCGAACACGAAAGATGCAATGCCTATAGGGAGTGTTATTTGGCTTGGTGTGATTTTGAAAGACGATTGAAATCAGGCAACTGCATTGAAAATCTTTTGGAAACTTCCATTGAATCTGAAGCAGTGTGATGGCCCAATCTTTTGAGGCGGATCTTAGACATTGTTCTTGTGGGGAGGGGGGGGGGGAAGTGAGGGGGCATAATATTTATAGGATTTTCGCAAAGAATTGGAGATGAACGGAATGGAAACTTTTTGGGCTTGGTGGAACTGTTTTCTCGGTTGGATCCTGTTCTGAAAGAACATATGCTAAAGGTGAAGGAATTGCAACATAAAAAAGGGAGACTACATGTACACTATCTCTCAGCAGAGACTCAAAATGAATTAGTTTTTCTTTGCTTGGAACTTGTTGCACAGCAAATTCTCTTTGAAAAAAGCTTCTCGAAATACTTTTCAACTTTGGTGGATGTAACACCAGACTCCTCTCGTGCTGAGCAAACCGGTTACCTTAATACTACGATATCTTGTGAAAGACGATTTTGCATCTGTTATCGAGGAGCGATTTTTGATGTTTATTGATTGTAGTAACAAAACTGGAAACGATATTGCTAAAATGGTACTGGGAACGTTGAAAGAGAACAACATCATTTTCTCAGATAGTAGGGGAAAAGCTACGACAATGGATCCAATATGGCGAGAAAATACAAAAGGGTACAGGCACGTCTTCTGTTTGAAAATGCTTTGGTACTCTTTTCACCCTACGGATGCCATACTTTAAATTAGTAAACTGATGATTGTCAAAAACTATCTGCGTAGTAGTATGGCACAAGACCGACTTGAATGTAAACTTGCACGAAAAATCCAATTTAATGATGTCATCAAAGTTTTTGCCTCCATGAAAGCTCAAAAAGCATTATTCAGTATATGATTATTCATCATCATCATCACTAACTCTATATAATTTAGGAAGGGGATTTTTTTAGCATTTGAATAATAATTTCATCTTAGTTTGGTTATGACTTATGTTTTTTTATCAAAGTTATTTCTAATAATTCTTTTATAATATCAAAAAACAAAATGGTGAAGTTCAGAAATAAATATAAGTATCGAAATTTTGTGATTTTTTTAAAACTTAAAGAATTACGAATGGTGGAGTTCAGAAAATTTATTTTTATATATCTTCTTCTTCTTCTTCTATAACTATATTTTAGCAACGTGATATTTTGAAAGGGGGAAATTTAGTTTAGAGTTCCTTTTTAAAATTAATCTTAGTAGCGAAGCGCAAGTTCCCCCAGTAGGGGAAGTGGCGAAGCTATTGCCTGGTTTGTAATATAATTTATTGTCCATTGTACAGGATGGCCCAGAAGTCGCGTTACTATTAAAAAAAATTGCTACTAATGATATTTTCCTTCTGCATTTTATATGATTCATTTTTAGTCAAAATTTAGTTACTAAAATTGGTTACTAAATATTGTCTACCCTGTAAAATAAAGTATATATGTGCCTTTCGTTTTTTGAGACCCATAGAGGGGGCCCAAATTTGTCTTGTACCGAGTACTATTTATGTTCTTGGTGGCCCTGCCTACGCCTATTGTGTTGCAGAAACCATCGTCGGCAGTGGTGGTCATTCAGGAGCAAATATCTCCTCTACTGGTCACTAAGGAGGGTCAGAATCCAAAATGTGAGTTGTGGCAAATAAAAATCATTAAAACGAACAATTTTTCAAATGCAAGTGAGAAAAACAAGGTCTGCTGACCAAAGTCGCGTGCACTCACTTATTCTGATTTATGACCTTACGACCTTCAAAACTCTCAAATAATTCCCGGACTAACCTTGGGAGACTTTGGCAATTATATCATTCAAAAGAGAATGTAAAACAACATAAGGGTTTTCAAATTTCGTTATAATCCACCTGAATAGTTACAAGGTTATTACTATAACAAAAAAAAGCAAAACGGGGATCAACCGACATAGTGAGATATAAGGTCGCACACGACTAAAAATCGAGAATAGAAAGTATATATAAACAGGGAGGCAATTAAAAATATATTGCTAAGATCGACTTAAAGATTCTTGCTACGTTTAAGCATCATGTCGAATTCATGTCTTATATTAAACTCGATCTCCGATTGGAGGAGGCGAATCCCGATATTTCGAGTCAAGTCAATAAGTAGTGGGATTTGTGATACATGAGAAGACTTTCTTTCCCTCTCTTATCTTTGTTTTAGTTCGGTTTTATCTGAGGCATTTCGCCTCTTTTATTTCCGCTTTTCTTGTTTGTTTTCCTTCCATTTTTAGTCTTGAGTACTGTCGTAGGGTGACCTGAACACCTGGCACCATAATATAATGTCGTAGATTCGAACGTCGATGCTAGCCGAGGATTGACTCTGCGTTGACGTGCGAAGGGAGCACGTCATAAATCGGGATACAGATCCCAGTGTGAGGGTTAAATAAACAAAATCGAGTGCGGTTGGCCTAAATAATCAATTCTTAGAGATTCTGGGTTTTAGAGAAACTGATTGTAGAAAAATAACTTTACTATATACAAAGAAAATATTATTAGCGAAAGTAAATAAATGGCAATAAATAAGATGAGACCAGGGGTACAAAACGGGAAGGGGGAAAAACAAATGAATCGACGGGAACGAGATTCCGAGAGAGGATGTACGGTGATTGCTCCTAGGGAAAGAGGGAGAGTGCAAATGACGGGGAGACTCATGTAAAACCTAATTGACTGGAGGTTTAGATAAGACGAGTAAGCGGGGCGCTGCAAAGTTCCACTTGTAAATTCCTCCTTCTTTAACCTCGCTGAGAAATGAACGAAGGAGTACTCCAGACGAGAACGAGGTCGACAACCGAGTGATAGATGCCTATCCGTGTCTATCGTCTGTCGGGCGGGAACTCTGGCCTTAGGTACGAGGGAGGCCGAGTAGATGCGTCGCGTTCGTAGCTGGAAACCGTTGGGAAGCGAAGCCGAGCGTGCAAGACGGTATGTGGTTGCTAATCAAGACTAGGCTGTGTGGTACTAATTTCTCAAAGCTTTTCTTAAAGCATTTATACTGCTTCGGCGGAAGCGGGTCACCGGAAGCCCACCAAAAGGTGGACGGAGATCTCATTAGCCTTGGTGCTCTAAGTAAGGGGGAGATATTCTCGGCGCGCATCACAACCTCGTGCGAAGGTCCCCATAGCCGTACGTCTGGTGCCGATCAGGAGATGTGACGGAGAAGAAAGAGAACCCAAACGAATCACGCAGTCGCGCGAAATTCTCGCTGCTCCCTTGGTGCTGTCTGGAAGCGCAGGTGCATCTTTCTCAGGCGCCACGGGTAGACGTTGAGTTCTAAAGTGGGGATGGGGGGGGTAACCATCTTTCTCTGACATCTCCTCCCCCCCCCTCCAAGACGGAGCTTCCGAAGGAAGTGACATTAGACTAATATAGGGTAATTACACGACTAAATTTCCAATAGAGACACAAACACAAAAGGGAAGTTACCAGGTACTCCGCACAAAAATAAGTCAAATAAAGGCGACTCGGGAAATGCTCGGTATTCCTATTACAGAACAAGATCAAGTAAAAAAAATAGTAATAAGAGAGATAGGAATAGTTATCAATAGCCGTGGTCATCATAGTCTCGATAACCAGGGGCTTACATACAAGGATATTAAAAAATAGAAAGGTCCCACAATACATAAAAAGTACATACGAACAGGGTAATAACTCATCAAAAATATGCACACAATAATACAAAAAAATAATGGTACATATTCTTATATGGCATTACACAAAACTACAAGAATTATTCAGGAATATATACCAAAGGAATCCATTTAACGTTACAATCAATTAATGGGAAATTATTCCGGAGCCAAATCCAGGGGATTTCTGCTTAAGCTGTCCGCCAGGCAATTTTCGGAATCCTTATTGTATACAATTTTAAATTGGAATTCTTGGAAAGAGAGTCTCGCCCTCATGAGGCGACCATTATTTTTTTAACGTTCTGTAGATAAGAGAGGGGTTTATAGTAAGTCTCGAACATGTGCAAATTCTGATCGATGAAGGGAATCGGAATACCCATCTTCAATAGCCCATCTACCTCCTTATTGAACGCTTTTCTTAAGTGAATGGAGGGGGGGGGGGGGCTTCAAACGGACAGGTTCCTGGGTGGCGTCCGAATTTTGTACTCAAACTGGGTAGCACAACGAGGGGATTCCGAAATTACATCGGTGAATTGGGTGAGTAGCACTTGTAACTGGGTCTTCTGGGGGATTGGAAACTGAGGCTTTGTATTCAACTCGGTCGATAGGGAATCGGGGGTATCTGGCAAGACGTTAAGAGGATATTCCGCGTCTTGCTCCGGGCAGGCGACTTGTACCACAACCAAGAGGTCAAGCGGGTAGTTGGACTCCAAGGCGGATTCCAGGGCCACAATATACTTGGCACAAGCCCGTCGATAGTACTTTTTATGCATGTTCACGTGGAATAGCTTAGTGCCAGACGGGGTTTGGATTGAGTAGTCGATGGGGCTGGGTCTCTCGTTGACTAAGAAGGGGCCCTTCCATTGGTTCAGAAGTTTGTTGTTCTCCGTTGGGAGTAGCAAAAGGAATTCGTCACAAGGTTTAAATTTTCGTTCTTGGGATTTACAATCGAAGTAGGTTTTATACTTGCCTAAGTTTGTTTCGGCGTTCTGATGCGCGATCTCTGCGCACTTTCTTAACTTCTGTCTCAGGTCTAGGAGGTAAGCGTAGGAAGATTGAACCTCCTGGTATAATTTAGAATTGGAGAAGAGCTCCTTTAAAATGCTGAGGGGCCCTCTAACATTATGTCCATACAGAAGGACAAATGGGGCAGAACCCAAGGTGCGATGGGGAATTTCTCTGTATGCGAAAGGGGCTACTGGCAAGAAATGGTGCCATTCTCTGGGTTGTTCGGCGCACAGTTTCTTGAGAATAGATCTGAGGGAGTAGTTTAGCTTCACACACATCTCGTAACCAGATTGGTGAAAACGGGTGGTAAAAAGGAGTTTTATCATCAGGAGCTTGCCGACGTACTCGACCCATCGCGGGAGAAAATAGAGATTATTGCTTCCGCGCAGAAGATGCTGTCTATATTTTTCAACGGCATGGCCTCGGGGAATCGAGTAGCAAAATCCACTAAAGTTAGCATGCGACTGTGACCTTCACTCGACGGGGGGTGTATCGGAACGATGAGATCAATTGCGACACAGGAAAACGGCTCTGAGATTAGTGGTCTTCTTGGCAACGGTGTGGGCTTAACTCTCCCTTTAATGGCAGTCTTTTGGCAGATATCGCAAGACCTGCAGTAGCGAAGGATTTCTTAATTGGTGCCTAGCCAATAAAAATATTTGAAGATCTTCTGGGTGGTCTTCGTGGGGCTCAAATAATCTGGAAATAGGCTATCATGGGCAGTGGTTAAAATGTGACCAACGTGCTAACGCGGAACACAATGCTCTCGTTAGTGGTTTACCGTTTTTTGAGCACGCACGGTAAAGTAAGCCTTCCGTAATTTGGTAGATCATCTTGTCTCCTCGAGTGGCTTCTTGATCTTTCGACTGAGCCTTAGCCCCCACAAGGGTCGGGGGCAATTGCAGTTCTTTTGGTTCCTTGCGAAGTCTTCAGTCATGACCCCCTTGAATTCTTAAAAATGCGAGGTTTCTAGGGGCGAGGGCATCTTCGAATCTTTTACCACTTGCAAACGGTAACCACGGGTTGGGCCACGGAGTTGGGGGAGACCCGTGGGTACTGGCCAATGATAACGGAGCAGATTTAATAGGGGCTGCTATTACTTCTGCCCAGCCAGTAAAGTACGCACAATCGGAGTAGCACTTAACGATGGGGAATAGATTGGCGCGCCCCAAGTAGTCGTGCACGACGGAGAATTTATTATGGTCCAGGATTACTGGGGGAAGCAGCTTGTTCGACACCACTATACAGGTGCACTCGGTATATCTCACAAGAATGGAGATACGGCAGCCATTATTCGTCCTGGATTCAAACTTAAGGCCTCCAGGGGTATTCTTATCGAACAAGAAGTTTACCTGGTGGCCGCCGGGAATTGAGGTGCTCGGGGAGGGGGAGGGAGATTCCGATGGTGTTGACAGAGGCGCAGACGTGGCATAGATCTGTGTACCTGGTGAGAAAGGGAGGGGGAGGGGGTCTCTTCCCTTCTTTCGGATAAAGGTTGTGGCTTGCTGAATAAATATCGGCCTCTTCTGTGTACTCATTGAATGTGAGGCACCGCCGCTCTTTTACAAAAGATCTGATTTCAGGCGGAGGTGCAGCCAACAACTGGTCTCTCAGGAATATATCTCGGAGTTGGGAATTTAGTAAGGGCGACAACTGAGCCACCCCATCTGCCTCGATGTCCTAATGGTTGATTTCGAAGATTTTCTCGAAGTGGATTAAGAAAGGTCCGAAACCCTTGCCTTCCTTGAAAACCGGAAGCTTAACAGACGCGGTAGGGAAAGCTTCGAACCTCAAGCTAATTGACAGCGTTTCGTTCCTAGTCCTACTCATTTCAAGCTCATGAAGGCGGATTCGTTCCCTTTCTTCTCGTTCCTTCTCTTCTCTTTCTTTTCATTCTTCTCTATCTCTTCTTTCCTCTCTTTCTCTTTTTCTTCTCGTTCCTTCTCTTCTCTTTATTTTGTCTTCTCTCTTCTCTTTCGGTCCTTTCCTCCGCTTGGATATAAGCTAAGAGGTTCTTGTCACTGAGCACAAGTGACTCTCCTTGCAAATTAAATGTATTAAATAATCAGGACATTTTATCGCGTTCGACCAATTTCAGTAAAAGCAACACAAAGGGGAGGGGGGTAATTATTTAGACGCACAGCGGGAATGCTGGTAGGCTTTGGCGGACCTACGATTCTTCACTAAAACACAAACAAACAAACACAGCGATAATTATTTCGCGCGGCGCGAATTCTTAATTATACTCAAAATATTCACTCTGGAATCTAGCGAGAACCTGTGTTGCCTAATACGCACGAAGAAAACGACAGACACAAAGCAAAAATAAAGAAATAAGATTAACTCATTTACAATACGATAGACGTTTTATTACGCCTGGAAAGGATTTAAAGTTTCACACAGTCATAAAATTCGATACAAAATATGCACACAAAAGCGAAAATGGTAAATGGTTGTCTTTTCTAGTTTCCTCAAACCAGAGCCCTTAATATACAAGAATAAAACCCTTTAGAATCTGTCACAGCTCTAAAAGAAATGAGATAAGATACTGCTGGTGACCCTAAAAGCCCGACACCAGAATATAATATAGATGTCGCAGGGTGACCTGAACACCTGACACCAGAATATAATGTCGTAGATTCGAACGTCGATGCTAGCCGAGGATTGACTCTGCGTTGACGTGCGAAGGGAGCACGTCATAAATCGGGATGCAGATCCCAGTGTGAGGGTTAAATAAACAAAATCGAGTGTGGTTGGCCTAAATAATCAATTCTTAGAGGTTCTGGGTTTTAGAGAAACTGATTGTAGAAAAATAACTTTACTATATACAAAGAAAATATTATTAGCAAAAGTAAATAAATGGCAATAAATAAGATGAGACCAGGGGTACAAAACAGGAAGGGGAGGGGGGGGGGGGTACAAATGACTCGACGAAAACGAGAGTCCGACAGAGGATGTATGGTGATTGCTTCCAGGGAAAGAGGGAGAGTGCAAATGATGGGGAGACTCATGTAAAACCTAATTGACTGGAGGCTTAGATAAGACGAGTAAGCGGGGCGCTGCAAAGTTCCACTTGTAAATTCCTTCTTCTTTAACCTCGCTGAGAAATGAACGAGGGAGTACTCCAGACGAGAAAGAGGTCGACAACCGAGTGATAGATGCCTGTCCGTGTCTATCGTCTGTCGGGCGGGAACTCTGGCCTTAGGTACGAGCGAGGCCGGGTAGATGCGTCGCATTCGTAGCTTGAAGCCGTTGGGAGGCGAAGCAGGGCGTGCAAGATGGTACGTGGATGCTAATCAAGACTAGGCTGTATGGTATTAATTTCTCAAAGCTTTTCTCGAAGCATTCATACTGCTTCGGCGGAAGCGGGTCGCCGGAAGCCCCCCAAAAGGTGAACGGAGATCTCATTAGCCTTGGTGCGCTAAGGAAGAAGGGATATTCTCGGCGCGCATCACAACTTCGCGCGAAGGTCCCCATAGCCGTATAAAAGGGGATGTTAATTTTCTTAGGTGGCGAGTGTTGTAGAACTGCATCAGATTCCTATTACTACCAAATGAACTCAAGCGGAATGATGAGAAATCAAGCCATAGCAGAAGAAGAGAAGATTGCTGCTATAATCGAAAGAATTTCCATAAGTATATTGATAAAATTTAGGGATATCTTATTTAATGGGGAGAAAGTGGGAGATTATGAAGAATTGAGGGAGGATTTCCGAAAGGAATTTGGGAAGTCACAGGTTGAAGACTTGAGGGAGCTCCTTAATACTCAGGAGATGGGAGATATGTTCTGCACTAGATTTTTTAAATCATTTAAAGGAGCTTATAAGGGCGAAAGGCGCACAATCTCACCTTTTCGACCGAAATTTTCACGAGGGCAGTCCTAGAATATATTAGGCCGCTCATTTTCATGTCTTCGCCGGGAGATATGAATCAGCTGGCAAAAGCAGCCGAACAGCTGTAAAAAAAATCCGTATGTAAATTTGGGCAGCATACACAAACACGTATCTAAGCCTAATCATTCTTCCATTTCGCAGGTTTGGGTAACGGCGAGTTCTGCTTGTGAACGACCAGAGCGTGGTGAAATTCCATCTTCCGTAACGAGGGATTGAGCTGCCACGTTATCGAGGAGTGAGAGTGACCTCAGCCGGTGGAAAGCAACAAGGGGCACGGAGCGAGCGATGGCACAGACATGGTGAGCGGAGAGATAGGACCAGTTCAAGTTCCCGTAAAAGAAACCAACGGGGGAACCTCAGCACAAAAGATGAGATGCAGAAATTTTTACAATCTTCCGCCTACCTTCACCAGAATCGTTCTCAACAAAAGGGTCTCTGCTGGCGCCATCAAAGGTATGATAACAAGGCTGTAGGCTCTACACAACTTTGTAACCACCATTATGTTTTTTTCCCATACTGCGTCTAGTAGTCTCCAAAAGCATAATGCAACTTTCACCCAATTTACTCAATGGTGATGGTACCACAACAAATATGGCGCATAGGCTTTCCCATTTGTGGCCCACTTTCTGGTTTCTCATTCCTGGTGAACACTGGTGCACATTGTAGTGCCATACCAATTTTTAAGAGCGACAAAGGTTGTGCTCCCTCAGATTTAGTCCCGAAGGCAGCTAATTCGACCAATATTAGGACCTATGGAAGGCGTAACGTTCAAGTCTCATTTGGTCTCCGTAGAGTTTTTCGATGGACCTTTGTCATGGCCGAGGTAGACTGTCTAATATTGGGCCTCGAATTTCTTTCTTCTCGTCACCATAAGATTGTCCATCACAAAACTTCACTCACTGCTTCAGATTCGTACTCATCTTCACAGACTTCCCAACTTTCTATTCGTCTCCCACCCACCGAGCCGCCAATTCAGCGCTTTCTTCAGGAGTTTCCCGAACTTATCCTTCCACCTTCGAAGGATATGTCCATTAAACATAATGTGGTGTATGGAATCGAGACAACAGGAGGTCCTGTATTCTCCCGACCTCGTCATCTAATCCCAGATAGACTGTGTGCAATGCGTGATGAATTCCAATTCATGATGGATGCAAGCATTTGTAGGCCTTCCAACTTCTCCGTGGGCCTCTTCACTCCATATTGTGCTCAAATCCACGCCAGGGAAATTCAGAACCGTTGGGAATTACGGAGCTCTTAACGCTGTAACAAACTTGATCGCTATTATTTGCCGTACCTAGCCGATTTCACTTCATTTCTCTCCGGCTGTACAATCTTTTCTCGCTTAGACCTGGCTCGTGCTTTCAACCAGATCCCTATTGACCCAAATGATATTTCAAAGACTAGCATCACCACACCGTTTGGTTCTTTTGAAATTGTCAAGATGCCCTATGGTTTGCGCAACTCTGGTCAAACTTTCCAGGACTTAATGGACCATGTTTTTAGAGGTCTTATTTTGTATTTTTCTACATTGACAACCTGCTAATAGCATCTTCCTCGCTCGAGGAACACCTTTCTCACCTTCGTCAAATCTTTTCTTGCCTTCAAGAGTACGGCATCGTGCTCAACACTTCTAAGTGTCTTTTTAGTGTCTCGCAACTCTCTTTCTTGGAACACCATGTTTCGAGTGCCGGGATTAGCCGACTCGAAGAAAAAGTTACCGCGAAGCGCAACTTTGCCCAACCCACATCATGCAAACAACTCCGACGTTTCTTTGCCCAGGTCAGGCAACCGCTAAACTCTATGCTGTCTAAGACCAAAAAGAACTCTACTCTTGAATGGTCTAGTGAGGCGTGCGATTCATTCTCTCGCACCAAAGAGGCTATTGCCCGCGCTGTGGAATTGGCTCATCCTTCTCCAGGAGCCCCCATCAGCATCTCGGACGCATCCTCAACTCACGCAGGTGCAACCTGCGTGACAAATGGCAACCTCTTGCTTTCTTCTCTCGCTCTCTTTCTGACTCCTCAAAGAGGTATAGTACGTTCTCTCGCGAGCTCCTTGGAATATACCTCGCAATCCGCCATTTTCACCATCATTTGGAAGGCCGTGATTTCACTATTTGTACTGACCATAAGCCTTTGGTCGGTGCCTTCTCATCTCGTTCCACGTCCTCGGTGCATACTGCAGTTGATACTCGTCACCTTGATTTTATCCTGCAGGTGGCGAGCGACATTCGCACCCCAAAAGCAACACCAAAGTGGAACGATTGCACATAACCCTCAAAGCAGGCTTACGCTCCACAGATTCTAACATCACTTGGTTGGACAAGCTACCTTTGATTCTCCTCAGTATTCGTTCATCCTTGAAAGGGGACTTGGCCTGCTCTGCGGCGGAACTTATCTCCGGTACTCAACTTCTTCTTCCTGGTTAATTTTTCTCTTCTTCTTACTGACTTCTACTATCTCACTTCGATCCTGCTTCATATGCACATAATTAGGTACGGGTGATGGCGGAATTCAAGCCAACCGCCCCGAGAGTGTCCACAACTTATAAAACCTTCGTGCTGAAAGAGATGAAAACATGTTCCCATGTTTTCGTCCTTCGCGATTCAACTCGCAATTCTTTGCAACCAGCCAATGACGGACCATTTCTCGTCATCTACAGGAAGCTGAAGTTCTCCGTACTTCAGCTTGTCACCAGGCACGATACTCTCTACATAGACCGCCTGAAACCCGCCTATATAGAAAACGTTCACCTAGAACGCCCTTTACCTTCTCTTTCTCCCACTATTACCCTTTATGCTCCAGTAAGCCCCCAAGCAATCTCCAACCCACCCTTTTAACCACCCCTACTACTCAAACTCCACTTTCCGTTTCGTTGCCTCATTCTTTTGTGCTTCAGGAACTCTCGTCGGCAGCGGTAGTCAGTTAAGAGCAAACCTCTCCACCACTGGTCACTCCGTCAGCGAAGAACAAGACTCAAGACCCCCACGTCCCGCTTGACGCCATCTCGAAAGGAAATAACAAGCATATCAACTTCACCCCATCAACGTTCACACGCGTCAGTGCCTCCTCCAACGCTACTGGCACTGCCACAGCGAATCTGTGTCTCCGTACCCGCAGTCAAACCAATGGCATTGTCACACGCTCCGGCCGTGCCGTCAGGAGACCTCGGCGTTACACGGACTAGTAGTACTCTATTTTAGGGGAGTAAGGTTATAGCAATGCCCTGTGGGGCATTCCTATAGATAGAAATAATCATGGGAAAATTATATTCATATGTATATAATATTAAAAAAGCTCACAAAGTGCACGTGAGTTAAAGTTATGCAGATACACCCACAAAGGAAAAGTGAAAAACGATTCCCAGCGCTTTCGTCTTTATTATTAAAGGTCTTTTCAAGAAATGAACAGGATTTTGTACCTGTCAAAGAATACCTTTTGTCGAGATATACTTCTTTTTTTTTAAGTATACTTTTGTCAAAGACTGCTATTTTTGTTGTTTTAAGGAAGAGCCGCTTCAACACGTAAGGATTTAGAGAAACGCCCAGGAATTATACCAAAATAAACATATATTTTAAATTTAACAATTACTTATGACAAAAAAAAACAGTAAACACCTTTATATCCTCCTCCTAAGCTAACCGAGGCCAAACCGGTTGGCAACTGGGCCTATTACAATATCTCTTAAAGACAAAAATAAACAAATAGACTACACGTAAACACACCAATTGCCGATTAGTTATTTTATCGCGCCTCTTTTATATTAGCGTTGAACATTAAATTAAATTACTCTCTTCTACTAGTAAGTATGACGGAGTTCACACACAATTGTTTTTACTTCCGTTAAATCGTGAAACGTAATAAACTCATACTATCGCAACATCACAGAAGGGATCAGGGGTTGCCGGATGTAGCTGAAGGGCTTTTCTCTCGCTTCGGAGATTTGGAGTGGCCGATGGTAGAATTTCGTCGAGATAGGATGGAGGAAGAGAGGGTGGGCGATGTTAACTTCTTATTGCAACTTTGCCTCCGGTTACGTTAAGAAGACGGAGAGAGTTACGGTGCTCCTCGCTCAAAGAATCCTCTTCTGGATAATTTGTTGGCCTCTTTGTGTCTTAATCTTTAACGCTGGGTGCCCAACTAGTTTTTTTTTGTATACGAGGGGATTTCTACCGTAATTAACAAATGGAACCTCGTTGGGGCTTGGTTCTTCTCCTCTCACTCATACGGAGCTTGAGCTGTGAGAGTCACTTGAGTGTAAGCGGAGTTTCTTTTCTCCAGTCAGACTTCTTCTAAGTCTGTAAAGGATTTTCGGTATGGCACTGATACAAAACTTGACGATTTATGTTAATTCGGCACTGAGGGGGAGGGGGAAGACCCATCTTCTCAAACTAATCCTTTCTTGTCCCTCCTCGAATAATCTTGACCGGCTGAATGATCGATCTTCACGAACTGATCCTATGTCGTTCTCACCGAATAATCTTGACTGGCTGAATGATCGATCTTCACGAACTGATTCTATGTCGTTCTCACCGAATAATCTTGATTGGCTGAAGGATCGATCTTCTCGAACTGATCCTATATCGTTCTCACCGAATAATCTTGACTGGCTGAAGGATCGATCTTCTCGAACTGATCATATATCATTCTCACCGAATAATCTTGACTGGCTGAAGGATCGATCTTCACGAACTAATCCTATCTCGCTCTCCCGAATAATCTTGACTGGCTGAAGGATCGATCTTCACGAACTGATCCTATGTCGTTCTCACCGAATAATAATATTTTCTCTTTCCTTCAGGGGCTTATTTATAGACGGACCACCGCCCCATCTAAGGGGGAAGGGGCGAGGCCGCAGAAGGGAGCGCGAGTGTTTAGGTCGCATCTGGGAGAGCGAGGAGTGAAGAGGTTGGCACTGAGGTGCCCAAGTCGGCTTGTTAATTAGAGAGCCCACCAACCGCAACTCTCCTCGGCGTGCCTTTTGCTTATGACCGTGTTTGGTGATATAACCACGGGCCTATGGATCTCGTAAGTAATTGGATCTTTTGAGGGTCGTTTAAGGGCCTTTGGTGGTTACTTTAACAGATATGGTCCCTCCAACTACCTATGCGGCAGGAGATCAAACAGGGTAGGCAGTTACTGTTATTCACCGGCTACCGTTCCCACGAGTCTTATCATGGGGCTCGCTTCTCCGGCTTTCTCCGCAAGGGGGGGAGGACTTTAATGTATATGTCCTCCTGGCCCTCCGGGAGGCTTTATGTTGCAATTCCTCTACAGTACTTCCTAATTAAAGTTGAGAGTTGGGTAGTCTAATCTCCTCTTCCACTATTTAAGGCAAAGTATGTCCAGCCTCCTGTTGATTCCATGAAAATGTCTTTAAGAATAAAGACGAAAGCGCTCGGAATCGTTTTTCACTTTTCCTTTGTGGGTGTATCTGCATGTATATAATATGTAAAATTATAATCCAAAAATATAACCAATCAATTAATTTGTAACGAGAATATTCAATGTAACTTCACCCTAATGCATCAAAAATACATTTTCTTTAAAATTTCCCCTACACGAACACGCACATACAAAAACACGCCTTTCGCCATCTTCCTTGAAGCCCTCTACAAGGCATTTGTGCAGAGCTTCGTTTCGGATAAAGGTTAGTCACTTTTTCTCTTCCAATTATTCTCAGCAATCAGTCCATACGAGAGTAGATGCTAACTCCTGTTATTCTCTCACTTGCAGAGCTCAATTTACACTTCATCATAGTTATATCCTACTAATTATACTTACTATAGCTACACCATATAATTATATTTATATACTCACATGTACTCTAGTGTGCTCACGTATACCCTCGTGTATGTGCATAATTATATTCACATATATTCCTAGTCGAGTAATCTCATGTGCCCACTTGTACTCTCATACTTATATATATATATATATATATATATATATATATATATATATATATATATATATATATATATATATATATATATATATATATATATATATTCATGGTCGTGTATTCAGAGTACTAACTTGTACTCACATAATTATTACTTGTTTTATATTTCAATCTCACTCGCTTACTTATCTTTCATATTATCTGTATACCATAAAAAAATGAATTCCTCAGTTATCATTTGTGTTAGTTAAATTAATTTACGAAAATTAACTTCAAATCCATATATTCTTATTAAATTATAATATACCCTATTTTTTTCATATTGGATCATTTAATTCCTTTGGTAGCTTTAGATTCAATCAGTCAAACTTAAATATCAAACCTATGCACATACTGACTATTACACCGCTATCTAAGGCCCCATGTTCATTCATGCAATGGTAAGAACCTCTACAATCAGTTACTCAAAGTACTGCTAGGATTTCTGATACTTTAAAAGATGGAGTGACTGATCTGGATAACTTCTTTATCTCAGCCCCGACAACGTCGCAACAGAATGCTCTCCAGGTACATATATTAGCCAGAGTCCATATCCAACTTTTGTGAGCCTGGAAGCACCTCAGAGACTTTTGCTGGGCTAGCTAGTGTCTGGTCTACCATTATACATCGAAGGAAAGTTATTGAGAGTACTTTTCATCAAAAATCATTCAAGCACAGCAAAGACTGGTGCTTCAATGTATTTACTAGAGATATGGAAACTTGCCAACAAAGTTACTCTGTCCTTGATTTTGACACTACATCCAATGACAGAGGAGTTCACAGACAGGTGACGCAAGAGGGTAGCGAGATTGAGCGAAAACCGACTATGCCTCGATCACTGAAGTATCGAAGCATGGCATACGGGACATCGTTTGGATCAGGGGGCGGTGTTCGCGCAAGAAACAAGAGCGGAACGCAACACAGGCAATGGTAACCTATCGTTGAAGGTTATCCACCTTTGGGAAGTAAAGTCCAGTTGGTGGCCTTCAGCCACATCACGATGTGCATTGAATGCTGGCGGAAAGCATCTCGGCTAGAGAATGTGGAGAAAGTGGTCGAGAATGACTGTGCGACAGATGAGCAGTGCGATATTGTGGTCCCATTCTCCTAAAGAATGGGAGGTTAGGGTCCTACGAGAACTGCTCTAAATATTTTTGACTCGCTTACAGACCTCTGCTAGAGGGGTCTTACCGTTAAATGAAGACAAGTAGGCCTGCCGAAAAGAGCGACTGGCATGCTTCGAAAAGTACTGTAACCTAGCCCTAGCTTGATGAAATTCACCGACAGTGAAATCGTCCGGGCGGCGCTTATAGTGTTGTAGGCCTAACGCTTCTGTTTGAGGGCTGTCTCACATTCAGCTGACCACCACGGAAGCGACGATGTGCGAAACGGCCGGACATTCTAGGAATAGTAGTTAGGCTAACGGCGATGAGTTTATTGTAGAACTCAATGGCATAATTCACAGACATAAACTCTTCAACTGGGACAAATAAATCACTCATTTCCTAAAATGCGGACCACCGCGCCAGCGCAGAGCACCACGCCAGCGCAGAGCACCACTAGGGGGGTTCTCTCAGGAGGAAGCGGTCCAGAAAAGGATATTTAAATGGGAAAGTGATCACTACCATGGATATCATCAACTACCCAACACCCTAAAACAGGCAGTGCATTCGTAGAGCACAAAGATATATCGAGGCAGGACAATCAAGCGGTTCTCTGGCAGTGGTGCGTAAACTCATCCACATTTAAGATACCTATCTACAGCTCGTCGATCAGATCAGCAAGGACCTGACGCCTAGGATTGATCAAGTAGTGGCTCCAATGGGGGCAAAGGGGGTGTATACCTTTCAAATCCCCGTGCAAGAAAAAGGGCCTCGCCAACCGTGCCACGACGCGGCGGAAGTCCCCCGCGTCGAAGTTGGCTGACGTTGTAATATACACAGAAGTAACAGCATACCTCATATCCATGTGCAGCTGCACTGCTACTTACTGAAAGGAGGTATTCAAAGCAAAAAGAAGAACGGAGACATCACGCCGGTGTAAATGAAGCATTCTCGTGCCCGGCCCCTATCCCGTGGTGGTACGGTCGCGAAACCACTATAACTCGGCAGTGTAAGCAAAGGGGACGCGCCCAGCATGGTCTCCTGCAAAAAGATAGCTAACGGGTAACGTACGAATAAGATCTTCTGCAGTTCCTCCCAGTGGCATGGAGTACGCGTCAATTCCATTGAAGAATATGCTATCCAGGCCTAGATTGGAAGAGATGCGAGTCCCTCTCTGAATAGAAGACTCTCACGGGAATGGCTGTATGGTCCCTGTAGGCAGATATCCTGGCGCTGTTGTCAGAACAATCTCGAAACATTTAGTGAGTGGGGCAGCATTGGAGGCAGGTCCCTACTTTAGAGCATCCACCGTCTCCATGCCACCCAGTCCAGCCTTGGGTGGGGGTGTAGGAGTTGTCAATTTTTGGACACCTAAATGCTCTCTCACCAGCAGGGCCAGTTTAAGGAGCTGCGGAGCCCGTCGCACATGGAATAGCAGGGCCTTTACACGTATATATATATATATATATATATATATATATATATATATATATATATATATATATATATATATATATATATATATATATATATATATATATATATATATATATATATATATATATATATAGGGGGCGGCAGAACCGATTCAGCAGTTTTGAGGAGTCAATGCTCGGGTCGGGGGTGAGGAGGGGGGAGAGAGGTGCGCGTGGTTTCGCTCTGCTCCGTAGACATCCCCATTTCACTAGCAAACATGGTGTGGACGGGAGCACATCGCGGCTTTGCTGTGCGCACGTATTTTGAGAACAATCAATCTGTGATTGCGACACAAAGAGCTTTTCGGCGACGGTCCAATATTCCGCACAACGATGCCGTTCCTCAGGCGAACACAATTCGGTCCTGGGTTAGGAAGTTGGAGGCAACTGGTAGCACACTAAGAAGAGATACACATGGCCGACGCAGGTCTATCAGAACACCAGAAAATGTGGAGATGGTGAGAGCAGCGATCGTGCAGTCGCCGAGACGTTCTGCTCGAAGGTATGCTGTTGCTTTGGGAATTTCCGACCGCAGTTTGAGGAGGATTCTGCATATGGATTTGAATTTCCATCCCTACAAAATAATGATGGCTCAAGAATTGAACCAAGCAGATTTTGCCAACCGCCAAAATCTGTGTGAAAACATGCTTGCACAGATTGCTCCCAGGGCAGGCAGCTTTCTTCAGTAGCGACGAGGTACATTTTCACCTCTGTGGGGCTGTGAATAAGCAAAATTTCCGTAACTGGGATGAAAATAACCCCGAATTATCCAGGAAAAAACGGCTACATTCTCCTAAACTAACGGTTTGGTGTGCCATATCACAATTTGGCGTGATAGACCCGTAATTCTTCGAGGAGGAAGGAATGACTGTCACCGTGAATTCTGAACGTTATGTCTCAATGTTGCACAATTTTATGTAGCCCAGAATGGATAAGATTGTTGAAGATAAGGGATTGAGGGACGTGTGGTTCCAGCAGGATGGGGCTACAGCTCACACAGCCCGAAATTCACTCAATGTTTTGAGACGAATGTTTCCCGGACGTCTGGTGTATATGATAGGTGATTTAGGGTGGCCTGCGTGGTCACCTGATTTGAAAATTTGTGACTTCTTTCTTTGGCGATATCTGAAAGAAAAGATGTTTAAACGTCGCCCTCATACCCTACCACACAGCTAGGGGAGCGGATTATTGAAGAAGTTAACGTCATACCCCGCAGTATGTGCGAACGTGCTGTACGAAACTTCAGAGATCGACTCCAATAGTGTGTTGCTGTTAACGGCCGCCATCTTCATGACATTATTTTCAGAGCCTAGGGATTGTAAATGGTATGTAGTGCTAACCTCGAGTATAATAACATTTCTTCTCTATATACCCACTTACTTTTTTATAACTTCTTAAAACTGCTCAATCGGTTCTGTTGCTTCCCTATATATATATATATATATATATATATATATATATATATATATATATATATATATATATATATATATATATATATATACCTTGTTCTCCCCGGCGCCTAGGAAGGGCGAGGCCGCGCTTAGAGGCGGATTCCCCTGCTCAGTCCCATAGTATCAGAAAAACAGAAAAAAATAAAAAAGGGGTGGGGGTTAAGGAAAGTATATACTATGACTTCCAAATGACTTGTGAGGTTACATGAAGAGTCTCCATAGGATCTGAAATTTTAGAATGTGATCATTTACACAAAGTTGGTCACTGTTTTGTTGATAGGGTCCCCCTCCCCCACACACTTAGGCGAATTTTGCTGGACCTTTGACTACTAAGGATGGTGCCGGTGTAACCACCTAATATGTGTACTGGAAGAAGGTGAGCAGATTCGACTGCCAACATACAGTCGACTGCGAGGGCTTTAGGCCATCGCAGCAGGTAGGGTCCTCACGGTATACACTGCCACTCGACTATTACTCAGAAGAGAACCAAAATGCACTAGGAAACCAGAACCTCCGTGTATAGATAAGCCTGTTTGGAGTAGGGCGATCACTTATTATTATCATACCCTGATGCTAGGTGATTCTAGGCCGTCCTCGATGACGGCCATTTTCCCCCTGTGAGTTTAACGACTCGGTAGAGGCAAGCCGTCGTTTCGCCTTACAAGAAATAGTAATGTAGGGGGGGGGTGCTTCTGGTTTCAACTGAGGCTGTGTATGAACCCTTTACGCCGCCCGCTGTACCAGGGGATCGCCTGAGGTATGTAAAACCCGCAAAAAAAGTTCCTAATGGGCGCGGACGCCACTGTCCAATTCGGAGACGACAGAAAGCAACCTGAACCCGTTGCGGCATTAGGGGGTAGGTCTAAGAGAACAGTCGCGGTGCAATAGCACGCAATTTTTCCCCGTCCGTCTCTCATCTTCTTTGCCGAGCAGGCCGGAGAGCTGCACGTATTCTTGCCATATAATCGGTATGTGGAAGAGCAAATCGCTGGTCTGGTCGGTAGTCCTCGCGGACTCTTTGGCAGCCTTAACTTATCAGCGCGTTCATTCCCAGCAATTCATATATGTCCAGGAAACCAGCAGAAGACAATCTCCGCATCCGCCCGGCTCGCCAAAACCGTGGCGTCAGGGATATCACTAACCGAGAGATGCGGATATTCCAATGTCCTGAGAGCATTTAGGGCGCTTTGTGAGTCGCTATAAATCACAATCCGGTCTCCGAACCGTGAGGTCGCGTTATTTCTCGTACCGAGCGGTGTATTACAACCAATTCGGCCGTGAAGACAGACGCAGCGCTTGGCAGAGCCCCGCTGACTCCAAACAGAGGGGAAAACCAACCCCCTCTTGGGACTTGGAGCCATCCGTATAGACTGGCACGGTTCCAGCGTGACACGAAGTCTGCTTCAAAAAGGTCGAACGCAATACTCCCGGCGTTGTAGAAGCTTTGGGAGCAGAGGCGTTGCGACAAATAGTCAAAGGGGGTACCGTCCAGGGTGGCGTCCTGGACAGAACCAGGGGTGCTACCGGCCCGAGAGCTAGACATAGCTCTCGAAGGAGTTTCCTCGCCCTAAACCCTAAAGGCTTAGAGTATGACTAGCGTCTCTCGGTGGCATAGGCACCGTCGAGATCAACTGCGGATGCACTGAGAGATGTTAGTGACTGAGGTTGGTGCCGGGCTTGCGCGTTCAGGCGAATAATGCACTGTGCACGGCTCAGAGTGAGTGGTATCTCCCCAGCATCAACAAGTATTCTCTCAATGAGGGAAGTTCAAAAGGCACCGGTCGCCAGTCGAAGGCCGGTGTGGTGGATCGAGTCCACCTTCCGCAATACACGCTCGGCTGCGGATTCATAAAACTCACATCCGAGGTCGAGCTCCGAACAAACAAAGGATCGATAAAAAAGTAAGGCAGTAGCCATATCAGCGCCCCAAGCACTGAACGTCACGGACTAAAGAATATCCATGGCGCGGGTACAAGAGATCCTAAGGCTGCGAATATGAGCCTCCCAGCTGAGGCGTCGGTCGAATACAAGACCAAGGAAACGGTGCGACTCAACCACATCCAGGTGCACCCCATTGAAAAATAAGTCTGGGTAAGGGTGGAGTGGTGAATGGTGGCGGAAGTGCTCCACCTTAGTCTTCGGCAAGAAAAAACAAAGCCTGTGCGCTTCGGCATAGCGAGAGATGCGGTCCAATGCCTGCTGGAGTCGACGATCCAGCTTTAGCATCTGGGCCGCGCCAAAAGAGATCGAAAGGCCGTCCACGTAGAGCGAATCGAGAAACATCTTCCGGCAGCACCGAATGGATGCCGTTGATGCTCAGGGCAAAGAGTGCAACACTGATGATACTTTCCTGCGGGACACCCTCTCCGTGCTCCATTAGGCCGGAGATGGGTCCTCCCACCTGTACGCGAAATCGACGATCTCGCAAAAACTCAGATATAAAGATTGGGAGGCGTTCCCTCGCCCCATTGTGTGGAGTCTCCATGATACCCTATCGCCATGCTCTATCTTAGGCCTTCTCCAGATCGAAAAAGCACGTGGTGTAATGCTGTCTACGAAGGAAGGCCTCGCAGACGGCATTTTCCAACCGGAGCAGAGCATCAGACGTGCAGTAAAACTTACGGAAGCCGCACTGTGAAGACAGATGGCCTTAGATATCCAGAAAAAAAGCCAATCTAACATTTACCAGTTTCTCCATCAACTTGCATACGCCGGAGGTTAGAAACCGATCGGGGTCGAGTGCTCTCTCCTCGGTTTGCGAAAGCGAACACAGTAGCGATTCGCCAGGAATCTGGGAGGATACCCTTTACCCAGATCCTGATGAACAAATCTAACAGAATGGCCATGCCTCGCTCACCCAGGTGTCGAAGTTTGGCGACGGGACATCATCTAGTCCAAGGGCAGTGTCCACGCACGAAGCGAGAGCGCGCCCGTCATGGTCGAACGTGACCTCTTGAGGAGGTATTTCTTGATTACACGCTCGACTTTGAGTGCTAAGTAGTCAGCCAGCTCTTCCGTGGTCTTTTAAGTAGTCCAAGAGTTCCCTCGAGTAAACTACTACTTTCACGAAATTCTAGTATCCAAAGGGCACTAATAATGGCCACTTAAGAAGGCCCCGACGCATTCGGCAGAAGACTCCCGTCCGAGCAACAGGTCACCTTCGGCTCTCTAATACTCAATCTAACCAATGATCTCCTTTGAAGGAGCATGTGGTTTTTGGCCAAAATGTTTGAATCAGTGGAGCGAATAACAAAAAAGGTGTTTGAAGCCATCGGACTCAAAACCCCTAATTAATCTTTGAATATGGGAGTCTTAATCGGTTTCGCCAAGAACGCTTGCTACTTTGGTCTTGGTCTGCAACTCCCACCCGAGGGCCCCTCGGAGCTTGCTTTGTCGCTTGTCAAACGGAGGCATACCCATCAGTTCCACGAGATCTCTTTGTAGAGAAGAGCGGCGAGTGAACCCGCTTCTCTCCTCACCCGAAAGGAGACATCAAGACCGGATCTTTCTCGGTCCGTCAAAGGTGTACTAGGGTGAGGTAGTTCCTTCTCTCTGTATGTCCTTAAGATAATTTCAGGGTGCATTAATGAAGGGTGTTCGCAACCTTGTACAGCGACGCAAGGAAAAATATACCGAAACTTATCAAAGTAAAGAAAAAAATATTTTTTTAATTTGCCTAAACTGTTATGGACGGCCCAAAGAGTGTTACGTGATAGCTCAATCGGTATTCGGATCTTAAATGGGTGTTCAGTAACTGCTCAATGGGCATCAGGGAGGGTTCACAGGGTGTTCACAGAGGCCATCTCCACCAGAAAGTTTGTGAGGAGAGATATGTAAATAAAGTGTAGCGGAAATGAAAATGTGAAACGTATATAGCCACAGCTTCACTGCAGAGTTCGAGACCGAGACGGCTTGCTACACCCAGCAACTCCTTGCATGAAGAGCATGAGAAACGTTTGCTTATTGGGAAGCGCGCTATCTTTACTCACCTCGAGGGGGAAGAAACGGGTCCGCATCCAACCCATGCAACGCCCAAGAAGAAGTGGGGTTTGTACATCTATGAATCAATTCAAATTATGAAAGGAAAAATAAAAAGTGCAAAATAAATAAATATAATCACACAAAATAGAGCCAATAACAAATATATTTTAGAATTCACACTAAATCTGAAGTAAAAATATCAATATACATATATTTCATTTGCATGTTGAAGGCAAAGCGAAATATTGTGGAAATAATTTATAAATAGTAAAGTAACAGTATAAAAATATTTTTCTATTTTAAAATATTAGCTTTGGAATAATGGATTAGAATAAATAAGTACAACTTATAAAAGTCGTATGGATTCTGAGAAGGGCTAAAAATAATGATCCTTTGATACACAATAATAAACTAAAGAAGTGTCGATTCCTAAACTTGATAAGGCAACTGACTTAGGAAATAGTAATAAATGCTCCATTAAGGGAGAGAATTAAGAGAAATTATTTTACCACCCCTACTGCAGCGTAGAACGCGTCATAGATATCAGGTGACCAAGAAAGTCCCAGGGTTTTGTTTTTTTTAATCTAGGTGGATAAATTTAAACAAAATAGTTCCCATCTATTTTAGAGATCTTTTCCCACCTAAGTAAAATTATATCTATGCTTCTTGAATAAAGCTCCGTAGGCTTTGAAGTCAAAAAATGTTTCTCTTCGATTGCGTCTTATCCGAATATTTTATTGCAAATCTGATTATCTAATGATTTAAAAAAGGGGGTAATTTGAAGGACATAGCATCGCGGATAAAGCAGTAGCTCACAACCTAGAGTCTAGATTCCCAAACTGGGGGCCACAAGCTGAGGCTATGTACACACAAATATCCCAAGCCCCGCCACACTAGAACATCCAGTCAGCAGCTGAGCCAGCCAGAGGAACAGGTGCGTCTGTACTCGGTATACGTTTGAACAATGCCTAGGTCCTAAACTGATCAGTGGATTAGGCAATACACGTGCGAGGTTTGCTCGTACTGTTCAACCTTGTGGTTGAACAGTGTCTGGTGCTTCCGCATAATTTCACCTTGAATTCGTGACGTAGTGCAGCGTATACTTCACCATTTTTGTACTTAGAGAAGGTTATTTTTTGTTTCAAAGCCCTAAGGAGTTTTATTCGAGTTATAAACTTTTATTTTGCTGGGAAATAATCTCTGAAAGGAATAAGAACCCTTTTGTAGAATAAATTTCAGGTAAAAAAAAACCGTTCAAAGTTTTTTGGACACGTGATAATTTTTATTAAAAATAACTGCATTTTCTATAATTTCTGAACTATGTATGATCTACTGTTTTACATCACTCAATAAGTTTCCTCCGGATAGGATCCGTCCCCTTAGACGACACACTGTAATACCGAGGAGGAAGATAGATACGAAATAGGAGCTGACAAAGAACGCAGGTCTGCGTAATACCATAACACACCTCTGCCGGCAGAGATATATCGTCTCTGATCTGAAAAGAATACTACGAGCAAAACCAGGTAAGTGCAGTTCCCGAAACAGCCAGGAATTGATAAAAAGCAGCAACAATAGACAGTATTTAATGCAACGGAGAAAATGCTGAGGTAATATGGGTGTAAGAATAGATGAGAATAGACAAATGTGTTCATAATAGTTGTGAAGAGGGATTTGAGAGGGGATAGTGCTGGAGGCTTTTTTTATAGCCAGGGATGAACCTGGACAAGACAAGTTACTACAGCACATTGCTTGTCATCGCCAGAAGGGTCTTTGGGCGTTGGGTGTTGTTTGGCAGCGCTGATGCGTGCCAATTCGACTATATGGAGAAAACGCCTTGCAAAATATTTAGGTGTAATGGAATCAAGATTACTCAAGGTTGAGTATCAACACTATTTTGTTGTCAGCTGAGCGTCGTGACTAAATGCGAAATATGGGGAGATGTTGGGTTGGGAGCCCGTTTTATAATAATTCTACGAATTTATGAAATTGCTTTGAAGTTCAAGACTTGGAATCTCTGAGAGGTCCGATTGTCCCGCGCTAACTTTAGGGTGACCTATTACTCTTTTCCATAAATTATACCCATCTCCAACTTTAATTTTTAACCTCATGATATGGGTGCATTGCAATGGTCAATTATTGCTTGGTCAATGACCCAATACGCGCATTAAAAGCCCCTTAGAGAGTAACACTGAGCGACGCCTGCTCGCCATCGGCTGGATAAAGGCACCATTACTGCTTACAAACAAAACAGCCTTAGAATCTTTTCTGGCCTAGAGCCTAATCGAAAGAAAAGTTCCTCAAAGTTAAGCCACATTAAGTGTGGTTAGTCGTCAGATAGAGTCCGTTCCACTTGGCGGCAGCTTCATGTGATGTAGCGACCCATGGTTCGGATCACACGTTAAAATGAAGGACCTTACTAAGAAACGTTTTAGAAACAAGGGCAAATTTATTGTATAAACGTAGTAGAGCGACAAAACAAACTTTTCTATAAAAAATCTTCTTTGATATAATCATCTCTGAGGAGAAAACATTTATTCGCGAAGTCTCATTTTTCTTTTTTCCCCCCTTCATTTACTAGCTATCGAAGCTGAGTCCAAGACCGGACCATCGGTCGGGGGCGACGACGAAATAGTTCTCCATCGCGTGGCAAAAGCGAGTTCGGTAGAGTTCAGGTGAAATCACAGTTGGGAGCTTGCCTGTACCAGCACCCAGAACGCTTCCTTTGAAGATAGTCTCCAATTTCTTATCCCAGGTGAAAGTTCGGATGTAATCTAAAAGGGAAGACTTTTGATAATCTTTTAAACAGTCGAGTACATTTGTGTGCCCAGGAAAGATTCCCTGGACAAATTAAATTTAAAAACCGAGAGCGAGGAATTCCGTAAAACAATCAGGGTACTTGCTAACTTAAACAACGGTGAACACATATGAAGCCATCAACTCGAACTCAAACAACATCAATTTCACCAAAAAAAGCAAGCACCCTAATGCAACAAAAACAAGTGGACTCACGAACAGAACCCAAAACAAATGCTTACATTCGCTGACAATAAACCAAAATTCACTGAAGAAATGGTATCCAAGGGCATAAGAGAAGCGAATTCCTCTACCACTCCAGTCCATGACAACATAGCATTTTTTAAGGGTCGCTCATCTAGCGAATGCTAACAACGGCAGAATTTCCGAAATCAAACAGCTTTTTCGATGGTGGAAATTGAAAAAAAAGACCATATAAAACACGATATACAACGCCATCCCCCCGCAAAACAAAGGCAAAAAGTAAGGGCATGCTCCAGCGTCGGGAGGTGGTGGGGAAGGGGGCTATGAGCCGGAGCATGCACCCAACGGTTAGATAAGCCACAGGTAGGTAGATGTGCGCATAGAACCTGCAGAATGGAACCCTCAACAAGAATATACCGGGCAGTTAAGGGGACCGCGCAATCGTCGTGGTAAGGTACATCGAAGCGCTCCATCAAAAAATGGTGGAGAGTCCAACGAAGGTTTTTACAATGCTAAGTCAGCGTAATCATCTCACAGCCTAATGCTAGGCTATATTAAAAACAAGTGCAAAACACAAAACAAACAAAAACTAAAGACGAAAAACAAAACCAAAAAAAAGCAAGAAGAAAGAAGGACGCCCCGGCTTGGGGGGGCCTCCCACAGTGGCAGGATTATGCGAGTAACACCAAATGGAGTAAAAAAAAAAAAATGAAGAGACCATCCTTTTCCAAAAAAGCTAGATAGTACACAAGTCTGTGTGAACGACCCGTCCTGAGTACGAAGGACAAGTGGTAGCAACCCTGCTCGACCCAGTACCGGGAGAGGTACCGTGTGCTAATATCACCAAGACTGGGACATTCAACGAGAATGTGTCTAACAGTCTGGGGGACAACGCAGTCGTCGAAATAAGGTACGGGCGAGCGCTCCATCAAATGGCTCCCGGCGACCGTGGCGTCACGAATACCACTAACCAAGGGCTGTAGAGTGGCTAGATATCATAATCCGGTTACCGAACTGGGCACGACGCGCTATCCAGAGCGGTGTATTGATAACCAGCACGGCCGTGAAAACAGACGCAGCGCATGGCAGAGCCCCGATGATTTCAAACAGAGGGGATACGGCGTAGAATCCGACACTTTCCTAGGAATTGGAGCCATCCGTATACACTAGCATGGATCCAGCGTGACATGAAGTGTGCTCCAAAAAAGGCCGAACGCAATACTCCCACGGCTGTCGAGGTTTTCTAGCTCTAAACCCGACGGGCCTAAGGTAAGACTGGGGTCGTTCAGCGGGATAGGCATAGTCGAGATCGGCTGCGGACGCAGTGAGACCGTTAGCGACTGAGGGAGGCGCATAATGCAGTGTAAACGGCGCACAGCGAGTGGCATCCTCCCAGCATTGACCAGTAGGGTCTCAATGGGGCACGTGCGGAAGATACCGATCGGGGGGCGACGACCGGTGTGGTGGATCTAATCCTCTTTGTGCAATACACGCTCGGCTGCGAGCGTAAAACTCGTATCCGTAGTCAAGTTTCGAATGAACAAAGGATCGATAGAAAAGAAGGGGCAGTAGCCCTATGAGCAACACAGGTGCTATAAGTCACGGAACGAAAAATGTCCATGACGCGGGTACAAGAGACCCTAAGGCTGCGAATATGAACCTCCCAGGTGAGGCGTCAGTCGAAACCACGACTAAGGAAACAGCGCGAGTCCATCACTTCCAAGGCGAACCCCGTTTAGGAAAAGGTCCAGGACAGGGTGGAGCCATGGATGGCGGCAGAAGTCCAACACCTTAGTATTGGCCAGGAATATATGCTGGGAGAGCAGCATCACGGCAAGAGAATGCGGTCACCAAAGACTCTGCCCTGGATGGGGGGTCCGAGATTGGGGTCCCAAGCTCCTGGAGAAGGAGAAGAGGTCCTGCTAAAATTTGCTCCGAATAATTTGACTTGCTGCCTCACCTACGCTGGAGGGGTCTTCTCGTTTAGTGAACACACGAAGCTCGCCAAGAAGAGCGGCGGTCGTATTTCCAAACATACCGGAATCTAGCCCTAGCTCGACGAAATTCACCGACAGTGAAATGGTTCGGGCGGCGCTTATAGCGAATGTAGGCATAACGCTTTTTCTTGAGGGCCGCCTCATACTCGGCTGAAAACCACGGAAGCGGGAGGAGAGCAATACGGCCAGACGTTCTAGGAATAGTAGTTAGGACCACGACGATGTGATTGCCGGAGAACTCAACGGCCACATCGACCGGGCCCGTAGCAAGCACCAACGGGACGGGCTCTCAGGCGGCAGCGGACCAGGAAATGAAATTTGAATGGGAAAGTGATCACTACCATGGAGGTCATCGACTATCCCACAACCAAAATCAGGTTGTGCATCCAGGGAGCACCAAGATAGATTGAGGCAGGAAAATGAAGCGAAAACTGATTCACATTTAGGACACCTATCTCTAACTCGTCGATCAGATGAGCGCAAGGACCTAACACTTGGGATTGATCGAGCAATCTCCCGAGAAAAGGTGTCTAAACGTTCAGATCTCTGAGCAGTAGAAAGGGCATCGGCAACCGTGCCACGACGCGGCGGAAGTCCCCCGCGTCGAAGTCAGCTGACGGTGGAATGTACGCAGAAATGATAGTATACCTCCTATCCAGGTGAAGCTGCACAGCCACTGCCTGAAGGAGGTATCTAAAGTGAAAAGAAGAACGGAGACAGCATGCCGGGTGTAAACCGCGCATCCCCCAACCCGGCCCCCATCTCGTGGTTGTGGGGTCGACAACCCTTATACCCCGGGAGGGCGGGCAGGGGGCACGCGCCTAGCATGGTCTCCTGCAAAAAGATAGCTAACGGGGAGCGGGATGAGACGAGCCTCCGCAGCTCCTCCCAGTTGGCACGGAACCCACGTCAATTCCATTGAAGGAATATGCCCTCCAGGCCTAGCTCGGAGGAGACGCGGGGGCCTTCCTCGAAGAGAAGACCCTCACGGGAATGGCCGTACGCTTCCCGAAGGCAGAACCCCGGGCGCTGTTGGCCGGAAAAAGCGCTGAAGGCGCTGTCGCCTTCGAGGACTTATTGGGGGAGGTTGGGCTCGCCATGCGAGTCTTTTCCTCCCTCCGCCTCGAAACCTTAGGCGGGCGTTGCGGCTTCGGAGGCGGGGGGCCCTCTTTTCGAGGAACCACCGTCTCCGAGCCACTCGCTCCACCTCTAGGCGTGGGCGAAGGAGCCGAAGCTCCTTTGTTGCTGTCCTCCTTTCGGGGACCAGCTTTAGGAACCCCGGAAGATGGCCTGGCGACGAACTTCAGGGGTGTTGCCCCCTGTGAGTCTAACGACTCGGTGGAGGCGCGTGGCCGTTTCGCCTTACGGGAAACGGTCACGCTGGGGGAAGAGGGGGAAGCCCTGGTTTTAGCCGGGGCTGGGTATGAACCCTTTTTGCCGCCAGCTTTACCAGGGGAGAGCCCGGGTTGAATAGAGCCCTCAGAAGGGCTCCGAACGGGCGCGGAAACAACCGTGCTCGTTGGCCTGGATGGGCCAGGAGCAGAGGGTGCCTTTCTAACTATTGAGGCATATGACGTCCCAGGCACAGCCGGGCGCGCCAGGACCAAGTCCTTAGCCTCGCGGAATGAGATTCGATCCTGGGCCTGAACGGCCAGGATTTATTTCTCGAGGAGATATGCACCACATTGCTTCGAAGAAGCGGGGTGCGGCTCTCCGCAATTGACACACATGATTTAGACTTATGGTTTGCGGCCTTGGAGCAATTTACACAAACTTCGGGTGACCACGACTTTGCACGTCTACAAGATCGATTCGTATGGCCGAAGCGGTGACAGTAATAGCACCGCCGCGGCAGTGGCACGAATGCCTTCACGCGGTAGCGGTACCAACCAGCATGCACCGACTCAGGGAGCTTGTCACAGTCAAACGTGACGAAGAGTGTAGGGGTGGGTCTCGAGGCCCCTCCCTGTTTTCTCATCACACGTTCGACCTTAGCCGCCCCATGGTCGGCCAGCTCTAAGGTGATGTCCTCAATGGAGTAGTCAACGAGTTCCCTCGCATAAACTACTCCTTTCACAAAGTTCATGGTAGAGTGCGGCGTCACACTCACCGGGGTGCCATGAAGTGTCCGAGGAGCACTATCTTGGCCGCCTCGGCGGGATTCGCCAGAAGGCTCCCGTCCGAGAAACGGGTCACCTTCGGCTCTCTACCAATTGCACTAGTTAATCCTCTCCTCTGATGGATCATGTTGCCATTGGCCAACATGGTGCTATCAGTGGATCGAATAACGAGGAAGCGTTTGAAACCAGCGGGCTTGAAAACGCCAGGTAACCTCTGAATCAGGGGCCCCGATGTCATCGAGGCTCCGCCCTGTGCACTTTTGGTCTTAGTCAGGGGCTCCGCAACCGGGGGGGCAGAGGGGCCGGATGTGCCGATCTTGGCTTGGTCGCTTGCCAAAGTGGCAGCAGACCCATCCGTCCCCGTAGCCCCCGCGGATGGAGAGGAGCCCCGAGTATTCTTTGTCTTTTTAGTTTTTTTCTTTTTTGGAGAGGATGGCGGGCAATGAACCCGCTTCTCACCTGCGCCGGAAGGAGCCCCCAGGCCAGATGGACCGGCTTCAGCAATGTGCTTCTCCGAAATGGAGAAGGTTCTGGTAGTCGTAGGGGCACCGGTCGGAGGAGATCCCTCCCCTCCTTGTACTGCCTCGGAAAAAACAGCCGTTTGAGAAGAACTTTGCATAGGGGCGGATTCGGGTTCGGTTCTTGGCACCGAGCCCGGATTCCCCCCCATGGAAGACCCTACAGTCTGAGGCTGGGTTGCCTCAAGGACCATGTCTACCTCAGGAAAAGCCTCCAGTTGGCCATATCCCCCAAGACATCGCAGGTCCCGTTGGCAGTATCGTCACTAGTCTTGTGTGGGGAGGCACAGGCCTTGACCCCGGCAAGGTTCAATATTCTTGCCAGCAGGTCTTTTGAGGGAAGCAACCGAAGGGGCCTGGCTTTCCTCTCCCCCTAAGGGGGTTTGCCCTACCAAGCCGCTTCGATGTGGAGCGGCTGGCTAAGGGCTGCCTGCTGGCTTTCTTGGCAGTCCCCTTGGAAAGAACACAGGGGATGCCGCTGGAAGCAGGGAGGTGCCCGAAAAGCACCTCCAGAAAAGGGGGTGAGGGGGAGTCCCCTACACCCGTAGGCGAAGGAGAGGAGTAAGAATCCTCTCCGGTTAGAGAGATATGTAGGGTCCCCTGCGCAAGCACAGGGAGAGTGCCTCCATTTTTTCGGTGGAGCTGCCCGAGGGCGGCTCCGTTGATGATACAGGAGAAGTTGAGGGTTGGGGTTTTTTTTTATTTTCATCATTGGGCATGGTGACCCTATTTGTATCACGGGACGCAATCGTGCATCACCTCTCGCAGTAGCAAGCACTGCGAGAGGTGCTTACAGGCCCGCCAGAGCCAGGCGCCGCCATTTGGGACCACCCCTCCCGCCTGGTGGCCTGGCAGTCCATCGGCATGGCGGCTCCACCTAGGACACGGCGTAAAAAAGATAGAGTGTGAAGAGGAGAGGAAAAGGGATGTGAGGAAGGTATGGGTGGGGATGAAGCAGGTTGTTAAAAAACAACCACCCCAGACCGGAGCTCAGGGGTTAGGGAACATTGTCCCCTCTCCCCTCAGCCCCGATCCGGAACGGTTGGCTGAGAAGAAGGTCAGCATCTACCCTGTGAAATTAGAGGCTGACCAGAGAAAGCTGTGGGAGAGGTTGTTTGAAAAGCGACGAAGTAGGGGAGAAATACAGGCTATCTGAAAGAAGGAAGAGAGGCTAAGCTAGGGCCGGACGGAGCGCTGGATCCCGTCAGCACAGCGGCTAGGATGGCAAATCGCCGCGCCCCTTACGGGGGCAGGAGCCCCCAGGCCGGATGGACCGGCCTCAGCAAGGTCCTTCTCCGAGATGGAGAAGTTCATGGCAGTCGTAGGGGCACCAGTCGGAGGAGGAGACCCCCCCCCCCCTCCTTTTACTGCCTTGGAAACCCTAGCCGTTTGAGGCGGACCTTGCATAGGAGCGGACTCGAGTTCGGTGCTTGGCGCCGAGACCGGATTCGCTCCCATGGAAGGCCATACCGTCTGAGGCTGGGTTGCCTCAAGGACCATGTCTATCTCGGGTGGGGCCTCCAGTTGCCCCCCCACCCCCAGGACATCACAGGTCCTATTGGCAGCAGTGTCATTAGTCGAGTCTGGGGAGGCACAGGCCTTGACCCCAGCTAGGTTTAATATTCTAGCCAGCAGGTCTTTTGAGGGAAGCGACAGAAGGGGCCTGGCTTCCCTCTCCCCCCTAAGGGGGTTTGCCCTACCAAGCCGTTCAATGGGGAGCGATCGGCTATGGGCTGCCTGCTGGCTTTCTTGTCAGACCCCTTGGAAAGTAAAGGAGGGACTGCAGCTGGAAAGAGGGAGGTGCCCGAAGGCACCTCCAGACAAGGGATTGAGGAGGAGTCCCCTACACCCGTAGGCGAAGGAGAGGAGTAAGCCTCTTCTCCGGTTGGAGAGATTTGGAGGATCCCCTGCGAGAGCACAGGGGAAGGAGGAGGGTCGGGGACCTCCGTTTTTTTCTGTGGAACTGCCCGAGGGCTGCTCCGACGATGGACAGGGGAAAATTGAGGAGAGATTATTAGTTTTCTCATCATTGGGCATAGTGACCCTCTTTTTCTTACGGAAAGCAAACGCTCATCACCCCTCGCAGTAGCCCACTCTCCACGGGGCTGGCAGAGCCAGGTGCGGCCATTTAAGGCCACCCCTCCAGCCTGGTGACCTGGCAGCCGTTCAGCATGGCGGCTCAACCTTGGGCAGGGCCTAAAAAAAATAAAGGATGAAGTGAGAAGGAAAAGGGATGTGAAGAAGGTATGGGTGGGGATGAAGCAGGTTGTTAAAAACCCACCATCCCGAACCGGAGCTCAGGGGTTAGGGAACATTGTCCCCTTCCCCCTCAGCCCCGATCCGGGATAGTTGGCTGAGAAGGTCAGCATTTACCCTGAGAAAATAGAGGCCGACCAGAGAAAGTTCCGGCAGAGGTTGTAGGGGAGAAATACAGGCTGTCTGAAAAAAGGAGAAGAGGCTAAGCTGGGGCCGAACGGGGCGCTGAGTCCCGTCAGCAAGGCGGCCAGGAAGGCAAATCCCCGCGCCCCTTACGGGGTAGAAATGAAACAGGTTGTTAAAAACCCATCACCCCAAACCGGAGCTCAGGGGGTGAGGGGGCGTTGTACTCTCCCCCCTCGGACCCGATCCCGGTTGGTTGGGTCAGAAGAAGCTGGTCAGCGTCTGCCATGTGCAGCTTCCCTTCTCGGACATGTGATGTCCGAGATAGGATCTATTAGTGTTCAAATGATCCCAAGTGATCACAGCTCCAGCTCCGCGTCGCTGGATCTGTGAAGCACACAGTTCTATATAACCACATGTGATGTCCGAGATAGGATCCATGTGTTCAAGTGATCCCAAGTGATCACAGCTCCAGCTCCGCGTCGCTGGATCTGTGAAGCACACAGTTCTATATAACCAGTTTTGTATTTTTTTCATAAACTAGGAGATGGCTACTGACATTAAACTTAAGGATTATATCATGTACAAGTATAAAGAAAGAATTAAAGAAAAAAGGACTCATTATATTGAATGTTATCGATAATATCGAGTGGAAATAGGGGGTGCTGCAGTTCCACAGTGCCTATACACAAGCCGCCCCTGATGCTGAGAGGGGATGAGGGGAAAGCACACCAACGAATTTCCCAGGCCCCATCAGTGTTCAAGTGATAGGGCTTCCCTAATGTGCACTCAAGCCGGGAGGACATGCAACTCCTCCAGGTTCCAAGTGTAACACATGGTAACCCCCCTGAAGAGTACATATCGGTGGTAAAACCCCCTATCAATTTCTTTTCTCTTTCAATAAAAAAACTCCACCCGTTTCACTCAAGGATCTAATCTCAGTTTCGTCCCTGCAGTAGTGGTATCCATACTCACTCAAATCAAGGCAGAAAGAGCATTTTGCGATAGAAAAAAACTTGTAAACCAAAATTTCCTGCGCGGATCCTAAAGTAAACTGCAAATTGTGGGAGAAAATCAATTTTCTCTAACAAAACTAACCGATGATACCAACAACGAGATGGTTGTTCGTCTCATCGACGCCGACCAGGAGTGAATAATCCATGATGAGTTGCTGCGCGAGGAAGGCAGAATCGGCGGCGATGGCTCGGGTGAGGACAGCTTTGCCGTGGGGGCGGAGGTAAAAAGGAGAGGAACAAACCATCTGAAGAAGGTTCTCATCCAGCAAAACGACTTCAGACTCCTACAAAGTTGAATAGAAATTAAGTTTCCCTTATTTGTTTTTTTTTTCCCAGTTTACTTCCTGCACAACCTCTTGTTTTGGGAAAAGTATGTAGGCGAAACCTACGCGAGAAAGTGCGCCCATTGCAATTACTGGCAACATTAAGGACTGACGTGAGGTATTATCAGCATCCCTCTAAGCACAGGACTATATGGCAATATTACCTTAAGGTATTCTAAGGCATTTTGGCAAAATTTACTGAGAAAAGAATGTCGTGTCCAGCAATTTGTAAGGAAAGATCTTGACAAGAGTGGGTAAGATGTAAGTGAAAATGTGTGAAAGATATATAGACACAGATCTTCCTGCAGTTAATGGGTCTGTGATAGAGCGCTGTGCGGGGGTTGGGGCTCGGGAGCACGGATTTATGCTACAGCTGACACCCACTTAAGAGATAATAGAAAAGAAAGATGGGTAATTTTGTTTTTAATTCAATTTAAGCGTAACAGCAACAAGATCGTAATCCTGCGGAAAGTTAGTAAGGAGAGATGTTTTTTCTTGTTTTTTTTTTAAGAGCCCATCTGGCGACTGCCTACTTGGGCATAAGTCGCCGCACTCGACCCAGCCTATTACTAGGATTTATTTAAAAAAAAAAGAACAAAAACAAATACAACGAAAAAAATTACAAAGGCTAAAAAAATACCCAAATAAAAAAAATCAAAGCAAAAAGGCAAGAAGGAAGCGCGCTCCGGCGTCGGGGAAAGGCCCGCCTCCCACTGGCGCATAAACATGCGACCGACAACAAACAGTCAAATATAGTGGATGAGGCCAGCCTCCTCCCAAAAGTCGTAGAGTCCAGGACAGGTAAAGTGCAAGAAGATCGCCCAGACTGGGACATTTAACAAGAATGTGCCGAAAAGTCTGGGGAACAACGCAGTCTTCACAATAAGGCGCAGGCGAGCGCTCCATCAAATAGCGGTGCGTCCCGCGAGTGTGTCCAATTCGGAGACGATAGAAAGCAACATGAAGCCGTCGTGGCACTGGGGGGTAGGTCCATGGAAACAGTCGCGGCGCAATGGCACGCAACTTTAAGTTCCCCTCGACCGTTTCCCATCTTCTTTGCCAAGCAGCCCGGATAACTGCCAGTATTGGTGCCATGTAATCGGTGAGAGAAAGAGCGAAACGCTGGTGTGGTCGCCGAGTCCTCACACAGATAATTTTGATTGACAGGTTAGCAAATATAAATATTTTGTAAATCCGGACATTTTTTGTTTTGAGTTCAAGAAGACAAGCGGAGCTAGACGGAAAGACATGTGTGTATAGGTGTGTCTGAAGGAAGGGGGATATGTAACAACATCAAAGAGCGAGCAGGGGGTAATATTTCCCCCTTTTTTCCAGCTCATAAGCTACCGCTGGCTGCTCTCATTTCGGAATGAGGAAGGAGTCGGGGAGTGTGGAACCGGGAGACCCGTGTGTGGCGCGATTTGGGAGTCACATCCGACCTTCCCACTGGTCCATCGTTAGCGAGAACGAGAACGAGGACAAGACGGATTAAGCAAGACGGTAGCGCCCCACCCCCCCACTCCAAAAGAGAGCTAGAAGACTCACCTTAAACGCGCGAAAAAGAGACCGCCCCGGGCGCATTGAGTGACTATTTATGAAAACGAAGTTTTTGTGCTGAGCGATCGATCGTTGAGAGAGGGGAGAGCGCCAATTGCTGCTTTGCATAAATCATTTTTTTTATGTTCTTATCTATTTATATTTAAAGAAATTGTACATTGTATTTTTATTTATCGATATTTACTCTATTGGTGCGTTTATCATATAGTTGCTCTAGTTGGGAATTGTATATTGGTGTATCTGCGTTTCCTTGAGCCTCCTTCCGATCTAACAGGAGTCTCACGAGCGAGTGAGCAGACCCTTGTGGCGGGTGGTTTCCGGGACCGTCCGCTACAGCCACCATGTGCCCCCTCCCCCCAAGACATCATGGATCACATACGAGATACCTTTTGTCTTGTCTATATATATATACTTTTTAATTTTGAGAGCCCATTTGGCGGCTGCTTACTAGGACAAAAGTTGCCGAACTCACGCTAAAGCCTACTAGGAGGCTAGATTAAAAAGCAAATAATATGTAAATAATAAATAATATCTTCTTGTCTATAGCTGACGAACCGGCATCCATCGGGGAAGAGAGGGGGGCAGGAAATTAAGGTGCACGAGCCAACGGGCGCTGTTATCCATTGCTCCCCTAAGGGGGTTGGTCCTATCGAGCCGCTCTTTTGGGCCTCCTGCCTGCTATCTTGGCACTCCCTTGTGAAAGCAAAGGAGGGACTGCCACTGTAGAAGAGATGGAGACGCCTAAGGGCGCCTCCAGAGAAGGAACTGAGGAAGAGTCCACCGCACCCGTAGTCTTAGGAGAGGATGGGGTCCTGAGAAAGCACAGGAGAGGAACCTCCTTTCCTGCTGTGGAGATGCTCGAGAGCGGCTCCGACGATGGTAAAAGGGGTAAAGGAAGAGACTAAATAATCTTCATCAATGGGCATGGGGACCTATTATTACAACGGGATGCAAATGCTAATCACCCCGCGCAGTAACCCACTATGCAAAGGGTGAATACGAGGCCGGTGAAGCCAGCCACCACCCTTAGAGGACACTCCTCCCACCCTGTGGACAGGGAGTCCATTAGCATGGCGGCTCGGCTCTAGGCTGGGCGTAAAATTAATAGTTTGTCAAAATAAAGAGAGGGCATGCGAGGAAGATGAGGGCGAGGCAGGTTGTTAAAACCCACCACCCCAGATCGGAGCTCAGAGGGGAGGGGGAGTTGTCCCCCCCCCGACCCAATTCGGGTTAGAGGAAACTGGTCGTTGTCTACCCTGAGAAATTAGAGGCTGACCAGAGAAAGCTGTGTGAAAGTGAAAGGTTGTAGGGAAAGTGAGAAAGCAGGGTGTCAGAAAGGAGGTGTGAGACCTAAAGATCCACAAGAGTTGACGTGATCGGCGTTGTAGTCTATAACTAAAGTTTGATGGTCAACTTCGGCCGCAGCCCTTTGTGAGCTACAAAGAAATTCAAATCTTGAAACCAAAGCAGGAACTTATATATGTGTTTAAGGAATTTATGCATTGATTCAACAATGGAATAAGAATTGCTGATTATACAATAAAATAATACTACTACAATGTTTCTCCATCAGTTTTCGCTCCTGGACAAGATCACACCGCTCGGATGAAACCAACATATAGGTCAGCATGACAATCCCCAATGAGCATGAGGGGCCGGTTCCTATTTAGGGAGGGGAGGGGGGGTCCGTAGGTAGTGTTTTTGTGTGACACCAATCATCGATCAGGTTGGAACCTTCGCCGATCACGGGTAAGGGGGGCCGTTCCGCGTCAAGGGTATGTGGATACAACTACTCATCAACAGGATTCCTTGGAACAGAATCGTGTGTTGTGCTGTGAAGACGGGAAAGGAAATATAGCAGTGCTGTGATGGCTGTGTATGATCGACATACCCATGCGGATGTAAGATCAGCGCGTCCATCAATCGGTGGCCAGACCTCTATGTGCGCTGACGTTTGTGGCTGCTTACGCTGGGATTGAACCCGACACCTCGACAATAGAAATCTAACGCCGTACCCACTAGGCGGACGAGAGATACTAGATGATAAAAGTATTAATTAGGTAATTTTTGATGCCCTCACCTCCTTGCCAGTGGTATTGACTTTCCTGTTCCGCACGGAGCCCTTGAGGTCAAATTTGGGGCCGATGCATCTTTGGTAAAAGAGGTTCTCCATGACGAGGAGGTCCAACTTCATGGCCTTGTTAGTTGTAGAGTTCTTAAAGCCGACACGATACACTCCTATGCAGAAATACGACGACCGAGCATTAGTTGCGGGGTAAATAGCCTGATAAGAGGAAGGGGAGCATGAGGGGACCAGGGGCACTTTCCAGGGTCAAAGAAATAAAGGCGATAAATCTCTGGGCGGTGTGTCGCGATTACCGGCGTAGAGATAATGAAGATCAGTACGATAAGTAAATGACTGGGAACACCACCCCTGGTACCACCACTACCAGATTGAGTGAAATAGAACAAGTTAAACGGCATAAGCATATTTAGATCCCGATAAGAGATTATTGGTAATAGTAATTAAATATTGATGCAAAGGGGCAAGGATCAGTGAGAAAGAAACTAAAACAGGAGTGAAACAGCGACGGTTAATACACTTAGGTGATGGGGGAGGGCTAAGAGCGTAAAATTAGTTAAAACTTCCTCCACACACTCACACTTGAACACTTGGGGCGGGAAAAATACAACTTAGAAACGAAGGGCATCTTGAGACCGCGAACTATGAGAAACTTCCCAAAATCTGGGTATGAGGGTATCAGCTAACTTCCTAGTATGCAGTTAGAATATGAAAGGAAATATACCTTGCAATTACTCTTTTTTTTATTTTACGTCACATCCACACATTAACGTACACATTGTGTAGTGTTGTTAAGGTAAAAATTATTTTTAGTGCATATTGGTTTGTGCCATTTAAGTTTTATTGCGGGGCATCTCTGGCATGTTCGACGCAGCGTGATGCTCCTTCCCGGGACAGGTAACGTGCACGAAGATCACACAGACTGAGACAGTCAAAAAGAATGTGCCGAACAGTCCAGGGGACAACGCAGTCGTCGCAATAAGGTACCGGCGAGCGGTCCATCAAATGGCAGTTCGTCCCCTCAGTGTGCCCAATTCGAAGACGAGAGAAAGTGAAGAAACCACGGCCCAATGGCATGCAACTTTAGGTTTCCCTCAACCGTCTCCCATTATCTTTGTCAAGCAGCCCGGAGGGGTGCCCAGATTCCTACCATGTAGTCGGTGTAAGGAAGAGCCGAACGCTGGACTAGTCACCAAGTACTCGCCGACTCTTTGGCACCCTCATTGCTAAGATGTCCACGAACCCAGCAGAAGATAATCTCAACATCTACCTGACTGGCGGCAATCGTGGCGTCACAGAGGACAAACCAGGGGATGTAGAGATTCCAATGCTCCGAGAGCACTCAGGGCGCTTTGTAAGTGGCTATAGATCACAATCCGGTCTCTGAACCAGGCACGATGAGTTATCATCCGTAATGAGCGGTGTATTACAACCAGCTTCGGGCATCAAGATAAACCCAATGCACGGTAAAACCCCACCGACTTCAAACAGAGGGGATACGGCATGGAAGCCGAGCTCTTACTGGGCTTTGGAGCCATCCGTGTACACGCATGGATCTAGCTAGCGTGACAAGAGTGACAAAGTGTGGTCTAAAAAGGTCGAACGCAATACTCCCATCGCTGTGGAAGCTATGGAAGAGGGGTGGAAACAAATAGTCAAAGGCGGTAACTTACAAGGTGGCGCCCTGAGCAGAAGCAGAGTCGCCACTGGACCGAGACCTACATTGAGCTATCGAAAGTTTCCAAGCCATAAGACCAAAGGGTTTAAAGGTTTAGGGTATGACTGGAGTCTCTCGGTGGCATACGCACCGACTGAGGAGGACGCAGAGCCTGCACGTACAAGCGTATAATGTAGGGTGCAGAGCAAGTAGAATCTTAATAAGGGGCGTGCAGAAGGCACCGTTCGACAATCGTAGACCAGTGTGGTACATCAAGTCCACCTTCGGCAGTACACACTGGGCTTTGGATGTATAAAACTCGCATCCGTAGTCGAGCTTCGAAAGGACAAAGGATTGGTTGAAAAGTAAGACAGTAACTGAACGTCACGGAACGAAAGAATGTCCCTGGACGGGAAAAAAGAGACCCTAAGGATGCAAATAAGAACTTCCAAGTGAGGAATCGGTCGAAATCGACCAAGGAAACTGCGCGAATCCATCACTTCGAGGCGAGTCCTGTTTAGGAACAAGTCGTTGTCGGCGTGTAGCCATGATTAGCAACACAAGTGCACTTTCTTAATCTTTGCCAAAGAAAGCCAAAACTTGTAAGCTTCGGCGTAGCGAGAGGTGCGTCTCAATGACTATTGGAGTCGATGCTCCAGAGTTGGCATCTGGGCCCACTAAAGGAGATCGAAAAAGCGTCTACGAAAAGAATAGTAAGAACATCTTCCGGAACTACCGAGGTGATACCATTAATGTTTAGGGGAACGAGTGCGATACTGAGGACACTTTTCTGCCCCATTGGGCCAGGAAGACATCTCACAACCTGTACACATCGAAGACGGCTGAGGGTGGAATATGCGTAGAAATAACAGTATACCTACTATCCAGGTGCAGCTGCAAAGCTACTGACTGAAAGGAGGTATTTATATCAAGGAAAAGAACAGAGACATCATGACGGGTGTAAATCTCACATCGTCTTGCCCGACCTCGATCCCATGGTGGTGGGGTCGCAAAACTCTTATACCTTGGGAGGGTGAACAGGAAGCCGTGCCCAGCATGCTCCCCTGCAGAAGGATAGCTAAGGGTGAACTGGAGGAGACGAGCCTTCGCAGCTCTTCCCCGTTGGCCTAGAATATTAAATTTCACTGAAGGAATATGCCCTCCAGACCTCGCTCGGAGGATATGCGATGGGGAGGGGGGGTCTTTTCGATCATAAGACCCTCACGCGAAAAGTCGTACACTTACCGGAGGTGGAACTATTGGCGCCGTCACATTCGAGTTATCAGGGAAAGTTTGGCTCTCTATTCGAATCGCATGAGCGCTTCGTATGGTCTAAGAAGAGGCACTAGTAACACTTCTGTGACAGTGGCAATAATGCTCTCGCATGATAGCGATTAAAACCAGCATGCATCGATTCAGGAAACCTGTCACTATGGAACGTGACGAGGGTCAAGGTGGGTCTCGAGGTTAGCCCCCCTCCCTGTTTTCTCATCACACATTTGACCTTAACCGCCAGCTCTTCGGTGATGTCTTCTAAGAAGTTATCCAATAGACCTCTGGCATAAACCGGCGAGCGATTTAGTGACGAAAATCACTAATAATGACCGCATCAGAAGGGCCCGCCAATTTCGCCATGTCTCCCGTCCGAGAAACTGCTCACCTTCGTCTCTCTACCGCTCAATCTAGCTAATAATATCCTCTGAGAGAAAATGTGGCCTTTGGCAACATGTCATCTGTGGACGGAAGGTGCCTAGTAGGCGGACATGCCTTTCTTGGTTGTCGCTTGCCAAAACGGCGGAGAGAGAGGCATCTCTAATCCTCTTGGATTTCGTACTCTTACTTTTCTTTTGGGAAGAGGAAGGCGGGCAGTAAGCCCGCTTGTCTTCCATCTCCAGAAGGGGCTCCAAGTTCGGATGGATCGGAGGGGGCTCTCCTGTTGTAGCCCAGACAAACATCAACGATGGAATCATCCAGCCTCTTCTGATTCCTTCGAAGGGATGGATGGTATCCATTCCGCAGTTTAAGCCAAGTGGACCTTGTCTAAATGGGGGAGGAAGGATTCGGATGGGTAAATTTCCGGGGGCAGAGCTTACAGGTTAATGTTGTTCTTGAGTGATTTGTGCGTGGATGTTTCGGGAGGCTGCTTTATGGTGGGAAGGGTGGGAGTGATAAGATTATTTGTTTATGATATTGTGTACTAGGTGTTGATTTGATGTTGGTTGGAATGTGTCAGTGTTTTGACATATAATGTAGTGGGGGTGGTGAGTTTGTGGAGCCTCAGCAAAAGTTTGTGTGCCTGTCATGTACATGTTATCTATGACTTTGACTTTGGTTTGGTGGTGTAGGTAGTCTGTGGGTAGAGTAGCTGTGTAGCCTGTGATGATTTTTAGGGACTTGTTTTGTATTATTGAGATTATATATAATTTTTATTTTAGGAGCCCATTTGGCGACTGCATACTTGGGCAGGAGTCGCCGTACTTAAGACAGCCTAGTACTAGGCTACATTAAAATAAAAATATGCATAACAAAACAAAAGTCAACAACAATAACAATAAAAAAGGAAAAGGGCAACAAGCATGCTCCGGCGTCGGGGGAAGGCCCGCCTCTCCCCGGGGCTGGAACGAGCAACTTAAAAGCAACAACAACAACAAACCAGTTAAATAAACTGGAGGAGGCCAGCCCTCCTCTAAAAAGTACAAGGGACAAGCGGTAGCGACCCTGCTCATTCCAGTACCGGGACAGGTAGCGTGCGCGAAGATCACCCAGACTGGGACATTCGACAAGAATGTGCCGAACAGTCTGGGGGACAACGCAGTCGTCGCAGTAAGGCGCAGGCGAGCGCTCCATCAAATAGCAGTGGGTCCCGCGAGTGGGTCCAATTCGAAGACGACAGAAAGCAGCCTAAAGCCGTCGCGGCATTAGGGGGTAGGTCCAGTGGAACAGTCGCGGCGGAATGGCATGCAAATCTAGGCTCCCCTCGACCGTCTCGCATCTTCTTTGCCAAGCAGCCTGGAAAGCTGCCCGTATTCATGTTATGTAATCGGTGAGGGAAAGAACGAAACGCTATTCTGGTGGCCCAGTACTCGCGGACTCTTTAGCGCCCTCATTCCACGCAATTCCCAAATGTCCAGGAACCAAGTTAGAAGATAATCTCGACATCCCCCCGGCTCACCAAAAGGGATATCGCGAACCAGGGGATGCGGAGATCCCAAAGCCCAGAGAGCACTCGGGGAGCTTTATGAGTCGCTATAAATCACAATCCAGTCTCCGAACCGGGGACGTAACGTTATCTCCCCGTATTGGGCGGTGTATTGGAACCAGCTCGACCGTGAACACAGACGCAGCGCCTGGTAGAGCCCCGCTGACTTCAAACAGAGGGGACACGGCGTGGAAAACGACCCTCTCTTCGGACTTGGAGCCATCCGTATACACTGGCACGGTTCCAGCGTGACACGAAGTGTGCTCCCAAAAAGGCCGAACGCAATACTCCTGGCGCTGTACAAGCTTTGGAGCAGAGGCGTGGCGACAAATGGTCAAAGGAGGTAGCCTCCAGGGTGGCGTCCTGGGCAGAACCAGGGGCGCCACCGGCCTGAGAGCTATACCTAGCTCTCAAAGGAGTTTGCTAGCCCTAAACCCGAAGTGCTTAAGGGTATGACTGGCGTCTCTCTGCAGCATAGACACCGCCGAGATCAGGTGCGAATACAGTGAGAGCTGTTGGCGACTGAGGGAGGTGCAGGAATCGCGCGTGCAGGCAAGTTATGCACTCTGTACGGCGCAAAGAGAGTGGCAACTCGCCAGCATCGACAAGTAGGCTATCATTTAGGGAAGTGCGGAAAGCACCGGTCGCCAGTCGAAGGCCGGTGTGGTGAATCGAGTCCACCTTACGCAATATACACGCTCGGCTGCGGATGTATAAAACTCGAATCCGTAGTCGAGCTTCGAACTAACAAAGGAACGTCACGGAACGAAGAAACACTATGCCGCAGGTACAAGACTCTAAGGCTACCAATGAGCGTCACAGGTCAGGCATCGGTCAAATACAAGACCAAGGAAAAGGTGAGAGTCCACCACTTCCAGGCTCACCCTATTGAGAAATAAGTCTGGGTCAGGGTGGAGCCGTAGATGGCGGCACAAGTGCACCACCTTAGTCTTGGCCAAAGAAAACCGAAACATGTGCGCTTCGGCATAGCAAGAGACGCGGTTTAATGCCTATTGGAGTTGACGCTCCAGAGTTGGCATCTGGGCCGCGCCAAAAGAAATTGAAAGGTCGTCCACGTAGAGCGTAGCAAGAACATTGATGCTCGGGACAGTGTGCGACACTGAAGACACTTACCTTCGGGACACCCTCTTACTAGTGCTTTGGGCCGGAGAGGGCTTCCCCACCCATACGCGGAATCGACGATTGCGCAAGAATTCATATTTAAAGATTTGGAGGCCTCCTCTGGACCCCATCGTGTGGATAGTCTCTATAAAACCGTATCACCATGCGGTATCATAGGCTTTCTCCAGATCGAAAAACACGGTGGCGTAGTGCAAAATACGAAGGTAGATCTCGCAGACAGCATTTTCCAGTCGGAGCAGCAGAGCATCCGACGTGGAGCGGAACTTGCGGAAGCCGACCTGTACAGAAGACAGATAATCTCCGCTGTCTAGAAAAACGGGCTAATCTTATATTTACCAATTTCTCCATGACCTTGCACACGCAGGAAGTTAGAGAGATTGGCCGGAAACCAGCCGGGGTAGAGTGATCTCTTCCCTGTTTGCGAAGAGATCCTGTAGAGCAAATCTAAGAGAAAGGCCATGCCTCGCTCACCCAGGTGTCGAAACATGGTGTACGGGAGATCGTCTGGACCAGAGGCGTTTTCCGCGCACGAAGCAAAAGCGGAACACAACTCACTCAGAGTAAACCTGTCGTTGAAGGGTTCTCCACCTCTGGAGGTAAAGTCCAGTCGGCGGCCTTCCGTGACATCACGACGAGCAGTGAATGCTGGCGGAGCAGCATCCCGGCTAGAGAATGCGGAGAAAGCGGTCGCGAAGAATATCGCCACGGACGCGGGATCCGAGATTGCGCTCCCATTCTCCTGGAGAACGGGAGGGCAGGCCTGCGAGAACTTGCGCTGAATCCTTATCACTCGCTTCCACACCTCTGCTAGAGGGGTCTTCCCGTTAAGTGAAGACACGTATGCCCAGCAAGAAGAGCGGCGGGCGTGCTTCGAAATATACCGGATCCTAGCCTAGCTCGACGAAATTCACTGAGAGTGAAATCGTTTGGGCGGGGCTTATAGCGCATGTAGACATAACGCTTCTGTTTGAGGGGCGTCTCACACTCCGCTGACCACAACGGGAGTGATCGGCGTGCAAAACGGCCAGACCTTCTAGGAATAGTAGTTAGGCCAACAGCGATGAGGTTTCCGGAGAAGAACTCAACGGCCTCATATACCGACCTAAACTCCTCGAATGAGACTGAAAAATTAGTCATTTCCTGAAATACGGACCACCGCGTCCGCGCCAAGAATCACTGGGGCGGGCTCTCGGGCGGTAGCGGCCCAGAAAATGTTATTTGAATGGGAAAGTGATCCCTACCATGGAGGTCATCGCACCCCCCCCCCACCAAAATTAGGCTGTGCATCCGGAGAGGACAAAGATATATCGAGACAGGAAAATTGAAGCGGTTCTCGGGCAGTGATGCGTAAACTCATCTACATTTCGGACACCTTTCTACAGCTCGTCGATCAGGTCGGCAAGGACTTGACCCCAGGGATTAATCGAGTAGGCTCCCGAGAAGGGAATGTCTACCGTTCAGATCTCCGAACAATAGAAAGGGCCTCGGTAACCGTGCCACGACACAGCGTAAGTCCCTCGCGTCGAAGTCGGCTGACGGTGGAATGTACGCGGAAATAACAGTATACCTTCTATCTAGGTGCAGCTGCACAGCTACTCTCTGAAAGGAGGTATCTAAAGAGAAGAGAACGGAGACATCATGCCGGCTGTAAATCGTACATTCTCCCGCCTAGCTTCCATCCCGTGGTGGTGTAGTCGCAAAACCCTTATACACCGGGAGGGTGGGCAGGGGGCACGCGCCCAGCATAGTCTCCTGCAAAAAGATAGCTAACGGGGAACGCGACAAGACGAGCCTCCACAACCCCTCCCAGTTGGCCCGGAGTCCGCGGCAATTCCATTGCGAGTCTTTTCCTCCCTCCGCCTCGAAACCTTAGGCGAGCGGGGCGGCTTCGGAGGCGAGGATCCCTCTTTTGGAGGATCCACCGTCTCCGAGCCACCCAGCCTACCACTGGGAGTGTGCGAATGAGCCGAAGCTCCTTAGTGCTGTCATCCTTTCGGGGAATAACTTTAGGAACCCCGGAAGATAGCCTGGCGACCAACTTCATGGGTGTTGCCTCCTGTGAGTCTAACGACTCGGTGGAGGCGCGCGGACGTTTCGCCTTACGGGAAACAGTCACGCTGGGGGAAGGAAGGGGAGCCGTGGTTTTGGCCGTGGCTCAGGTTTGCTGCTTGGCATCGAATCCAGGTTCGCCCCCATGGAAGGTCCTACCGTCTGGGGCTGCGTTGCCTCAGAGACCATGTCCATCTCATCTTGCTCCATGTGGCCATCCCCCTCCAGGACATCACAGATCCCATTGGTCAGTGTCTTTTGTCGGGAAAGACAGGAAGGCACGTATGGTGACCGCCCCCTCTAAGCTCAATATGCGAGTTCGCAGGTCTTTAGATGGAAGAGTCCGACGGGGCCTGTCTTACCTCCTCCCCCTAAGGAGATTGGCTCTATCGTGCCGCTCCCACCGAGAGCGGTCGATTATTGGCCGCCTCCCTTTCTTGGCAGTCCCCTTAGAAAGTAAGGGGGGGACTGCCGCTGGAAAGAGGAAGGCACCAGAGGGCACCTCCACAGAAGGGGGTGAGGGGGAGTCCCCTACACCCGTAGGCAAAGGAGAGGAGTTAGCCGGTTGAAGAGTTTTAGAGGGGTCCCTGCGAAAGCACAGGGGAAGGGGCTCCCATTTATCTGTGGAGCTGCCCGAGGGCGGCTCCGTCGATGGTCGAGGGGAAGGTAAGGGAGTATTTTTTTCACCCTTGGGCACGGGGACTCCTATAATAATCACGGGATGCAAACGCTCATCACCCCACGCAGTAGCCCGGTCTGCGAAGGTTGAGTACGAGGCCGGCAGAGCCAGCTGCCGCTATTTGGGGCCACTACTCCAGCCTAGTGGCTTGGCAGCCCATCGGCATGGCGGCTCCACCTTGGGCACGGTTAAAATGGATAGAGATTGAAAGGAGAAAGAAAGGGGAAGTGAGGAAGGTGTGGATGGGGATGAAACAGGTTGTTAAAAACCCACCACCCCAGACCAGAATGAATGAATAGTGCCGAAAATAAATGCTGCAAAGCCCAAACGGACGAACCCGCAGCCAAATTCAAGGACGGGTAATTTGCATGAAAATTCTCAATAAAAAAAAGAACATCTGAGAATATAAAAAAATATAGCTATGAGATTAAAATCAATAGAATGGAAGTACAGGAATTTAAAACCATCAAAGGGTGTAAAAGGATATAAAAAATAAACTATTGAGAACTCGACAAAGGATAAAAACATAGATTATAGGTGGATCAACAATAGATGCAAGAACAGAGAATATAAAATCATGAAACAATATATTAAATTTTGGCTAAAAGATCAGATTCTTCTAAAAATTTAAAAATTCTATTCACACTAAAAGAGACGAGTCTCAGACAAGATGCTCCGCAGGACCTGCTGGGGGGCCATCTGCCCAGTAATGAAAGGGAAGACCCTCCTCCCAAGATTTCTCAAAAGTGGACAGTCGGCAAAGATGTGAAGGATGTACAGCTGCACACCGCACAAGATGCACAGAGGGGAAGGGGGGCTGCCCATTCATCAAGTGCCCATGAGTGAGGCGTCAATGGCCTATCCTCAATCGGCACAAAATAACCTCCAGTCTACGTGGTCTCATGGTACGTGGCCATGGGAGGACTGAAGGTTCTATGGAATGGAGCTTGGTGGGAGGAAGCTCATCCCACGTCTTCTGCCATAAGCCGACTACGTATTCAGTGAGGAGAGGATAGACATCACGAAGTGGGACTGGGGCTGATGGGGGTGTGCCCCAGACCAGACCTCAGGGGTGAGGGAACGTTGTCCCCTCCCCTCTCAGCCCAGATCCGGGATAGTTGGGTGAGAGGAAGCTGGTCGGCATCTACCATGTGAAATTAGAGGCCAACCAGAGAAAGTTGTGGGATAGATTGTAGGGAAAGTGAGAAAGTAGGGTATATAACGCAGGCTGTCAGAAAGGAGAAGAGGCTAAGCTGGGGCCGGACGGGGCGCTGAATCTTTTAGAGGAAAGAGGCCGCCTGCCTTTCTTGGCAGTCCCTTTAGAAATTAAAGGGGGGAGGACTGCCGCTGAAAAGAGGGAGGCACCTGAGGGCACCTCTAGAGAAGGGGGTGAAGGGAAGTTCCTTACACCAGTAGGCAAAGGAGAGGAGTAAGCCTCCTCTCCGGTTGAAGAGTATTGGAGGGGCCCCTGCGAAAACACCTAGATTTTTTCGGGGGAGCTGCCAGAAGGCGGCTCCGACGATGGCAAAGAGAGAGTGAATGTTTTTTTTTGAAGAGTGTTCATCATTGGGCATCGTGGCCGTTTTAAATAAGGGACGCAAACGCTAATCCCCCCACGTAGTGGCCCACTCTGCGAGGGGTGAGTACGGGGCCGACAAAGCCAGCTGCCGCCATTTAAGGCCACTCCTCCCGCTTAGTGGCCTGGCAGCCCATCTGCATGGCGGCTCCACCTTGGGCTCGGCATAAAAGCGAAAGAGATTGGAAGGGAAAAGAAGGTATGGGTGGGGATGAAGCAGGTTGTTAAAAACCACCACCCCAAACCGGAGATCAGGAATGAGGGGGCGTTGTCCCCTCCCCCATCAGCCCCGATTCGGGATGGATGGGTGAGAGGAAGCTGGTCGGCGTCTATCCTGTGAAATTAGAGGCGGACCAGGGAGAGTTGTGGAAGAGGTTGTGGGGAAAATGAGGAAGTATAGTAGAAATGCAGGCTGTCTGAAAGAAGGAGAAGAGGCTAAGCTGGGGCCGGACCGGGCGCTGCGTCTCGTCAGCACGGCGGCCAGGAAGACAAATCGCCAAATTGCCGCGCCCCCTACGGGGTTGAGGGATTAAAGGCCAAGACAGGGCTTGCATAGTGCATCACTGAGCGTATATATTGTTTGTATACTGTGGTTGTGCATTTGTTTTTGTTTGTTATTTGTTGTTTGAATGTGTGTATTTTATGTTACCCGAAGTACTCGAATTTTGGAGTGTGAGTATGACATGGGGGGGGGAGGAGGTGAGATTAGGTTTGTAGTTATGTTGTGCTCTCCAGTTAGTAAGAAAGGTAGCTGTAGATTTGGCTTTGGCTATCTTTAGTCTGTTTGAGGTGAACCATGTGTGAAATGTGTTTATGTTGGGTTGAATTAGGTGGCTGTATCTGCGTTTTGGTGTGGGCATGTAATTGTTGCCATCTGCATAGGAAGCTATGCTAATCTGGGGAGCGTGATGTGCGGGTATGTGGTGGATGTACAGGTTGAATAGAGTTGGTGAATGTACGGATCCTTCGGTACACCATCTTTTTGTGTTGTTGTGCATGTTCTTGTCTATTTTGTTTGTGAAGTAGGGGCGGGAAATGGTATCAAAGGCTTTGCTGATATCTAGGGTAGTCAAGACTGTTTTTTGAGCCTAGTGGTCTGAACCCATGTTGTGGGGGGTACTAATGGAATATGTGGTGTGACTAAGTTTAATGAGGATAGTGGTGAAATTAGGAAATTTTGGTGTTTGGTGCTTGCGTTGTAGTTTTGTTTCTTGTAAGATGGCAATGTGTATGCTATGTTGTTTGATGACTGTAGCGAGTTTATATTTGTTGGTGTTTATGCCATCTATATTTACTTTAAGAATATGATATGTTTGCTGTGTATATGTGTGGTGATGTATGGAGGGGAGGGGTGCAGGTAATGGTGGTGGCGAAGGTGATGGAGGAGAGGATTGTAGTTGAAGCTGGGTAGTAACAAGGAGTAACAAGGAAAGGAAGTACCCTAGGAGACCTTACGGTCCATTCAAAGAGGGTACCTTTGGACTAGCAATCGAGCAGGCACATGGCTGCTCAATTGTTTTGCGTCCCTAAACGGCCACTTTTCAAGACTTTGTCTAGTCTTGACTTGAACTGGTCAACAGATTCACTGTTGAAAACTTCCACTGGAAGTGCGTTCCACTTACCGCAGATACTGTAAGTGAAAAAATTGCCACACAGATTGAGGTTGTAACGCTTCAGTTCAAGTTTGAAGCCGTGATTGTGCGTTCTGTTCTCACTCAGTGTGAAAATATCCCGGTAGTGAACATTGTCGAACCCTCGAAGTATTTTGAAAACTTCGATGAGCTGACCATGCAGTCTATGGGTTTCCAGCGAGAACAGATCTAACTCCCTTAGTCTATCCTCATAACTTTTATGTCGGATAGAGGGGATCAGCTTGGTTGCCCTGGTTTGTACGCGTTCCAACCTTGCGATATCCTTTCAAAACGAAGGACTCCAAAATTGTACGGCATACTCCAGGTGCGGCCGAACGAGGGAGTTGTACAGACAAAGTACTATCTCCTTGTTACGGTATCCAAACTGGCGCTTTATGTAGCCTAACATCCTTTGGGCTTTCTTCTCTGCCTCGATGCACTGTTTCGAGAACTTGAGGTCGCTAGTAATAGTTACACCCAAGTCCTTTTCAGTGTCACTCGATTCAAGAGCAGTGCCCTTAAGGATATACTGAGATTGGGGGTTTCTGTGGCCGATATGCATTACTTTGCATTTGTTCACGTTAAAAGGCATTTGCCACGTGTCCGACCACTCCCCAATCTTCCGAAGATCTTCCTGCAGGCGGGCAGTATTTCCATCCTTTGCAACGTTCATACCAAGCTTGGTATCGTCAGCAAATTTGGAAATCTTGGCAACCATGTCACCGTCCATGTCGTTGACGTAGATGATGAATAGTAGTGGTCCCAGGACAGAACCTTGAGGCACCCCGATAGTAACGGGCACCCACTCAGAAGCCTGTCCATTCACCACCACCCGTTGCCGTCTGCCACTTAGCCAGTTCTCGATCCAGCCGGCTACTTTTTCGTCTATGCCCAGCGCTCGCACTTTCCGGAGAACGCGGCGGTGTGGTACCTTATCAAAGGCTTTCTGAAAGTCTAAGTACACCACATCCACCGCCTTGTCCCGATCGTGCTCACTGAACACGAAGTGGAAGAATTCCACAAGGTTCGTCAGGCATGACCGTTGCCTTCGGAAGCCGTGCTGCGAACTCCTCAGTAGCAGGTTTGACTCTAAATACGACGTCATTTTGTCCACCATCATGCTTTCCATGAGTTAACCGACTATCGAAGTCAGACTGATAGGTCGGTAGTTTGACGGTTGGCTACGGTCTCCTTTCTTGAAGATAGGAGTCACCTCCGCTTCACGCCAGTCTCTAAGAACGCATTCGGTCCGGATTGACATGTTGAAGATTGCGCTCAGGTGTCATGACACTTGATCGCGCACTTCTTTCAACACTTTAGGTAGTAACCCATCCGGGCCAGGAGACTTGTTCGTCATTAGGTCACTGATCTTCTTTTTTATTTCCCCTTCGGTGAAGTCCATATCCTCCAGCCCCCCCCCCCCAGTAGGAATCCATTGGCTGGGGGATGGGACCACACTCTTTAGAAAACACTGAAGAGAAGTAGTCGTTGAGGAGGTTAGCATTTTCTGCATCTAAATGCTTTAATGTACCCTCCTCATTCCTCAAAGAATTCTTTGGGATTCTCTTTACAGAGTCTCGCCACTCGGAGTTCCTCAGACCGCTTAGACGCCCTTATGCTGGACTTCACTCTCCTGGCTAGCCTCCGGAATTCGTCAAAGTCACACGAGATCTTCGATTGCCGGTACACAGTTCTCTTCTCCCTAAGCAGTTGGCCGATTTCTCGATTAAACCACTTTGGTTGAACAGAAGACCGACGGGGACATTTCAGAGGGATGAAACGTGATTGAAGACTCATGAACTTATTTTTGAAACTGTTCCACGAGTCTTCAACAACATCGCACAGTTCTAGCCTCGCGTCAGTCAGTCTAGCACGAAGACCTGCAAAGTATGCTCTTTTCAAATCGAGTTTCCTCGATTTACTAGTTGCAAGCCCTGCCTTCGGGACTCTGGCTACAAATCTAATTAGTCGGTGGTCACTGCCACTGACCTCTTCGCCAACAGAGAGGTCCTCAACGATGTCATCCTCAGAGGTGAAAACCAAGTCGAGGATATTGTCTCCTTTCGTTGGCTCTCTCGCCCATTGAGTCAGGAACTCGTTGTTCGCGAACTCCAGGAGTAGTGCGTTCTCGCCACAGGGTTCTCTGGTTTCCCAGTCAACTTGTGTGTTGAAATCACCCATGACGATACACACTCTGTCTTCGACAAGTTCTCCTAGTAGCTGGTATAGATCTCTGTCCTTTTCAACGAGTTGGGCAGGAGGTCTATAAAGCACCAGGGTCCTGTACTTGGCAGGACCTATCTCTAGGTCAACACCTAGTAGTTCATGGTTGGATACGATGTTGCAATCCGTCGAGTTGAGAGTATCCTTGACATACAACATCACACCGCCACCCTCTCTGTCTGGCCTATCTTTCAGGAAGAGCTGGTAACCGGGAATCGTGAATTCACCTTCAAAATCTCGGCTTGAGGTTTTTATCCACGACTCCGTTATGGCCACCATCTCCGGTTCTTCTGTTGCTACGAGGCCACGAAGTTCTAGAAACTTGTTTCTGATAGACCTCGCATTAAACAGAAGAACTTTGAGGGAGTCCCCGACTGTAGAACTCTCTACGCTCTTCCGTTTCCCGCTTTCTTTCTCTGTGGCGGGGTCACTTCCCTCTTTGTGACTTAGAGAAAAGGTCGTTCCAGGAGTAACACGGGTGTACTGGCGTACGTCCTCCTTTACTCGGGGTCTGACACTTCTTTGGGTCCGCTCCACAACATCCTGGATCATGTTCGCGAGTGCAGCTTTCTCTTTAAAGGAAAGATGAAATCGGTCCCTTTTGTACAGGTCATTTCTCCCGTAAAAGGTGCGGTAGGGGTCTACAAAAAAGACTCCTTCCGCCGTACAAAGATCTCCCAGGCGTTGGTTTATGGAGACGTTCCTCGCGTGAGCATTGCGGGATGGACCTCGTCTTGGGAGTATCCCGACCACGACACATCTGCGAGTTTTTAGCCCACAGTCGTCAACTCCTCCCATAACCGTGGTCAGGATTTTCCCGCTGGCACCTACTTTACCTCCTCGTAGGTAGAGATCGTTGCCACTTGCCATGAGGGCAACTACTGAGTTCTCAGAGATCTGAGATTTCTCAGCCTCCACCCTTATTTCTCCGTTCCCCTTTCCTGGAAGGCAGCTTACCTTCACACTGGTGCGAAGGCGGGCCGCTAGCAAGGGTTGTAGATCCCGCGCTTGGGAGTCACCGATCACGATGACCCTCGCGCATTTGGGTTCAGAGGACAGAGGCTTCCTTTCATTATGGGCTCTTTCGATTCCTCTTTCTTCCCCACTTTTTGGGGTTTTTTCTTCTTCGTTTTTTTCTTCCGTTTCTACTTTCTCTTCTGTTTTACCTACTGTTTTTCCTTTCTTACTCTTCCTTTTCTTCTTTTTGACGCCGTGAGTAACACCAGCAGCTGCTGGCTCTGGGAAGTCGGATGGTTGGCCTATCTCTATCGACGTGGTGCATGAGGGTCCAACAGAGGAGCCATCCGCGTCGTTGGGAGTTTCTTGTTGCTGTTCCTCTACCTTGGTGGCTTTAATCTCTGCAATGATGGCTTCGAGATGATGGATTTGAGTCACATGCTCAGATTCGAGGATTTTCACCTTTTCTTCCAGACGTCGTGTTTTTTCCTCAGAAGATTTAAAAAGTTCCTTAAGCTCCTGAAGTTCTGCCCTTAGGACGCAGTCCGTGCAGATACTTCTAGGGTGGCATTTTGAGAAACACCCCTCCAGAAAATCTACGCACCACTTGTCATTTTGGCATGTCGAGCAGGTATACTTTAACGGACCAGGTCCTTTCTTTCAAGTCATGCTGAACACTTTATATCTCTGAATACTTTGTGACCACTCAATAAAAAAGAAAGGGGGTGGTGAGTTCGCCCCACGTGAGTCGCTCCCGCCTATTGATCGGAGAGGTTTCGCATCTTTCAGAAGGCACGCTCCATGTGCTGCTGTTCGTCCGACAGAGTCGTCAAACCTCGTCGTGCCGTGGCTCCCAACCAAGCAGCACCGACGGTCCCCGAAGGGGCCATCGATTTCTCACCAGGTGAACAACGGAGCACACCCCGTACTAAACTCCTACTAGTTCCCTTCACGACGACCAAGATCTCGGAGCAGCGTTAAATGGATATCCCGCCACACCAAGAGACTCGACCCAAGGCTTTTTATTGGCCTGGCAACCAGCCTGGGAACAAAGGGCCGTCACCTCGGACCGATGCTACCAGAGGCACCCGTCAACGGTCAATAATTACGCACCAGGGAAGGGGTTAACGGGGCACTACCCTCATCCCATTCATCGTGCCCCAACGCCTAGGACACCTCTAGTCCTAGTCTCTCGCAACCAGTAAGCGTCGATTGGCGTTGTTTATAGAGGTTCCAAAGCCTCTCTTCTGACGCATGAGGTAGCTGCCAGGTCCTTATATGTAGATAGAAGGAAAAAAGGGAAAGAGTGACATGATAGGAGTAGGCTTTTCTTTTCTTTTTTTTTGTATAAGTGGGAGAGATAGGATAAAAGTAAAAAAGGAGAAGGATAAAGTAGAAAAAGGAAGGAATGACGCACTTAGTCTGGAACCTCGTTTCCGACCAAATCGACAAGGGAAGCCCTACCAGGGGTACCCAGAAGAGGTACGCCCGCCGACATAGCTCGAAAAGTCAAAGGTACACACAAGCTCTCTTCCCGCGACAAGGGGGCGTCACCTCTCCCTCTACTTTCTGAGAGAGAGAGAGGGTTTACCGGTGTGGGTTGTGCTCTAGGGGTAGATTGGTTGGAATGTGGTGTAGTGGTGGTGGATGGGTTAGAATGGGGTGTTGTGTACATAAGGAGGGGGGGAGGGTGAAGATCAGGCCCAAGTGATTGTGTGACCTTTATTGTTAGTTAGTGTTGTACAAGTGAAGTGGTTTCAGTCCTTGCAGGAATTGCATTGAACAGAACCCTTCGTCTGTCCAGGATTGCTTTCGATGTCTCTGGGTTGGAGGAGCCTCTGAGAAATGACAGCCGGAGAGTTATTTCTCGGTGGAAAAAAGTGTGATTGTGTGCTTTGCTCGAGGTTGTGGTACTTGCCCAGGCGACGAAGCCTCTTCCAAGTACTCCCACCCCCGCGAAGGGTTGTTGTGGAGGTTTGGCCCCTATGGCTCTACTTGTTGGCAGTTATGGGAGGTTGGCCCCACGATGTAGACGCCGCCAGGGCTGAACTCTCTTGGTAGCTTCTGGTGCGGCGATCCCACGACGGAGAGGCAGCCACTCCAGGTTCCTCAGTAACCTGCTATGCTGCTCTGCACTTCTATCTCCACCCCCACCCCCACCCGCACTCTACTCCCATTACTAGTTCACCTAGCCCCAAGCACACTGAACAAGATCACTATAAAACGTATATCCACTTTACCCTCATAGCACTTTAAAACCTGCCATAAAATACCCTACTCCAAAAAAAGCCCTCCCCCCACTCTCCTGAATTTCGAAGATTCCCTGATTGCCAAACCAGTTTCACTAGCCCGCATGCGACCAGGCGGGGCTACAAGAATACAAAAACAGGTTACACCCTGACACACCGTCTGACTGCCTTGTTTGAAAGCTGAAAACACTCCCCATCTCATCCCATTCTGCCTTCCTCTTGACCAAATGAGCACAGGGGGATGTGGTAAAGTAAGCGAGCATCCTACCAGGGACACCTCCCGAGGTTGGAAGAAATGAAAACACCGAGATTTTAAAGAGGTGCAGAGGAGGAACCGAGAGAGAGCACCAGTTTCTCTAGATCAGTCGTTCCCAAACTGCAGGTCATGGAGGGTCCAAGATTTTGAGGAAATTTTTGATGAAATTTCGGGATTTTTGTTAGCTTTTTTTAATATTTATTCATATTTTGTTTTGCAGATGTCGAAGAAACGCACATACAAGAGTTTTCTAAACTTTAGCTTCTCATCTATCATGAACAATGGCGTGCAGTTGCCACACTGCGTCATCTGCAAGAAGGAGTACTTCAACAAAGTTCATCCGGAATTGGCCTACTTCAAAATTAAAGAAAACCAGATCAAGCGGTCGAGATTGGATCATGGGACAGGAGTTTTCTTTAAACACAGCAAAATCGTCGAGGCCTCGTACAAGATCTCCCTTTTTATTGCGAAGCAGAAGAAGCCACACAGATTGGAGAAACGCTCGTTAAACCTTGCATGATGGCTGCTCGTCTTGTCCTCGATCAGAACTGTATCAACAAGCTAAATCAGATAAGTCTCTCTAACAACACAGTTAAGCAGCGCATCGATGACATGTCCCAGGACATCAAACTTCAGGTGATGAAGAAAATCCGACTCTCTCCCTTCTTTGCCATCCAACTTGATGAGTCCACAGACGTCGCACAGCTTCCACAGCTTTTGGTTTATGCTCGGTTCATCTCGGAAAATCATGTGGAGGAGGAGTTCCTCTTCTGCAGCCCACTGATAGCAACTACAAAGGCTGAAGATATCATGAACATGGTGTCCAACTTCTTTTAAGAGGAAAAGCTCTCGCGGGCAAAGTTGGTTGGTGTCTGCACGGACGGAGCTCCCAGCATGCTCGGCTCCAAGTCAGGATTCGTGACTCTGGTCAAGAAGAAGAACCCGGATGTCATTACACACACTGCCTGATTCACCGTGAGGCTCTTGCCTCCAAGACACTACCTGCTGCCCTCAAAGTCACCTTGGAAACTGTGATCCGCATCGTCAACCATATCAAAGGATGGGCACTCAACACCAGGCTGTTTCGTCAGTTGTGCCAAGAAATGGATTCTGCCCAACAAGACCTCCTCTTCTACACATCTGTTCGTTGGCTGTCAAAGGGCAATGTTCTCGCCCGTGTATTTGAGCTCTTTGATGAATTGCAGGTATTTCTGACAGCTCAAGGGAATGGGACGAAGCAGTTTTTAAAGGACATTCGAGAGTCATTTAAGTGTAGTCTTGTCTACTTGGCAGATATGTTCGAAGCTTTGAATGGACTCAACCGGCAACTACAGGGCCCAGATATCACCAACATAATGCACACCGATGCCATCAAGGGTTGCCTGGTCAAGCTAGCTCTTTGGCAGAGGAAAGTCGAGAGGGGAAATGTAGCTCCCTTCCAACGTCTGACTGAGGTCGTTGGTGAAGAACCACTTGGAGAGGAGCTGCAACAAGAGATCAAGGAACACTTGTCAAGTCTCCAAGAAGAGTTCGGACACTATTTTCATGAGATTATGCAAATGAGAATGTACAGCTGAAACTTGCCCGCAATCCTTTCCGATGCACTGTGGACGATCTTCCAGATGACATACAAGAGGAATTCTTGGAGTTCATCAACAACACCACAGCCAAAGAGGAGTACCAAGAACAACAGTTCAGCAGCTCTAATTGCTGGGCCAAAATGCTTTCCGCTTTCCTCAAAACCAGCGAATTCGCCCTGAAGGTTCTCATTCCTTTCTCATCGACTTACCTCTGTGAAAGTGGTTTCTCGACTCTCCTGGTAATCAAATCAAAGACCAGAAACAGATTGGAGGCTGAAGCAGACATGCGATGTGCCCTGAGCCACACAGGCCCGCGTATTGATTTGCTCGTATCAAAAAAGCAAGTACATCCTAATCATTAAAATAGATGATTAAATCAATCCTTGTTAATAAACATTAATACACATTTTTTGTTTGTTGTTATTGCTCTCTCTATGCTTTGATTAATCTTTAAAATGTACCTGAGCTATTGGAAATTACTAATTTCCAATAGCTCAGATACACTTTCAGAAGGCTTATAAAGGTGGGGGTCATGGTAGGTTTTGTACTACTGAAAGGGGCCACGTACTGGAAAAGTTTGGGAACCGCTGCTCTAGATAGTGACAGTTACTCCCACCTTTCTTCGCTTTCCTTACGGGTGATGGAGCCGTGAGAGGACAAGGTCAACTGTGCTATGATTGACTCATGTTACAGCTGACACTACTAGGTGCAAGGGGGCTTGGAGGGAGTGCTGCTCCTACAGATGCTAGGTGTGAGTATAATCAGAACACTAGGGAGCGGAGGATCACACTACTCCTAAACCTGCCCCTTTTGATGGATCCTGCGATTGGAAGAGAAATGATGACGTGTACAAAGACACGCTGAGATTTTTTAGCGCCCCTCTGGCGACTGCCTACAAGGGCATAAGTCAATGTAATTATCTTAGAGAGGCGATGTAGAGATGCACCGAAATTTTAGTTGCAGGTTATAAATTCCAGTCCCCCAGGACTTCTTGATGAACGGAATAATAAAACACCCAGGAAATCTCGGTGAATGGCATAATAAACCACCCAGGACTTCTGGATGAACCGCTGGGTTTTGCTTATCTTTCAGTCTCGCTCCATTTCGGCACAAGATGCAACCAAAGCCCAGCTAACATCGAACACCTACCCTTAGACTGCTTAAACCTCACACAATATATCTTATCTTAGAGAGCTGTGGACCCACTCAGGAAGCGTGGTGCCCTTACTAGGGGGCCACCAACATCGCAGAGGAGAGGTAATGGGTGGGGGTGGGGGGAAGTAAGTTTTGGCAGATAGATGGCGTCTGCTGTCCATTTTTAATCATCTACTAACGCTTTCCTCACGGGAAAAGGACCAAAGGTCAAGTGTAATTATTTGAACATTATATCCTATCAACAGACAGGGGCCATGACGCCAAAAGTCTAAATCAATGCCGCCAATTAGTATCGCGTTTGAAGGAACAAAACTTTCAGGGGCGAGGGTTCGCAGGCCAGCGGCCTCTATCCGGAATTAGTCGCCTTTTACGGCACGCGCCGGAGTACGGTATGGGCATTCTTCCTTTGAGATACAGGGTATGTTGTTGAGAAGGCATAAAGGGGTGGGTAGCGTTTTAGTGGCATTGATGCAAACAGAGCCCACTGAGGGGGAAAGTTGTATTTGACGAAGGAATTGAACGATATCCTATCACTACTACACAACTGGACAATTTAGAAAGCAAGGTTGAAAATAATAATAATAATGCTTACCAACAATACGGGTAAGAGCTGTTGGTTTATTCTCATTTTTGCATTTGGTAACATATTGAATGTAGGATGGGGCAAATTCCAAAAAAGAATTGTTTTCCAACCGAGACAACTGCTTTAGAATGAAGCGATCATCTGAAATTTAATCATAAATGCCATCATTTCTTTATACTCAAATTGAAATCCTAATCACATTCCAGGAAAACTACATTAACATGCCTATGATGGAAATAAAGAAGCTTAGGAGGTAAAATGGACAAACTACATGGCTGAATGAACTATATTTTTAATAAAAAAAAAAAACTGTGGATAACCAATTCGAACGATAATGAGTAATTTTTTCCATTATCTGCAATTAATTAGTTTGTGTGAAATTTAAATGAAAAATGGAAAGCACATTCTATCATAATAATTATGATAGAATGTGTTTTCCAAGCGGTAGTGAAGATAACAGAGACTGAGGCATTCAACAATGTACCAAACAGCACCAAGGCCAACGCAGTAGTCGCAGTAAGGTGCAATTGAGCGCTCCATCAAATGGTGCTGCGTCCCGCAGATGTGCCCAATTCGAAGAGGACAAAAAGCGAACTAAAGCCGTCGCGGCATTGAGGACTGGTCGCTCAGTCCTCAAGGACTCTTTGGTGCCCTCATTCCCCACAATTTCCAATAGTCCAGGAACCCAACAAAAGATAATTTCGTCCTCCACTCGGCTCGCAACAACCGTAGCATCACAGATACTGTGAACCAGGGAGTATGTAGATTACAATGCCCCAAGAGCACTAAGGCGCTTTGCGAGTAGCTAAAAATCACAATACGGTCTCAGAACCAGGCACAACGCGTTATCCCCCAGCCCCAGCAGTGTATTGAAACCGACACGGCCTAGAAGAGCCCCGCTGACTTCAGAGAGGATACGGTGTGGAAGCCGACCTACTATTGCGACTGGGAGCCATTCGTGTACACAGGCACCGATCCAGCGTGACATGAAGTGTGCCCCCAAAAGTTCGAACTCAATAGTCTCGGCGCTGTGGAAACTTTGAAAGCAGAGGCGTGGAGACAAATAGTCATTATGTGGTGACTTCTACGGTGGCGTCCTGGGCAGAAACAAAGGCGGCACCGGCCCAAGAGCGACCCCAAGCCCTAAACCCAAAGGAATAGGGTATAGCTGGCATACCTCGGCAGCATAGGCACCGTCGAGATCGGCTGCGAATGCAGAGAACCGTTGGCGACCCAGGAAGGCACCGTGCTCGCGTGTAGAGGCGCATAATGCATTGTGTACGAGGCAGAGCGAGTGGCATCTCCCCAGCATCGACAAGTAGGCTTTTAATGGGGGACGTGCGGAAGGTAGCGGTCGCCAGGCGGAGACCTATGTGATGAATCCACCTTCCTGAATATACACTCGAACGGACAAAGGATAGGTTGAAAAACAAGGTAGTAGACTTATCAGCACCCCAAATGCTGAAGTTCACGAAACAAATAATGTCCATGCCGCGGGTACAAGAGACATTAAGGCTGCGAATATGAGCGTCCCAGGTGAGGCGTTTGTCAAAAACAAGAGCATGAAAATAGTGCGAATCCACCACTTGCAGGCAAACACAGTTTAGAAACACGGATGGGTCGGGTTGGAGCCCTGCATGGCTGAAGAAGTGCATCCCCGTAATCTTGACCAAGGAAAACCACAACCTGTGCAGTTCAATGCCTGGTGGAGTTGACGCTTCAAAGTTGGCATTTGGGATGCACCAAAAACCAAAAGAGATTGAAAGATCGTCGAGGTAGAGAGGAGCAATAACATCTTCCGGCAGCAGCGAGGTGATACCGTTGATACTCAGGGCAAAGAGTGCGACAATGAGGACAGTTCTCTGCGTGACACACTCTTCCCGCGCCATTGGGCTTGAGAAGTGTCCTGGGGGGCGTCCCCTCGCCCCCATCATGTGGAGAGTCTCCATGATACCGTATCGCCATGCGGTATCATAGGCCTTCTTGAGATCGAAAAAGACTGTGGCGTAGAGCTGTCTACGAAGGAAGGCGTCGCAGGCGGCATTTTCCAGTCGGAGCAGAGCACCCGAAATGGAGTGGAACTTGCGAAAGGCGCACTGGGCCTTTCGCCCAGGGAGTTAGAGATTGGGTGGGAACCGTCTGGGGTAAAGTGATCTCGCCCCGGTTTGCGAAAAGCGAACACAGCTGCGATTCACTATGAGTCTGGGAGAATACCCTCTACCCAGATCCCGTTGAACAAATCTAACAGGAAGGTCATGCCTCGCTCACTTAGGTGTCGAAGCATGGCGTCCGGACCAGGGGCGTTGTCGCGCACGAAGCGATAGCGGAACGCAACTCACTCAGAGTAAACCTATCGTTGAAGAGTTCTCCGTCTCTGGAAGTAAAGTCAAATTGGCGGCCTTCCGCAACATCCCGACGCACATTTAATGCTGGCGGAACAGCATCCCAGCTAGAGAATGCGGAGAAAGTGGTCGCGAAGGATTCCGCCACGAAAGCGGGTTCGAGATTGCGGTCCCATTCTCCTGGAGAACGGGATGGGGTCCTGTGAGAACTTGCCCCGAATCCCTTTGACTCGCCCCCACACCTCTGCTAGAGGGGTCTTCCCATTAAGTGAAGACACGTATGCCCGCCAATAAGAGCGGCGGGCGTATATCGAAATATATCTGAACCTAGCCCTAGCTCGACGAAATTCACCGACAGTGAAATCGTTCGGGCGGCACTTATAGCGCATGTAGGCATAACGCTTCTGTTTGAGGGAGGTCTCACACTCGGCTGCCCACCACGGGAGTGGTCGGCGTGCAAAACGATCAGACCTTCTAGGAATAGTAGCTAGGCCCACGGCGATGAGGTTGCCGGAGAAGAACTCAATGGCCTCATCTACCGACCTAAACTCCTCGAATGAGACAGAGAAATCAGTCATTTCCTGAAATGCGGAACACTGCGCCCGCGCAAAGCACCACAGGGGCGGGCTCTCGGGCGGTAGCGGGCCATAAAATATTTGAATTGGAAAGTGATCAATACCATAGAGGTCATCGACAATCCCACACCCAAAATAAGGTTGTGCATCCGAGAGCACAAAGATAGATAGAGACAGGAAAATGAATCAGTTCTCGGGCAGTGAAGCGTACTCATTCACATTTAGAACACCTATCTCCAGCTCGTCGATCAGGTCGGCATGGACTTGATACCGAGGATTAATCGAGTATTTCCCGAGAAGGGGTGTCTACCGTTCAGATCTCCGAACAAGAGAAAGGGCCTCGGTAACCGTGCCATGATGCGGCGGAAGTCCCCTGCGTCGAAGTTGGTTAACAGTGGAATGCACGCGGAAATAACAGTATACTTCCTATACAGGTGCAGCTGCACAGCTACTGCCTGAAAGGAGGTAACTAAAGCGAAGAGAAAAACATATCATGGCGGGTGTAAATCGGGCATCCTCCTGCCCTGCCCTCATCCCGTGGTGGTGGCATCGCATAACTCTTATACCCTGTGAGGGTGGCCGAAGGGCACGCAAAAAGATAGCTAACGGCGAACGGGAGAAGATGAGCGTCCGCACCTCCTCTCATTTGGCTCGGATTACGCGTCAATTCTAATGAAGGAATATGCCCTCCAGGCATAGCTTGGAGGAGACGCGGGGGACCTCTTTGAAGAGAAGACCCTCACGGGAATGGCCGTACGCTTCCCGGAGGAAGACCTCCGGGCGCTATTGGCCGGACAATGAGCTGTCGCCTTCGATCACTTATTGGTGAAGGTTGGGCTCGCCATGCGTCTTTGTCTGTTCCTCCCTCTGCCTCGAAACCCTAGGTGACGGAACGGCTTCAGAGGCGGGGGTTAGGCAGGGCGCACGCGGTCAGCATGGTCTCTTGCAAAGAGATAGCTAATGGGGAGCCTCCGCAGCTCTTCCCAGTTAGCTCTTAAGTCAGCGGCAATTCAATTGAAGGAATATGCCCTGGAAGCCTAGCTCGGAGATGCGGGACCTTCGTCGAAAAGAAGAGCCTCACGGTAATGGCCGTACGCTTCCCGCAAGCAGAATTCCGGGCGATCTTGACCGAACAAGGCGCCATCACCTTCGAGGACTTATCGCGGGAGGTTGTCTCACAAGGAGTCTTTTCCTCCCTTTGTCTCGAAATCTTTGGCAGATCTGCCGTCTCCGAGCCACGCAGTGCAGCCTTGGGTTGGGGCTTAGGAGCCAAAGCTCCTTTGGTACTGTCCTTTCGGGGGCAGCTTTAGAAACCTCGGAAGACCGCTTCACGACCACCTTCAGGGGTAATGCCTCCTGTGAGTCTAACGTCTCGGTGGATGCGCGCGGCCGTTTCGCATTACGCGAAAAGGTCACGCTTTGGGAGGGCTGCTTTTAGCCGAGGGAGTGAAACCCTTTGTCCTGCCAGCTTTACCAAGGAAGCACCCGGGAGGGGTAGATCCAGCAGAAGGGTTCCAAATGTGCTCGTAGGCCTGGAGGGGCCAGAAGCTGAGGGTGCATTTTTTTAAACATTGAGGCATATTTAGTCCTAGGCAGCCAGGACCAAATCCTAAACATTGCGAAATGAGAGACGATCCTGGGCCTGAACGGCCAGGATTTCTTTCTCCAGGATACGCATCACATTGCTTCGAAGAAGCGGGGTGCGGCTCTCCGCAATTTACACAGTTGTCCATACACAATAACAATGTGTACGATCTTGGAGCAACTTGCACATACTTCGGGTAACCCCGACTTTGCACATCTACAGGAGCGATTCGTATGGCCGATGCGCTAGCGGTAGTAGCACCTCCGCGCAGTGGCACGAGAATCCCTTCACGCGGAAGCGATACCAACCGGCACGGACCGACTCAGGGAGACTGTCACGGTCGAACGTGACGAAGAATGTTCGACCTTGACCGACCCAAGGTCGCCAGTTCTAGGGTGATGTTGTTTTCTATGTAGTAGTCCAAGAATTCCCTCGAATAAACCACTTCTTTCACGAAGTTCTTGGTAGAGTGCGGCCTCGCACTCCCCGGTGAGCCATTAAGTGTCCGAAGGGCATTAATCATGTCCGCCAGGAAGGATCTGACGCATTCGCCAGAAGGGTCTCGTACGTGGCACGGGTCACCTTCGCTTTCTACAGATCAAGCTTGCTAATCCTCTCCTTTGATTGATCATGTTGCCTTTGGTCAAAAATGCTACCATCGGTGGAGCGAATAACCAGGAAGCGTTCTGAAGCCAGAGGGCTAAAAAAATGCCGGGTAATCTCTCAAATGAGGCTCTGCTCAGCGCACTTGTGAATTTGTTCTTTGTAAGTGCCTACCCACCAAATGGCGTCTCGGGGCAAGACGTGCCGACCTCAGCCAGGTCGCTGGCTGAAGCGGCAGCGGATCCATCCTTCCCTGAATCCTCAGGGGAGTGAGAGGAATCACTATACCTTTGTCCTCATCTTGTTCTTTTTTGGAGTGAACCCGCTTCTCTCCACCCATGGAGGCGCCCTTAGGCCAGATGGACCGGCCTCAGCAAGATCCTTCTTCGAGATGGAGAAGGGTTTGGATGTCAAGGGGGCACCAGTTGGGGAAGGAGGTCCCTCCTCCCTTGTGAGAGCTCGAAGGCCCGAGCCACCTGAGGATAAGCTTGCACACGGGCGGATTCGGGTTCGTTGTTTGGGACCGAGCCCATGTTAGCTCCCGTGTAAGATCCTGCCATCTGTGGCTGGGTAACCTGGATAGGAAAGGAGGGTTGCCGCTGCTCCTAAGATGGAGTAGCCTAAGAGCGGCTCCAAAGAAGAGCATAAGCAGGAAAACCCCGAACCCATCAAGGAGAGGGAGAAGTGCCCTTCCGCTCTAAGTTTGGAGGTGCCTTTGAGAAAACAAAGCAAGAGTCACCTCCTTTTCAGAGATGGAGCTGCCCGAGAGCGTCTCCAAAGATGGCAAGGAGGAAGCCTCTTTGCGCATATAAGTGGTAAGGGGAGCCCCTCCACCGGTTGAAGGGGTGTCTCGATTACCCTCGTCTCCCTGACACCTAGAGAGGGCGAGGCCGCGCTCGGGAGGGGAATCTTGAACAGCCCGCCAAGTATTACTTTCTATTGTCGCATGACATGATTAGTATAAAAGAGAAAAAAAAAATGTATGAAAAGACGATACTATGATCTTCCAATGCCTTGGGAGATTAACACAAAAGTCTTCCAGAATGTGATCATTTACACATACTCGGTCCCCAGGTCCTGCTAAGATGGGCTTTGACAACCCGGACCGCCATTCAGGCGAAATTGTCCTCGAGCTTTAACCAAAAAGGATGGTGCCGGTGTAGTCACTTTATGTGTACTGGAAGAAGGTGAGCAGAGTTGACGGCCCAACACACCCTGTACCTAATATTTGCCTTAGCTAGTGAGGATGAAAGTGCGCCGGGCAGGCAGAACCTCTGTGGATAGAAGAGCAAGTTAGGAAGGTGGTAGGCAGGTATGTAATAAAGAGAAGTAGATATAGGCGGGTCCACTAATGAATAGGGTGCGTAATCACCCATTATTGTCATAACCAGGCGCTAGGTGATCCCAGGATGGCATGTAGTCCACCAGTGTACTATGGCTACCAGACCGAACTTTGTCCAGGTGAAAACAGCCTTCGTGTGACGAAGTGCGGGTAGGAAAAAGGTTGAAGGTATAGCCATAATAATAATTAATTAATACTAATAAATAATACATTAATAATAATACCCAATAATAATAATAAATAAAGGTAAAGTAGAGCTGAGAGGGAGCGAGGGAGAAGCGCACTAACAACTTTCTTGTTCCCTATCAGAGAGGTCAACAGGTCAAGCCAGTGACAAGGATCCCCTAATTTGCACTCAGGCGAGGAGGATGCGCAGCTCCTCCAGGTACCAAGTGTAACCGGCTCCACGGATGGGGTGGTAGCACTTGAAAGGATGGGAGGTGAGGGTGGGGAGGAGTGTAAAATTAGAGAATGTGGTGTAGCTGTTGTACAAGTGCGATGTCTTAAGGACCTAGTGCTATGAATAAGGTAGAATGTACCAGAAAGGTTTTGAATGATAGGAATGTTTCATAGGTAATCAGAAAGCGAGTGACTGACAAGAGTTAGTGTGTGAAATGGGCAAGAAAGCTGTTTAACAGTTACAGATACCAACGTGAATGCTTAGGAGTGAAACTATGGCGTGGAAGGCGAAAGAGATTAAGAGCGTTTCAAATGGATTATAATTTGAGAGAAATGTGGTATGTAAGAATGGTAGATAAAGTGAGGAACGCTAGGATAAGAAGTATGGTGGGAAGAGAGATGTTAATTAGGTTGTGACTGAGAAAGTTTTGAGGTCTAAAGCAGGTTAGACGAATGGATGAGAATAGACTTGAGAAAATGTATGAGAATCAATATGGGGCGGGTACTCCACGGGACGTGGCTGATATGCGAAAGATTGACATATCACGCAAGAGCTGATCTGATAATGTGCGCGAGATAAAGGATTGAAAAATGTATGTGATTTATATTGGGTAAGCTAGGTGCGGATGAAGTGTGTGTTGGGAGAGTACATAGGGCCTTAATCCCGAAGATGAACCAAGCTTGGACAAGATGCAATAGCCCATAGCCCCTCCATATGTATAAGGAGCGAATGGTGTGACATAAAAGAAGGGTAACATTGCGTTTAATTTGACAATACGTGGATGGAGAGGTAGTTTCTTTGGCGTCGATACGCGCCACCACCACGTCTTCGTGAGACACACCAAGATAAACGATTGATGAAAAAAAAGATCCATATAAGTTCAAAGCTAAATACAAGTAAATCGCACCAGTAGTCTTGCAGAAAAACGATCCTGATTTGCCGCCTCTTGCTTCCCAAATAACACATCTAGACAAGGATCGAATGAAAAATTCTTCGCCGTATGGGAACAATAATTGGCGGAGTTTGCGAAACTGTTCCATAAATAGAATCTGAAAACAAAAAGTTATTCTTAAACTTTCGAAATAGAGGATTGTGTGTAGATTCTTTCATAATTCCCGCTCTTGTCGTGATGAATAAGATGCAAGGTATTCAATACCTAATTCCACCTATTTCAGCTTAATCATACTACCCGGCACTACATCAATACCAGAGAATGGAAGAAAAGAGAGGTAGAATTAAAAAAAAAATAAGCTGCTTAAAGGTAGGTCGGGACCGGCGAAGCTCTCAAACCAAATCCTTAGCAAGTTAACGAATTCATGGGAATATTATACTAGAGCAGGTTCCCAACTCAGCATCTCCAACCCTTTCAGAAGAGGGTGTAGTACCTTGGGTCGTCTTTTACGACAGGACCCTCGCATGTAGTTCATCGTCAGATCAAAGAAGCAAAATGATAAACAATGTTATGAATAATCGTTTCATCTTTTAATAGAAGGGATGAAAGGGGAAAAGCAGAGAACCCAAAGGCCATTAACAAAAGAAAATGGAGAAAAAAAAATTAGCAAAATAAATGGCACAGATTTTTAAGACAAAACCATAAAATAGTAAAAAAAGACAAAAAAAACAACGGAGCGCAATAGTGAAATATGAAAGAATGATTTAAAAATAATTCACCAATACTGAAATAAAATTTCTTTTGGAATGATAATTCACTATCACAAAAAAAATCAACGACATAAAAATAACTCAAGGAAAGAAACAGAGAATAATAAGTAGATAAGCCAATAAAAGTAGAAGCGCCTTAGCGAGAGAAGGGCTTCATCACTACCTTGCAGTAATAGTTTGCATGTTGATCACTCCATTGCAGGTCGATGTGCAGATCTTTGGAGAGAGATTTTTCTCCCTCAGTCAACTTAGAAGACATTCCTGAATCTCTCTCCGAAGAAGCCGCACCGTCAGGGAGGAAAGAGGAGCCTCCTACTGTTTGGCTGCCCCCAAGCAGGAAATAAAGAATTGAGACTATCAATATAAATCATTCCTGTTGGCCATTTGAATTGGTGAAAAGGAAAAGATGTATTTTATATTTAAAAAGGGGAGGGGGGGGGGCTCACCAGGGAGTACCATCAAGAACATAACCGGCGAAATGAAAGCTTTAAATTATTTTTAGGTTATGCTAACTATTATATACAATGATAAAAGAAAAAAAACAGCAAACAAATAACCCACAGAAAACTAACCCAATTAAGACTAAGAAAAGAAAAGCCATATTCAGGCGTCGAAAGGAAGCCCGTTAATGCACCGTAAGTTATATATTTACAATGGAAGAGACCAGCCTCCTCCAAAAAGTCAATAAGTCTACAATCGGGAGTGCACGAACGCGTCATAGGTAAGAGGGGACAAGCGGTAGCGAGCCCGCTCATTCAGGTACCGAGAGAGGTAACGCGCACGAAGATTGGGCCATTCTAAAGAATGTGATTCTCCATCAAAAAGAGATGCGTAGCGCGAATGTGTCCGATTCGGAGGAGGCAGAAAATGACCTGAAGCAGTCGAGGAATTGGGGGAAAGGTCCACGGATAAAGTCGCGGCGCAATGGCACGCAGCTTATAATTCCTGTCGGTCGTTTCCCATCTTCCTTGCCATGCAATCAGAGTGGAGAAGAGCGAAACACTATAAATCATAATCCGGTCTCCGAATCGGATACGACGTGTAATCTCCACTACCGAGCGCTCTCATGCAACCAGCTCAGACGAATAAACAGACGCACCTCCCGGAAGAGCCCCGCCGGCTTCAAACGGAGGGGAGAAAGCGTGAGAGCCGACAACCTATTATGATGGGGATACATCCGTATATACTGACAGGCCTCCATTTCTTTTTTCAATTATATGCTGGCGACTGCCAGCAAATGCATAGCGGCAGAAATTACATAGATATTTAATTATCTTATAGCCTACAAATAAGCTAAATTAAAGACCCCCCCCCCACCAAAAAACAAACAAACAACATCCACAACAAAACAAAACAGAAAACAAATAAAATTTAAAAAAAAGGAATAAGCACGCTCAAGTGAGGATGAGGCAATAACTTTCAGTCCCAAAGTGCACCAAATACCCAATCACTAAATACCACGGAGGTCACCTCCTCAAGAAACTCAATTATCTCATAATCAGGAGTGTACGAACCAATCCTAAGTACAAGGCACAAGCTGTAGCGACCCCGCTCGTGCCGGGACACTTTTTTTTAGGAGCCCATCTTTTGCCGGGACAGAAAAGTGGCCGAAACTAAAAAATTCTGCATTTCTTTTATCACACCCATCTAGCGGCAGTCCTCAAGGGCATAGGTTGGTGTAATTTAGTTTTTAACCTTAATACCAGGTTATTTTAAAATGCAAAACATAGCATCAATAACAAAAGGTCAACCTAAAGAGGTAAAAACCCTCCGGCGTGCTTCCATCTTCTTACAACTACCACCGGTGCGGGAGTATGCGACACACAAGAGAGAGAGTCAAATAAAATGGGGAAGGCCAGCCTCCTTCAAGAAGTCGATAAGTATGTGTGCACGAACTCGTCCCAGGTACAAAGGACAAGCTATAGCAACCTAAATCGTCCCGGTCTCAGGATCACCCGGACTGGGATATTCTACAAGAATGGGGAGAACAGTCAAGGAGACAGCGCACCAAGGTGCAGGGGAGCGTTCCATCAAATGGCGGTGCGCCTCCGAGTGTGCCCAATTCACGGAAGAGAGAAAGCGACCTGAATCCGCTGCAGGATTCGGGGGTAGGTCCACAGGATTTCTTTAAGAGGCACTCTGGCGACTGCCTACTAAGGAAAAAGTGGCCCTAATCGCGTTACAGCCTAATACTAGGCAAGATTAAAAGAAACATGAAAAAAAGTAAACAAGCAAAAAACAAAAGCAAAACAAAAAAAGAAGCAAAAAGGCAATAAGAAGGAAGCACGCTCGTGTTGGGGCCTAGCTCGGAGATGCAGGGCCCCCTTCGATGTGAAGACTCGTGTGATTTGCGTTAGACTTCCTGGACGCAGAACTCCGGTAGCTGTTGGCCTTCGAGAGCGCTGTCGTTCCGAGGACTTCATGGGGGCGGTTGGGCTCAATATGCGAGACTTTTTTTCCTCCCTTCGCCTATGAGCCTTTGGCGTGCGGGGCGACTTCGGAAGCGGGGGTCTCTTTTGTAGGGTCCTGCGCCCCAGAATCGCCCCTTCCAACCATGGGCGAGGGTCAGTAAGCCGAAGCTCATTTGATGTTGTCCTCCTTTTTGGGGCACAGGCATATAAAAAAAAACTAAGGCGGTTTCACTACCACCTTCTTCGAGTGTAACAGTAACGGGAAACAGTAATGCAGGAGAAGGGGGCTGGTTTTAACTAAGGCTCGGTGAGGGTAGCACTCGAGGGGGGAGAGGTATAACCCTCACAAGGGTTGTGAATGGGCGCGGAAGCAACAGGGCTCGTAGGGCTCGAAGAGCCAGCAGCAGAGGGTGCCTTCTTATCTTGAGAGGAGTAGGAAGTCACAGGTTGCACACGACCAATTCATTGACCTCCCTGAAAGAGTCTGTCGGCAGCCTGAACAGCCAAAACTTTCTCAAAAAGATAAGAGCTAAAGTACTTCTTGGAAGAAGGGTGCTGCTCACCGCAAATGACACAAGTAGCAATGCATAATACGGATTTATCGATGCCTTTGAGCAGTTTAGGAAGATTTCGGGTTGACCCGACTTGACAAGTGTGCAGGTTCGATTAGTATGGCCGAAGCGAGGGCGGGTAATACAGGGTGATTCCCCCCCTCCCCCACACACACTTTTTATGATATATCCTTCATTCATTTACAAAATCACCCTTACTTTGCAAGACATGACAGAAGCAATGCCTGTGAACACAACTAGATCTCAATGGGAGCTCCAGCGAAGAATATACTGCGTCAAACATTACTACAAGACAGGTTCGTTCAGGAGACCCCAACTTTCCTTAACCTCCTTTGGACCTCAGATGAAGCTCACTTCCATCTTGAAGGAAAGGTAAACTCGAAGACGAATGTCTTCTGAGGTCCCTCCAGACCAAATGAGGTAGCCACCAAGCCCATACACTCCCCTAAGTGCACGGTATGGACTGCAATCTCAGCCAGAGGCATCATTGGACCATTCTTCTTCGAGGAATCTGGCGCGACAGTGATAGTCACCAAGGAGCGGTATGTTGAGGTCCTCAAAACCTTCAAGAGGAAGCTGCAGAACCTGTTCCCGTCGCTTATGAGGAAGTTCTGGTTTCAGCAAGATGGAGCTTGCTCTATCTTGTTGAAAGAGAACTTTGGTGGCCGTGTAGTCAGTCTAAAGACTGATTTTGAGTGGGCACCTTCACAGCCTAGACCTTAGCCCCCCACAGATTTCTTTCTCTGGGGCTACCTTAAAGACAAAGTGTACGTAGGGATACCCAAGACAATCCCGGAACTCAAGGAAGCCATCAGGGAGGAGATCAGAGCCATTAGTCGGTTGGTTTGTAAGGACGTCATGGACAACTTTGTACTACGCCTCAAGAAATGCACAGAACTAAATGGAGGTCATCTCGAACGCGTGCTCTAGAATAAAGAAGAAAAGTCCAAAGACTCATGTTTTGATATGATGTTTTTAAACACAATAAAATAGTTATCCCCAAAGTTTCATTCAATCCTTGCAGAAAATTAAGAAATGAGGCCTATCGAAAGTTGGGGCTCGTTTGGGGGTCACCCTGTAGTACTTCTATGGCTGAAGCAGGTATGATTTGACGCGGTAGCAATACCACTCAGCTTGCCCCGACTCCGGGAGTCTGGCACGATCGATAATTACAATAAGTGTAAAACTTTGTCGCTAGGCCCTCCTTTTTTTATCATAAGTTCGACTTTGACCATTCCTTGTTCGGCCGGCCACCTTTCTGTGATGTCTTCTAAGGAGTTACCAACGAGTTCTCTCGCAGACTACTACTCGCATCAAATTTTCATAGTATAGTGGTGTCATCTGCACAGGCGAACCGGCGAGTGTCCGAAGAGCAGTCACCATGGCCGCCTGGGTAGGGTCCATCGCATTCACCAGAATCGAGACCGGTTCGAGAAACGGGTGACCTTTGCTTCTCTACCTAGAACCATAGTTAATGACTGGCGCTGATGGGACATGTATACTTTGAAAAGCATGCACCCCTCAGTCGAAAAAAATCGGAATTTGAACTCAGTAGACTTGAAAAAGTCGGTTACCCTCTCTATGAGGAGCTCGGACGTCAGCGCGCCTCTGCGCAGCTTACCGTTACTCAACCTTTTCGGACTTACCCTCACCATCCGAATGCGTCCCGAGGCTAAACGTGCCATCCTTCGCTTAGTCACCTGCTGAGGCGGCGGGAGACCCATCCTTCTTAGGAACACCCCCGGAAGGAGAGACCCACAAAGGTTTGTTCATCTTCCTTTTTTTCTTTTCACGCGAGGGCAGGGAGTGCCCCCTTTTCCCTTCTCCCAGAGGAGGCCTCGAGGCCAGACAAACCAACCTCAGCCATAATATCCTTTTCCGATATCCATCGGAGGGAAGGAATTTCTTTTTTTTCTTTTTTTTTGAGGGAGCCCATCTGGCGACTGCCTGCAGGGGCATAAGTCGCCGTACACGACACAGCCTACTACTAGGCCATATTAAGAAAGATAACAAAAAAACAAGAAAACAAAATATAAATAACGCTAAAAAGGACAAGGGCTAAAAAAATAACAACAAAAGGGTCAAAACACGGGTAAGGAGTGGAGTAGGCATGACAGACAGTTTTGGAATGGAAGTGGGGCTACATCAGGGCTGTGCGTTAAGCCCCTTCCTCTTTAACATTGTCTTTGACGTGTTGACTGAGAACGTGCGAGTGGGGATAAGATAAGTAGAACAAAGACAAAATATATGAAGTGTACAGAAGAAGAGCAGGACAGAGGTGAAAGCATTAGGTTAGACGGTATGGAAATAACGAGAGTAGATGCCTTCCAGTATTTGGGATCTACCATATCAGCAGATGGAAATGAAGATAAGGAAGTAACCAGAAGGATCCAAGCGGGATGGAAGAGTTGGAGGGATGTATCGGGGGTTCTGTTTGACAGGAAAATGCCAGTGAAATTAAAGGGAAAAGTATACAAAACTGTTGTAAGACCAACTATAATGTATGGAGCAGAGGCACTGCCTGTAAAAAAGAGTAATGATTTTTTTTTATATATATCTCATCTGGAAACTGCCTTCTAGGGCATAAGTCACCGTACTCATCCTAGCCTAAATCTAGGCTATATTAAAAGCAAAATAAAAGAAAGAAAGAAAAATACAAACAGAAAAAAAACAAAAGAAAAACAAAAATTGAAAAATATAAAGCGAGCTCCGTCGACGGGGGAAGGCACCCCCCCCCCCACACACACCAGCGAAGAAGCACGCGATCCATAGTCAAACATTATATAAGGGTGAGAAGGATGGCCTTCTCCAAAAAGTCTCAAAGTCCACAGGTCGGTGTGAACGAACCCGTTCCGAATACAAGGAAAAGGCGGTAGCGACCCCGCCCATCCCGGTACCGGGACATGTAACGTGCGCGAAGATCACCCAGACTGGGACATTCGACAAGAATGTGCCGAACACTCTGGGGGATAACGTAGTCTTCACAGTAAGGCGCAGGCGAGCGATCCATCAAGTGGCGGTGCGTCCCATGAGTGTGCCCAATTCGGAGACGACGGCATTATGGCACATAACTTTAAGTTTCCCTCGACCGTCAAGGCGCCCGAAGGGCAGCCTGTATTCCTGCCATGTAATCGGTGTGAGGAAGAGCGAAACGCTGGTCTGGTCGCCCAGTCCTCGCGGACTCTTTGGCATCGGCGCGCTCATTCCCCGCAATTTCTACATGTCCAGGAACCCAGCAGAAGATAATCTCGACATCCGCCCGGCTCGCCAAAACCGTGACGTCACGGATATTACGAACCAGGGGATGCTGAGATTCCAATGCTACGAGAGCACTCAGGGCGCTCTGTGAGTCGCTATAAATCACAATCCAGTCTCCGAACCAGGTGCGTCGCGTTATCAGCTACAGGGAGGTGGTCAGTCCATCAGGCGTATGAAAGGGGTTTTGGGGGAAAGGGGGACTGCACCAGCTAACCCAGCCAGTGTAAAAGAATACATTTCAACCCAGATAGCAAGGCCTTCCATATTGGCACTCGGCCCGGGAGGATTGTCCACTCCGGTTAACGGGTATAAGTCTACACAGGATCCCCCCCGCCATCCGGGGCATTAATATTAATAGCGAATGTAAAGAGCGAAATCCTCGTAAGAAAAAAAAATAATGGGTGCATAGAGGGGAAAAAGGACCATACGAGCTTCCCCAGCTATCGTCAGAGGTTCACTATAACCAGGTAAGCCAAACCAAACCTTCCCTAGTGTCACTCGGGTCGGGAGGACGTGCCGTGCCCCCAGCACGGGGGCTCTGATTAAATGAAATTGCTCATATTTTCTATCATCAAAAAAGAACAAGTGGGAGGCAAGGCAGTGTTTTTTAGACTCAAGCCACCCTGAAGGGGCAAGAATAAATAGAGTTGTAGAGTGGTCAGTCATCTCTAAGTGGATATGGCACGACCACCCCCCTCGCTGCAATCTTGGAGTGGAAACACCCCACTTAGATGCATATAGGTGAGGTTAAGCTGCAAGTGAACTTCATCTTCCTAGCTGTAGCAAGGACCGCTAGACCAGGAAGGGGGGCTATAAAATTCCTACAGCAGGTAACAGCCTTCCTCCATTCTAAACTGGCCCCTCAGGACGGTCTCACAGAAGGTGGAGCCCCACTTAATTGTGGTAACATTGACGGGGCCTCCTTCAGCACAGGTTGTAGGATCAAAGCTTTCTCCCCTAATCTCCCAAGCGGTCAGAGGGAGCAGAGATCCCATCTGCTTCCGGGGAGCTATAAACAACAACAGAACAAGCGGATATCCGAGCTTCATACCTGTTTGAGCCACTGCTCGTACTGCTTTCAGCGATGTTCGACGTCTCCTTCAGTCTCTTGCTCTGCAGCCCGATCTCGTATTCCTGGGAAGCGAGAGCCTTGGCAATGATAGACGAAGGCTCATCATCGTAGATGACTATGGGAATCTTCGCCTCCGGGAGGAGGGAAAAGTGTTCATTTGCATCAAAGGGGGACTGGATGAAAGAAACATGAAAGAAACATTAAATTAGCACTTTGAATACACACATTTCCAATAAACATTCTTTTTATGACCATAGTTTATTGTGAATTTTAACCTGAGAATGGAAGGATATCCTCTTCTTCACCAGGGCCATTAAACGAGCGTAGCATGAGCCAGTAGAAGAGAACAAAAAAAAATATAGAGTGGGGTAGAGAGAATCGCGGTGATAACCATTATCATTGCCGATGCATCTACTACACATCCAGTCTAGGTTATGACAAGGTTGAACAAGCGCCCAGCATTTTGTTTGACTGTCTTATCATTTTACCGATTTCAGATCTTTTGTCCAGCAAAAATGATTAACCAATGCCTGAAAACGATAGGTCCAGCATTCGAAAATCCGGGCGCCAGCCAAACATTTATTCTAAGTTGAGAAAAATAGTGCGTCAAAGAAATAAAGGATGAATTAAAAAATAATACTTAGTATTATTCTATATTTCTCCCATTTGCGCAGTGTTTAGTGGATTTAAGTCCTTGACTAGTCCATCCTTTTTCTTTCAACACCCATCTGGCCACTGCTCACTAGAAAACAAGTCACCGCCATCATCCTACAGCCTTATGCTAGACTAGATTAAAAAGCAAACGTGCAAAAGCTCCCCCCAAAACAAAAACAGAGCGAAACGTTGGTGTAGTCGCCCAGTCCAAGTGGACTCTAGCGTCATCAGAGGATACCTTCTGTCCAGATCCTGTTGAACAAATCTAACAGAAAGGTGATTCCTCGCTCACTTAGTTGTCGAAGCATGGCATACAGGACATCGTCCGGACCAGGGGCGGAACACAACTCATTCAATGTGAACATGTCGTTGAAGGGTTCTCCGCCTTTAGAGGTAAAGTCTAGTCGGCGGCGTTCTGCGATATCACGACGTGCATTGAATAGTGGCGGAGCGGCATCTCGAATAGAGAAAGCGGTTGCGAAAGACTCCGCCACGGAGGCGGGGTACTAGATTGCGGTCCCCCGAATCTCCTTTTGACATGCTTCCCCACCTCTGTTATAGGGATCTTCCCGCTAAATGAAGACACGTATGCTAGCCAGGAAGAGCGGCGGGCGTGGTTCGAAACATACCGGAACCTAGCCCAAGCTCGACGAAATTCACCGACAGTGAAATTGTTCGTGCGAATCCTTTTGACTCGCTTCCCCACCTAGCTATAAGGATCTTCCCGTTAAATGAAGACACGTATGCTCGCCAGGAAGAGCGGTGGGCGTGGTTCGAAACATACCGGAACCTAGCTCGACGAAATTTACCGACAGTGAAGTTGTTCGCGCGGCGCTTAGAGCGCACGTAGGCATAACGCTTGTTTGAGGGCCTTGTCACATTCGGCTTACGAACACGGAAGCAATCGGCGAGAAAAAACGGCCAGACGTTCTAGGAATAGTAGTTAGGCCCACGGCGATGAAGTTGCCGGAGAAGAACTCAAAGGCCTCATCCACCGACCTAGACTCCTCGACTGAGACAGACAAACTCCTCTTTTCCTGAAATGCGGACCACCGCACCTGGGCCCAAGCACCACCGTCGAGAGAGAGAGAGAGAGAGGGGAGGTGGGGTCTCTTGGCCGGTTGCAGTCCAGAAAATGATATTTGAATTAGAAAAGTAATCACTACCATGGAAGTCATCGAATACCTCCCAACCAAAATCAGGCTGTGCATCCGGAGAGAACAGGGACAGGTAAATAAAGCGGTTCTCGGGCAGTGATTGGTGTAAACTAATCCACATTTAGGATACCTAACTCCCTTTCATCGATCAGGTCGGCAAGGACCTGACCATTGAGATTGATCGAGTAGTCGCCCCAAAGGGGGGTGCCTACCGTTCAAATCCCTGAGCAGTAAAAAGGCCTCGACAACCTTGCCACGGGGTGGCGGAAGTTTCCCGCGTCGAAGTCGGCTGACGTGAAATATATGTACGCAGAAATAAGAGTATACTTCCTCTCCAGGTGCAGCTGCACCGCTACTGCCTGAAAGGATGCATTTAAAGCAAAGAAAAGAACGGAGAAATCGTGCCGTGTGTGAATGACGCATCCTCCTCTTCGGCCCCCATCCCTTGGTGGTGGGTTGTAAAACCCTTATAACCTGGAAAGGTGGGCAGGGGGCACACGCCAAGGATCTTCTCTTGTAAAAAGATTACTAAACAAGAATGAGAGGAGACGAGCCTCCGTAGCTCCTCCCAGTTGGCCCGGAGTCTGCGGCAATTCCATTGATGGAAGATGTTCCCAGGCCTACATCAAAGGAGATGCGCAGGCCCTCTTCGAAGAGCAGACACGAACGGGTATGGCCGTAGGCTTTCCCGAGGCAGAAATCCAGTCGCTGTCGTCTTCGAGGATTTATCGGGGGAGGTTGGGCTCGCCATGCGAGTCTTTTCCTCCCTCTGCCTCGAAACCTTAGGCAGTCGGGGCGGCTTCTGAGACGGGGGTCCTTCGTTCGGAGAATCCCCCTTCTCCGAGCCACCCACCCAGCACAGCCCTGGGTGGGGGCGTACGAACCGAAACGTCCTTTGTGCTGAGCTCCAGAAGACGGCCCGACGCGTCCCGCTTTCCCCTGCCCCCATAAAGGGTTGACCTTATCGAGTCTCTCCGGGCGATTTTGGGCCGCCTGCCTACTCTCTAGGCAGTCAGTCCCCTGTGATAGAATAGAGAGGACTGTAATTCGTCGAAAGATGGAGTCGGCCAATGACGACGCGACAGAAGGGGATGTGGGGAAATCTCCATACCCGTAGGCCTAGGAGAGGAGTAAGCCTACTCTCCAGTAGAAAATGGTTGGAGGGCTCCCTGAGAAAGTAAAGAGGGGGGCCACCTCCTTTTTAGAGGTGGAGCTGCGCAAGAGCGGCTCCAAGGATGGCAAAGGGGAAACCCGTTTTCCATATGTCAATGGTGAGAGGGAAGCTCCTTCACCGGTTGAGGGGTTGCTCCATGCGCTTTACCAGTATTGCTTTTCGTTGTTACTATTGTTACCACTATTGCTTTTCGTTGTCACCATGGTCCGAGTAAAAAGAGAGAAAGGGGGCTTCGTGGAAAGTAGATACTATGACCTACCTATGAGTGGGGAGGTTAAGAGAAAAGTATCCCTAGAATCAGTAATTCCGGAATGCGATCATTTACACTTAATCGGTCCCGGTCCGGCATTGATAGGCTTTGCCAACCCGGCCCGCCATTTAGGCGAAATTGTCCTCGAGCTTTAACCAAAAAGGATGGTGTCGGTGTAGCCACCTTATATGTGTACTGGAAGAAGGTGAGCAGAGTCGATGGCCCAACACACCCTGTACTTAATATTTACCTTAGCTAGCGGGATTTCGGCCTTCGCAACAGGTAGTGACCTCACGGTATACACTGCCATAAAACGCAGGCGGAGATGATGGGGCACAGAAGTAGGTTATAGAAAGAAAAGGTAAGAAGGCCTGCAAGAGCGGGTCATTGTAAATGTCGTTTGCGATGCGCCCGTCTAGCTGTAGTAGCGGGCAGTCACCTAGCCATTCATCATTACAATCCCTTTCTTAATCTTATTTCAACTCACCCATTTTACAATGTGTATCTCTAACTTCTTAAAATCAACACTCAATAAATACTTATTCTAAAGACTATACCCATCGTTGAAAACGTGTTCATCACCCATCACAATGAAACATAGCTGCTTTATAATCGAAGTAACCAAGGCAAGCTGGCGGGATGCAATCTATTGAACCTTCCCTCGCTCACCAACCTAGGCACAAAAAGCAAAGGAAGTTTACTTAAGTTCTCCGCGGGTAAGGTGCATTCTTTAGGCCAGCAGCCTCAAAGAACTCCGTCGACGGGAAAGGGGTTCTATTAGAGATCCAGAACACACGCTATCTTCAAGTTTTGTCTCAATTGTGCTTGTTTCGGCCATGTTGTGAATATGTTGAACTGTGTGAAATTTCAGGTGGCGATTGAAGCAGAATTCTGTATTGTCAGGCCAGAGCGGCATTTGTGTGTTGAATGCACCAAAATCTTGCCATGGCGACCATTTTTGATGTCATATAGATGTTTCTTCTGAGTTGATTATGCGGTGGAATGGCCATCGAAGAGGTGATTTGGACTCGGGAATTGAATGTTATGCGAGTGTTTATGTGTAGTGGATTGTTTTGTGGGTAATGGTGGCCTGGTTATGAGGTGGTGAGATTCCATGCAATATCTCGGTGTAGAAGGTTTTGGAGTAACGTGCATGTTTGGGAGTATTGTCTAGGTCTTGCATATAATGGCGCAAGTGGCTCGGGTTTGTGTAATAAGATTTTTTTTTTCTTCTACGATATGTGACGGCGGCTAGGAAGGGCAAAAACACCATACCTATATATACATATAAATCTACTCTTTATAAGAGGTTTATGACATACCTTGACCATGAGATCAGCTGAAGATGACCATAAAGTAGAGATGATATTTATGACCGAGGAGCTGTATCTCTTCTCAGAAGCCTTGTCTACAGCCTCCTTCGCCAACGACATTTCACCCTCGTCCGACGAGCGCTCGTGGAAGCTCTTGGGCGAATGATGAAGACTACTGGTTGGAACCAAACTTGAAGATCGAATCTCCGTTGAAGATGAACCTGGAATGAGTCCTGGATCGTATAGACCTTGAAGGAAGTGTAAAATAGGTGTCTCAAAATTTAACATTAAAGCGTAATTAGTAACTTCGGCTTGATTTTCCAAGCTATATTTTTAAATGCGAATATTCTGTAATTTCTTCATTTGAGAATACATTCTAGGAGAAAAAATCCACCGATAATGGCAAAAGGCTAAGAGGTCAGCAGCACAAGAAATTGAAGGCAAACACAAAGGAACAAAAAGAGAAAGCGTAAAATGAGCTTAAGATTAGTGTTGTTGCTCATAGCTCCCCATGAGCAGATGACCTCTGCTCCCTCCGACTGCTTGGGAGATTAAGGAAAAAAGACTTTAATCATCCAACCTGCGCTGTAGGCGCCGCCAACTTTATCAGAATTAAGTGGGGGCCGCGCTTTCTGTCAGACTGTCCTGAAGGACCAGGTTAGAGCGGAGGGAGGATGAAGATAAGGGAAAAGATCTAAAGCCATCCAAAATCCTGGAAGTGAAGGTACAAGTGATGAGTGAATTTACTGAAAGAAAAAAATGCCATTGGATAAAAACAAACTGAGAAAAAAAAGATGGACGTGCACAATTTCACCCACGCGAGGTCAATGTGCATCAGCACTACTAAGAAACCCATACCAATCTCGACCTCCTTATGTCCTTCCGTTGCTTCATAGCGATAAAATAGAGTGTGTTTATTTAAAAAAAAGAAGGAAAAGCGGTATTTGCATTTTTTTTTAATACAAGCACAGCCTCCAGAATATAAACTCAAATCGTTGAATAACGCTAGAGCATCTTGCTAAGTGAAACAAATGAATGGAATGGGAGAGAGGAAAAAAGGAAAGAGATCTTATAAGGTTTCAGTCTTTGAATGAACAGTGCGTCGCTTTGGGGAGTCATGATGCCAATCCATTTTTCTTGCCTCGGAGCTTTCGACGTGACGGGTTAAGCAGGAGTCGGGGATGGCTGCCCACGAACCCTGTACAGCCATTGGCAGCAGCAGCAAGGATATAGAAGCACACTTGAGGATACCCCTTTCACGAGGAATTAACTTCGGACGATGACCTAAGAGCGTGTCCATCCTCGTCTTTCTAAACTCTTTCTCCACATAATCAAGCGGCCAATTCAAGGTTTACTAGACAGCCACATAGGAAGAAGAGGGTTTACAGTTGTAGTCACGATTTCGATGAGAGTAAATTTTGTCATCAGCACGACCGGAGCGAGCAGAGCAGAAGGGCTCTGAATGGAGGCAGAAAGTACCGCACTCTCAGACCTGCAGGAACAAAGAAGAGATTGCTACAGGACTTTCTCCCGAACCTCTCTCTCTACGAAACAGTCCAAAGCATGAAGGATCACGACATCTTTTTATAATAAATAAAAGTCGCAATGCTTCGATGAAACAGTGGCACTTACCATAATTCACGCACTTTGCAGTACACAAACCCTTAATCGTGTACTATCTTGGAATGGGGGATTCAAATTTGGAAGCGACTCCCCTTAAGTCACCGGCAGGTCTTCGGAGTGTGGGACAGCGGTAGAAATCGAAGAACCTCTGCGGTAACGGCGGGAATGCCGTCATACGCTGTACAAAACAGCGCGCAACGCGACTCGGGGAGCATTCTCTTCTCACAACCCACTCAACTATGACCACCTCTTGGTAGGCTATCTCTTCGGTGGGATCACTCCCAAAAATTAAGCAACGAAGAAGAGGAAGCCATGTGGGCCAAAACGTCACAAGAATCCTATGCACTCAAAGCGGGGCACGAAAACCTGCGAGTGGCATTGGTCAACCGGGAAATGGCCACATCTCTCCGGTGTGTCGAGTATGGTGCCGCACATTGTAGTAGAGAGGTTAGTTGAGGATTTGAGTGAGATTGGTCAGGGAATGCCGGATGTGTATGTGGATGAAGTACATAGAGAAGGGGCCATGGACAGACATGAGGAGACATTACACCAGATGACAGAGACAGTTAATGGACCTGTGACTAGGAGGAGAGAGAGAGTAAAAAAGTATGACTGGGTGATGTCGAAAGCATTGTGAATGAATGAAGATGGGGATTGAGACATGGTAAGGTGAGGCGAATTTAGCTGGGAGGGATGTAGTAGTTTGGTTGTCCGCCTCCCCTCCCCTATGTCTAATCTCTTTTCTTCTTTTGCAGAATGTGTGTGTGTGGATCGTGTGATCACCGTCTTTGCTTTGTGTGGGGGGGACTCGATGGATCTCTATCGTGCTCCCCCATTCATCTCCTGTTTTCTTTTTAGGCGGATTCTTTCAGCATAACTATAGCGTTGTGTTAGGTAATAGTTTGGAAGTAAAGTTTGTGACTGAGGAAGGAAGAGCCACCTAGACAGAAGATAGGTGAGTGAAGATTGTGTGAGAGTGGATATGGTTGAATGTATTAAGAGTAAAGATGTTTGAGTGTGGCAGTGAATAGGTGACTGAATGTGCCTTCTCTTTTACAGTCCTGTGGTACCAATTGTGGCCGACATCTGGCTTTCAGAGACGGCTGAAGCCAATCCTGTCGCTCGCGAGTGCGCCTACCTTTTGGGGCGATTTTCTAAGGTGTGGACCTTGGATAGCACCTTCCAGTCTCCAGGGAGTAATTGTTGCAGCGCCCAACCGACTGTGACCCAGCAGTTGGGACCAACAAGCGTCCCAGCTACCTAAAATCCTTGGCTTTGCCGAGTCCTGGACCCCTAAGAATCCCGCAGAAAGTGAGCCACCTCCCACTTTCTCCAATACGTCTCACTCCCATTAGTTAGTTAAGGGTGCACCCGTCTTTCGCGATATCTTGGTTTTACTATTCAGTTGCGTGGCCAAGATCTTGTGTAAGGCCTTTTGTAATATAACGTGTGGTGGTTGGCCAGAATATTGTGATGCTGACTGTATATATATATATATATATATATATATATATATATATATATATATATATATATATATATATATATATATATATATATATATATATATATATATATATATAATGTATTTTGGTTTAGGTTGAGGGTTGTTTATATTTAGGGTTGATTATATTATTTTGCTATAATTACGGTTTCTAAATTAAATTTAGAAAATACTCTCTCTCCTCAATACCCTCTCCTTGAACCACCGAGCGGACCTTGTCAGGGCGGCGGGAATTTTTGGCTGGGAAGACGCGATCCCGCCGCTACAACGTTAAAATGTTACATCAAGTAACTAGAACCCTGAATTACCATAGAGTGATGAACCACGTGACCATTGGGCAATTTACTTCCATCAGTACACCTAGAGACCTTTTGAAGCCGGTGGGCTCAAAAACTCCTGGTAGCAGCTCAATCATGGGTCCCCGATTGTGCCTCCATTCTTGTTTACCTGAATTTGCAGTCTCATTGGTTGTTCCCCCCCCCCCCCTATCCATGATCGACCCTAAAGGTAGATTGACCTGCATCAACTAAATCAGTCCACCCTAACGGGGCTTTGGGTTGATATTTATCTCGCAATGAGCCCCACCCTCACCCCAATTTGTGGGTACTTAGTCTGAATGACGGTCTTTGGTTCCCCTTTTGATAGGGCTTCCCTCCTCATACTGCAGGAGTCTCCTTCGGTGTTTATCGACACTCCATGGATGGGAAGAGCTCTACCGATGTCTCTTTGGGTTACAGAGGCCAGTGACAGGCCTCCGGCTGATGGTAAGGGGCTAAAGCCAGCAATTTGTATTTTGAAAAACCCCCAAAGGGGTTCCTCTTCATGAACTAAACCTGTGACCCCTACCGACTGCAGGTAGCGGGTGTTTTTTACGATCCCATAATGGCCGAAATACCCAACAATTAATTCCTTAACCTATATATAATAAAGTAAACAAACATCTACTCATCATACAAATAAAATAAATGTCCACCAATAAGTAGGAAAGACCCAGACTGAACAAATTAAAAAACAAACATACATGACAAAGTGGAGGCCCGCCCCTCTAAAAATAATTGAGTGCATTGTTACCTAAAAACACCTCGACTCCAGGTTTAGCCCAGATATTCTACAGGAGGTAGGTCCGCTTCCTGTAGAATATCTGGCACGTAAGAGCCTGCACCAGACACAAGATAGGAACTCGGTCCCTGGAAAAGAGAAGAGGAAGGGAGGGTCCTTTGAGTTTAAAGAGGGAACAAATAGGGAACAGTTCTCTAGAAGAACGAGTGGGAGAAGGAAAGGCCCTCTTTCAGGCAGTGGTGGAAGGAAGGCAACTCCACCAGAAATATATATTTTTCTTTATAACATCATTCTGGTGACTGCCACCCTACTAGAAAGAGGGTTGCCTTGGCCGTCCTCCACTACCATCTTGCACCAAGCAGTGTTGGGGTGAGGTTGCAACACCAGGCGGCTTTTCCTGAATCCTGCACACTCTTATAGACACAGGAAATAGAGAGATGTTTAACTGAACACATTTCGAGCTCTTGACAGATCACATCTAATATTTTTTTTATGTTAAAGGAGTTATAGGAGCCTCATTAACTGTGCAAAAATCATTCACCCTATGAGAGTATGCCGTTCCGGCAGAGCAAATGGCCAAGTCTATCCCTCGAGGGTGAAGGAGCGAGAGAGAAACTGGGAAGTGGTCAATAACAAAATCCTTCTATAACACAGCCCGAGAAAGGTCTAGCAGCAATTTATAAGAGACGACGGAAAGATCAAAATCTCACAAGAAGTAATGTTCTGAGGAGCTGTAAGACCGGTCACGGAAGCTACTGCGATCGTTGGCCTGAAGAGTGAAAGAGCAGGAGCGGTGAGTGCTTTCTTAACTCGTGAGGCATACGAGATCCCTGGTTACGCAGACAGCGACTAGACTAATTCATTGGCCTCTCTGAATGAGATTCGGTCGGATGCCTGAAGGTACAGGATTTCTTTCGTAAAAAACAAATACATTACTTCAAGGAAACAGGAAAAGCTCGCCGCAATTCACACGCAGTTAAATGGCATAACTTTGTCAAGAAAAGTCTTAGCGCAGTTAGTCAAGATTTCGGGTTGACCCGATTTAATAACACATCTGATTTGTATTGCCAAAACGGTGGCAATGGTGAAACACGAATGCCTTCACACGTTAGCGAAACCAGCCATCTCGTACCGACTCAGGGAGCCTGTACGGGTGGGTCTCGATGACGTTGTTTCCTCATCACAAGCTAGACTTTGACGCCACATGGTCGGCCAGGTCTTTGATGATTTACTCTAAGGAGTAGTCAACGAGTTCCCTCGCATAGACTACCCCTTTGATGAAATGGAAGATAATATGCGGTGCAATCTACCCAGGCAGGGTCAGCCGCATTCACCAGAAGGGTCCCCTCCGAGAAACAGCTAACGTTCGGTTTCCTATCGAGAACCTTGGCTAAGGCCTAATGCTGATGGATCATGTGTCCCTTGGAGAACATGGTCTCATCAGTAGCGCAAATCATTAGAAAACGTTTGAAGTCGGAATGTTCGAAGACGTCGGGTAGTCTTTCGATGAGGGGCCCTGCTATCACCGAGGCTTTCCCGAACTTATTTTTTTCTTTATGATTTCCTGTCCAACTTCGAGGGCACCCCGAGGCCGGAAGTGCAATCTTTAACTTGGCCATCCGCTAGAAGTTTGTAGAGGCGCTTGGGTGGGAGGAGAGTCCATCCAGCAGTTGAAAGGGGGAGCTCTAATTACCACGTCCTCCCTAGCACCTACAGGGACGAGGCCACGCTTGCAGGCGGCTCTCCTTTCACTTGGGGCAAAAATGCCTAATCCATTATTTGCGGCCCAACACCCAGGAGACCTCAAGCCTGTGCTTCTGCAACCTGTGGGCGTTGTTTCCAAAGTCTCCCTTCTGACATGGCATAGGGTAGCTGGTCAGAGCCTTAGGCCGAGATAGATGAAGAAATATGGAAGGTCGGAGGGGGATAGATAGCCTTAGAAAAAACGGGTGCAAGGAGGCCCCGGGGAAATGCACCAGCTTCTCCAATGCCAGCTAGAGCTCAAGTCAACTGAATGAGCCAGGCCTCCTTTACATGTGCTTGGGCCAGGAGGATGTGCAGTTTCTCCAGTTAACAAGTGCAGCAGTATAGACAGGGCATTCCCCTGCGGAGTTTTGGGGAGCGAGTGGGTAAACCGACGTTGGGGATACAAAGAGGAAAGTTAGACGGATATCTGTAAAGGGTCATTATTAGGGGGTGGAAGGGTTTGAGAGAGCGCCGGGAAGAGGTATGCATCTATCACTAACCGTCTCTGCGTCGCGATGATTCATGGCCAAGAAGCGACCCTCCCGATTGCAATACATCAGCACCTTTGGATTCGTCCTGATTCGAGGGGAAGACGACACAACTAGGCGGAGACGCGGGCGATTCCGTTTCGGCTGATATAAAAAAGAGAGAGCCATCAAGAAAAAACAGGCGGTTGCATCGGAATTAAATGAACTACTCAACATTGGCTTGATTTCTGATTATGCAACACACAAGGCAGTTCAAGTTCTTATTTTAAGTGGTTTTTCTATGAACTTGATTGCCTAAGTTTATAAGAATATGTTCCAGCTCTTATTAACGAGCTTTGAAGATTTCCCCTTCATTTTTACTTTGTGCATAACTAACAACCACATAAAAAAACTCAGATGCAAACCGTGCGTCATTTCAGGGTAAAGAAACGATATTAAAAAAAAATAATGGCACTTATCAGGGTGCTTGCCAGGAAGGGCAAAGTTGCAAGAATAAGATTTAGAAAAAGATTTTAGCCTATAAATAGGCTAAATATTTTAAAAATGAACAAAGAACAAAACCAATTTAAAAAAGAAACTAAAACTATAACAAAACGAGGAAGGAAAAGCATAATCAGGCGCGGCAGGGAGGCCTACTCCTTCAAAGGTTATATGCAATGGAGGAGGCCAGCCTCCTCCAAAAAGTCTGATAGTCCACAACTGTGTGTGTATGAATCTATCCCGAGTGCAAAAGACATTCCGATACCGGGACAAAGACTGCGAAAATTCCACACACGGAGACTCTCTACAAGAATGTGCTGAAACCTTACTGCGATAACCAAGCGGTCATCGCAGTAAGGTTCAGGGGAGGACTCCATCAGATGGGGCTGCGTCCCACGAGTGGGAATGAGTTGGAGATGAGAGAAAATGACCTGAATTCGTCGAGGCATTAGGAGGTACGTCCACGGGTAGAGTCGTGGCGCAAAAGCGGACAACTTTAGGTTCCTGCTAGGTAGTCAGAATGGGGAAGAGGGAAATGCCGGTCCGGTCTCTCAGTCCCTCCTTGCAGACCTTTAGTCGTCCTCATCAAAACACTCAATTCACACAATCCTTACATGTCCAGTAAAACGTAAAGCAGTAGCCTTCTTAGCACCCCAAGTGCTGAATGTTCTGGAACGAAGAATGTCCATGACGAGGGTAGAAGAGGCCCTAAAGCAGCGAATATGGCCTCTCAAGTGAGGCACCAGTCAAAAAACATGACTAAGGAAATGGTGCGACTCGACCACATCCAAGCTAGGCCCATTTAGGAATAAGTCCAGCTCGGGATGAAGCCGTGGATGGAGACAGAAGTATCCCACCCTTTTCTTGGCCAACAAAAACCGAAACTTGTAGGCTTCGGCATAGCGAGATATTGTTCAGAGCCAGTTGGAGTCTAAGCTCCAGAGTAGGCATCATAGCCCACCCCAAAAAGAGACTGAAGGGTCGTCTGGGCAGAAAGTAGCGAGAACATCTAACGGCAGCACCGAGTTAATGTAATATTAACTAATTTTTCCATCAACTTACACACGCAGGAAGTTAGAGAAAGTGAGCGAAAACCAGCCAGGGTAGAGTGATGTGTCCCCGATTTGCGAAGAGCAAGCACGGTAGTGATTCGGCAGGAATCTTGGAGGATACCATCTGTCCAGACCCTGTTGAACAAAGCTAGTAGAAGGCACTTACCTCGCTCACCCAAGTGGCTAAGCATGACATACGGGATATCGTTCCACTCTCAAGCGACAGTGGAACGCAGCTTTCTAAATGTAAAAAGGTCGTTCAAGTGTTCTCCGCCTCAGGTAAAGTCCTGTCGGCGGCCAAACATACCATGACTAACACAGACATCTGTCCCAACTGCCATAAGGAACCAGACAGTTCAACACATTCACAGCATGCCTAACACGAGTACAACTGATACAAAACCCCCAGATACACAAAAGGTGGCAGGGGTTCATCACGGCTGCCGGCCTAGGGAAGGGATACTAGCCAGGAAAATCATAAGTAATGGAAGCGTTATGACTTGTTCCAAGTGTATGGAGTGAGTATAAAGTGTGAAAAGTTTTTTTGTCAAAAGTAAAGAATGCACTAAGATGAAAAATGACGGAAGTTTGATATAAATGGGGAGAGGTGGACAAGGGTGTGTGATTTAGCTATTGCCTGTTTAACATCTTTATCAATGGTGTTAAAAAATTACAAATGGGAATGTAAAACAGAGGTAAGAGTGATGAGGAATGCTAAGGTAGGGTGCTGTGCATGTTGCTCTATGTCGATGCTGTAATATTAGTGACTGAAAGCGAGAAAGATTTGGAAATGTTTATTGAAGCATCTGGCAGGGTATGTTTGCCAAAATGCGACTGCAATACTGAAGATTGAGGACAAAAACGAATCTATTTTAATAATGTATGGAGCGATAAGAAATGGAAGAGTGAAACACTAGAAAATAAAAACGAATGAATGGAGAAAAAGAGCATTTGAGAGAACATTTCACATCCCCAATGAACAACAACACAAGAACTTTCAGCGGCAACCTTGAACCTCTTGAGAGGTAAGCCATGACTGTTTGTCTCTTCCACTGTAAAACCCGCCAAGGAGATTTGTTAAGGCAGGGCGACTGGTGTTCAGGGCCGTAGCAGTGTGTGCACGAGATTTTCCAAAGTATTTTGGATGCAATTATAAATAGATTTTTTTCCCCTCTCAAATTATAAGCACAATACCAACGAGGCCACAGCACACAACGATTAAAAGGAGAGCTTTGTAAAGAAAGTAGCGAAGCTAGAAATAGTGGAAATGTGGGGAAGATATATAACCACAGATCCTCCTACAGGAATTGGGGCCGGGAGGGCACACAATCCTCGAGATATCAGGCGCAGCAAGATTGCCCACATTACACCTGACATCTCATTCCGGGTGCGTAAAAGGATAGATAAGGAGAAGAGAGAAGGAGGCAGCGAGAAAAGAGAGAACCAGGCTCTCCCCGACTCCTGCCCGGACTAGGGAGGCGTGAGAGAAAACTGGTCGTTGACAGGCTTGCGAATAGGCTTGTAAAGAAAGAGGACAAAAAATAAAAAGAATAATATGGAAATGTGTAGAAGGAATGTTGTTGTTGCATTGCTCCCAAGGAGCGGATGACCTCTGCTCCCTCTGACCACTTGGGAGATTGAGGGAGAGAACTTTGGTCCTACAGCCTGTAGAACCCCGTCTACGACCACAAATAAGTTGGTCCTTGTCTTCTGAGAGACTGTCCTGAGAAACTAGGTTAGAGTGGAAGGAGGCTGTTGCATACTGTGGGAATTTTACAGCACCTCTCTGTGCTAGTGGAACATGTAACGGGTAGGAAGTGGAAGTTCAATTGCAACTTAACCCCACTTAGGATGCTTCCAAGGTTCCACACCAGGATTTCATCCAGGTGGGGTGGGTCGTGCCATATCCACTTGGAAATGACGGACCACTCTATTTATTCTTGCCCTTCGGGGTGGCTAGGGCTTAAAAAAAACAGCCTTGTCTGCTGGGCTGTCTAGAAGGAATAAAGCCCAGGTAGACTCAATCTCATTTGAGACTGTTGTGGGAACTCGGGCGGGGAGGGTGTACCACTCGTTCAGTTGCCAAGTGACCCGTGATACACTTAATTCCAGGGATATCTAAAATACAAATTTACCTTGATTCTTTATCCTGAGTTAATCCTTTTGTTTACAAACTTCACCATCATAACCAAAGCCTTTTAGGGGGGATGGGGGAAGGATGTTACACTAAGATTTCTTAGAGATATTCAACCAGGGAGGCTGTATATTGTGAGCACCTTCGGAATAACTAAAAATAACTCTTCATTGTCTTATACTAAATAATAATACTCACAATTTGGATTTGAAGCCGATCCTAGGCTGGATACAGAAGACAGAAATTTTCTATAAAAAAGAAAAGAAGTAACATTAAATTTTCATTCAGGTAGGTTCTATATGCAGACTTGGCTCCCAAAATACGCTCCAGTCAAAAGAGAACAACTACAAACTTTCCTCCCTAAATTTCTTTAAATGAAAGTGAACAACATGTAACCATGAACACACATGTAATTTTAAAATACATTTTTTTTCCTAATTTACCAGAGACCTTTAGTATTCTATTTTCCATACTCTAATCCAGATGTCAAGAAATCTGCTCCCATAACAACCATTCTCAATCTTTTTTTTCTTTTACAATTCTACACTCTTTTCTGCTTACAGCTAACCCAGGCATAGCTGCCTAAATTACAGACAAGCCTACTTGTAGGCTCATTAAACATAACAAAAACTCACCTACACCAAAAATATTAGGTGAAAATGGCACGCTTAGGCGCCAGTGGGAGGACAGAGGCTTCAGGGGGACAAATATGCACCCAACACCCGAACTACTAAATACTATGGAGGAAACCAATAATATCCTCCTAAAACTAAAAAATGCTAGAGTCTCGAATACACGGGGCAAGCGATAGCGAACAGGCTCGTCCCAGTAAGGGGACAGGTAATAATAATAATAGGTATTTATAATGCGCCCTTCAGGGCTGTTAGCCCTCTCAGAGCGCAAGTTGTGTAGCGAGAGTAGATAAAGTTTACAGGGAGAGAAGGCAATTCTGAAGAGATGAGTCTTCAGGAGACGTTTAAAAGTAGCAAGGGAGGGAGAGGATCGGACTTCGGCAGGAAGAGCATTCCAGAGTCTAGGAGCACAAACTGAGAAGGAGCGGTCACCCATCGAGCAGAGGACTGAACGAGGAGTGTTTAGGAGGGAAGCGAGGTTAGACCGGAGTGCCCGAGGAGTTTGACGACGGAAGAGGACAGACGAGAGATAAGGTAAAGCCTCCAGGTTTAGGGCCTTGTAGGTGATGAGAAGAATTTTATGGTGGGTACGGAAACGAATAGGTAAGCAGTGTAGCTCCTGTAACAGAGGCATCGAAGGAGAGAACCGTGGCTGCGAAGGAGGAGCCGGGCAGCATAGTTTTGAACTAGTTGTAGGGGGCGAAGTGACGAAGAAGGGAGATTCACTAGAAGAGAATTGCAGTAGTCTAAGCGTGAGGTGACGAAGGCATGAATAGCAGTCTCAAGGCTTCGTCGATCAAAAGAGGATCGAGCACGTGAGAAGTTGCGGAGGAAACCGAGGGAAGACTTACAGATAGGATGGATTTGTGGTTTAAACGAGAGTTGCTCGTCGAAATTAACACCAAGATTACTGACGGTAACAGAGAATGCGACATTGGTTTCCCTAAGGTTTCGGGAGGGGAAGAGATCTTTAAATTTCTCCACCATCGAAGCGGTACCAACAAGGAGGACTTCAGTTTTATCATGGTTAAGTTTGAGAAAGTTGGCAGACAGCCATTAGTTCATGGAGGTGTAGGCTGAAAGGAGCTTGGTAATTGATTGAGAGAAGGACACAGGGGATGAGGAAAGGTATATCTGAGTGTCATCAGCATAGAGGTGGAAGGACAGGCGTAAATCGCAAAGAAGGGAGCTAAGAGGAAGTAAGCAGATGCGAAAGAGGAGGGGACCAAGGACTGAGCCTTGAGGCACGGAGGCTCGATTATCGAGCGCGAGCGACTGAGTGCGGAACCAATCAAGTGCAGTGCCCGAGAGACCAAGGAAAGTGTAAGACGATCAAGGAGGACAGTGTGGTCGATGGTGTCGAAAGCAGAGGAGAGGTCTAGGAGGACTAGAATGGATGTACAACTCCTATCGGTAGCTCTACATAAACCGTCTGAAACATTAAGAAGCGCGGTTTCAGTAGAGTGCTTCGCTTTGAACCCCGATTGGTACGTTTCATCGATATTGCAGTTAGAAATATGGTCATTAAGGCGAGAGAAAACCACTCTCTCGAGGATCTTAGAGAGGAATGGAAGCTGTGAGATAGGGCGATAGGTAGACGGTTCAGAGGGGTTAAGGAGTAGAGGGGTTAAGGAGCAGAGGGGTTAAGGGGAAGAGGTGGGGGATATAGTCTAGGCGAGGAAAGAAGAGAGAGGAGACGAAAGATAGTCCGAGGGTCATTCTTGCTCTCAGACAAAAGTTTGCGTGAATGAGCCTCGGCGCTGATTTTAATTTGGAAGAATAAGTCGAAGAAGCAAGGCGATAGGCAAGTGAGAGGGAGGTCGTGTCCTGCCCACGGGATGAGCACGTAAGGACCTCCTTGAACGAAGGTAGCGCGCGCGAAGAGAGAGACTGGGACATGCAACATTTTTTTTTTTAAGAGCTCATCTGGCGACTGCCTACTTGGGCATTAATCGCCGTATTCAACATTGCCTAATATTAGGCATATTTAAAAGAGGATGGTAAAAAAAAACTAAAAAAAAACAATAAAAATAAAACAAAGAAAAAAAGCAATAAGCAGGCAACAAGCTCCGGAGTCGGGGGAACGTCCACCTTTCCCCGGCGCAGGAACGTACGACCTACTAAAATAATAAAAAAACAAACAAAGAAAAAAACAATTAGTTAAATAAGGGGGAGAAGGCCAGCCTCCCCCCAAATTCTATAAGTCCACCGGCCAATGTGCACGAACTCGTCCCGAGTACAAGGGAGAGGCGGTAGCGACCCCGCCAATCCCGGCACCGGGACAGGTAACGTGCGCGGAAATCGTCCAGACTGGGACATTCAACAAGAATGTGCCGAAGAGTCTTGGGGGACAACGCAGTCTTCACAGTAGGGCGCTGGCGAGCGCTCCATCAAATGACGGTGCGTCCCGCGAGTGTGTCCAATTCGGAGACGAGAGAAAGCAACCTGAAGCATTCCCGGCATTGGGGGGTAAGTCCATGGGAACAGTCGCGGCACAATAGCACGCAACTTTAAGTTCCCTTCGACCGTCTCCCATATTCTTTGCTAAGCAGCCCGTATTCCTGCCATGTAGTCGGTGTGGGAAAGAGCGAAAAGCTGGTCCGGTCGCAGAGTCCTCGCGGACTCTTTGGCGCCCTCATTCAGCAGAGGATAATCTCGACATCCACCCAGATTGCGAAAACCGTACGTCATGGATATCGCGAACCAGGGGATGCGGAGATTCTAATGCCCCGAGAGCACTCAGGGCGCTTTGTGAGTCGCTATAGATCACAATCTGGTCTCGGAACCGGGCACGTCGCGTAATCTCCCGTACCGAGTGGTGTATTGCCACCAGCTCGGCCGTGAAGACAGACGCAGCGCCTGGCAGAGCCCCGCTGACTTCAAACAGAGGAGATACGGCGTGGAAGCCGACCCCCTCTTCGAACTTGGAGCCATCCGTATACACTGGCACGGTTCCAGCGTGACACGAGGTGCACCAAAAAGGTCGAACGCAATACTCCCGGCGCTGTACAAGCTTTGGGAGCAGATGCGTGGCGACAAATAGCCAAAGCTGGTACCCTCCAGGTTGGCGTTCTGGGCAGAACCAGGGGCGCCACCGGCCCGAGAGCTATATCTACTTCTCGAAGGAGTTTCCTGGCCCTAAACCCAAAGGGCTGAGGGTATGACTGGCGTCTCTCACGGGCATAGGCACCGTCGAAATCAGCTGCTGATGCAGTGAGAGCTGTTGGCGACTCTGGGAGGCGCCGGACTCGCGCGTACAGGCGAGTGATGCACTGTACGCGGCCTAGAACAAGTGGCATCTCCCCAGCATCGACTAGTAGGCTCTCAATGGGGTAAGTGCGGAAGGCACCGGTTGCCAGGCGAAGGTTGGTGTGGTAGATCGAGTCCACCTTCCGCAATAAACGCTCGGCTGCGGATGCATAAAATTCGCATCCGTATTTGAGCTTCGAACGAACAAAAGATCGATAAAAAAGTAAGGCAGTAGCCCTATCAGCGCCCCAAGCGCTAAACGTCACCTATCGAAGAATATCCATGACGCGGGTACAACAGACCCTAATGCTGCGAATATGAGCCTCCCAGGTGAGACGTCGGTCAAATACAAGACCAAAGAAACGGTGCGATTCGACCACTTCCAGGCGTACCCCATTAAGAAACAAATCTGGGTTGGGGTGGAGCCGTGGATGGCGGCAGAAGTGCACCACCTTAGTCTTGGCCAAAGAAAACCGAAACCTGTGCGCTTCGGCATAGCGAGAGACGCGGTTCAATGCCTGTTGGAGTCGACGCTCCAGAGTTGGCATCTGGGCCGCGCCAAAAGAGATCGAAAGGTCGTCCACGTAGAGCGTAGCGAGAACATCTTCCGGCAGCACCGAGGTGATGCCATTGATGCTCAGGGCAAAGAGTGTGATACTGAGGATACTTCCCTGCGGGACACCCTCTTCCTGCTCCATTGGGCCGGAGAGGGCTCCCCCCACCCGTACGCTGAATCGATCTCGCAAAAATTCAGATATAAACATTGGGAGGCGTCCCCTCGCCCCCATCGTGTGGAGAATATCCATGATACCGTATCGCCATGCAGTATCATAGGTCTTCTCCAGATCGAAAAACACCGTGGCGTAGTGCTGTCTACGAAGGAAGGCCTCGCAGACGGCATTTTCCAGTCGGAGCAGAACATCCGACGTGGAGTGGAACTTGCGGAAGCCGCACTGTGCAGAAGACAGATGGCCTCCGTTGTCCAGGAAAAAGGCTAATCTAACATTTACCAATTTCTCCATCAACTTGCATACGCAAGAGGTTAGAGAAATTGGGCGGAAACCGGCCGGGGTAGAGTGATCTCTTCCCGGTTTGCGAAAGGCGAGCACAGTAGCGATTCGCCAGGAATCTGAGAGGAGACCTTCCACCCAGATCCTGTTGAACAAATCTAACAGAAAGGCCATGCTTCGCCCACCCAGGTGTCGAAGCATGGCGTACGGGACATCGTCCGGACCATGGGGGGGTGTCCGCGCACGAAGCAAGAGCAGAACGCAACTCACTAAGAGTAAACTTGTCGTTGAAGGGTTCTCCGCCTCTGGAGGTAAAGTCCAGTCGGCGGCCTTCCGCGACATCACGACGTGCATTCAATGCTGGCGGAGCAGCATCCCGGCTAGAGAATGCGGAGAATGCGGTCGCGAAGGATTCCGCAACGGACGCGGGATCCGAGATTGCGGTCCCATTCTCCTGGAGAACGGGATGGGGGTCCTGCGAGAACTTCCCCCGAATCCTTTTGACTCGCTTCCACACCTCTGCTAGAGGAGTCTTCCCGTTAAGTGAAGACACGTATGCCCGCCAATAAGAGCAGCGCGCGTGCTTCGAAATATACCGGAACCTAGCCCAAGCCCGACGAAATTCAGCGACAGTGAAATCGTTTTGGCGGCGTTTATAGCGCATGTAGGCATAACGTTTCGGCGGACCACCACTGGAGTGGTCGGCGTGCAAAACAGCCAGACGTTCTGGGAATAGTAGTCAGGCCCGCGGCGATGAGGTTACCGGAGAACTAAACGGCCTCATCTACCGACCTAAACTCCTCGACTGAGATAGATAATTCAGTTATTTCCTGAAATACAGGCCACTGCGTCCGCGCCAAGTATCACAGAGGTGGGCTCTCAGGCGGCAGTTGCCCTGAAAATGATATTTGAATGGGAAAGTGATCACTACCATGGAGGTCATCGACCACCCCCCAATCAAAATCAGGCTGTGCATACGAAGAGCACAAAGATAGATCAAAGCAAGAAAATGAAGCGGTTCTCGGGCAGTGATGCGTAAACTCATCCACATTTCGGAAATGGTCTCCTGCAGAAAAATAGTTAACGGGGAACGGGACGGGACGAGACGAGCCTCCGCAGCTCCTCCCAGTTGGCCCGGAGTCCACGGCAATTCTATTGAAGAAATATGCCCTCAGGCCTAGCTCAGATGAGACGCGGGGGGCCTCTTCGAACAGAAGACCTTCACGGAAATGGCCGTACGCTTCCCGGAGGCAGAACGCCGGGCGCTATTGGCCGGTTTCCCTTAGCCAACATGCTGCTATCAGTGGAGCGAATAACCAGGAAGCGTTTGAAGTCAGCGGGCTCGAAAACGCCGGGTAGTCTCTGAATGAGGGGGCCGGATGTAACGAGGCTCCGCTCTGCGCACTACCACTTTTCCTCTTAGTCAGGGGCTCTGCACCCGGGAGGAGGGGGTGGGGGGCAAAGGGGCCGATCTTGGCTTGGTAGCTTATCGAAGTGGCAGCAGACCCATCCGCCCCCGCAGCCCCCGCGGATTGAGGGGAGCCCCAAGTCTTTTTTTGTTTTTTTCTTTTTAGCAGAGGAGGGCGGGGAATGAACCCCCCTATTCTCCCCTCCGCCGGCAAGATCGCACAGGCCGGATGGACCGGCCTCAGCAAGGTCCTTCTCCGAGATGGAGAAGGTCCTGGCAGTCGCAGGGGTACCGGTTGGAGGAGGAGATCCCTCCCCATCTTGTACTGTCTTGGAAACCCTAGCCGATTGAGGAGGACCTTGCATAGGGGCGGACCCGAGTTGAGGGCTTGACGCCGAGCCCGGATTCGGTCCCATGAAAGGCCCTACCGTCTGAGGCTGGGTTGCCTCAAGGACCATGTCTATCTCGGAGGAGGGGCTCCAGTTGGCCAATTCCCCCCCCCCCTCCCCTAGGAGATCACAGGTCCCATTGGTAGTGGTGTCCAAGTCGAGTGTGGGAAGGCACTGGCCTTGACCCCTGCTAGGTTTAATATTCTAGCCAGCAGGTCTTTTGAGGGAAGCGACCGATTGGCTGGCTACCCTCTCCCCCCTAAGGGGGTTGCCCTACCGAGCCGCTTCAATGGGAAGCGGTCGGCTATGGGCTGCCTGCTGGCTTTCTTGGCAGTCCCCTTCGAAAGTAAAGCGGGAACTGCCGCTGGAAAGAGGGAGGTGCCCGAAGGCACCTCCAGACAAGGGGATGAGGGGGAGTCCTAAGCCTCCTCTTCGGTTAGAGAGATTTGGAGGGTCCCCTGCGAGAGCACAGGAGGGGGGGGGGGGAACCTCCATTTTTTTTTTCTGTGGAGCTGCCCGAAGGCGGCTCCGTTGCTTGTGAGGGGGAAAGGAAAAGATGATTTTTGAGGGGATTTGCATCATCGGACATGGGGACCCTATTCTTTCTGCGGGAAGCAAACGCTCATCACCCCTCGCAGGAGCCCACCTGCAAGGGGTGCGTACGGGGCTGGCAGAGCCAGGTGCCACCATTCAAGGCCACCCTTCCCGCTTGATGACCTGGCAGCCCTTCGGCATGGCGGCTCCACCTTAGGCACGGCGTAAAAAGATAGATTGTGAAGAGGAGAGGAAAAGGGATGCGAGGAAGGTATGGGTGGGGATGAAGCAGGCTGATAAAAATCCACCATTTCAAACCGGAGCTCAGGGGTTAGGGAACGTTGTCCCCTCTCCCCTCAGCCCCAATCCGGGATAGTTGGCTGAGAAGAAAGTCAGCATCTACCCTATGGAAATAAAGGCTGACCAGAGAAAGCTGTTGGAGAGGTTGTAGGGAAAGTGAGGAAGTGGGGGGGACCAGAGAAAGCTGTTGGAGAGGTTGTAGGGAAAGTGAGGAAGTGGGGGAGAAACACTGGCTGTCTGAAAGAAGGAGAAGAGGCTAAGTTGGGGCCGGACGGGGCGCTTGATTCCCGTCAGCACGGTGTCAGGAAGACAAATCGCCGCGCCCGTTACGGGCATGCAACAAGAATGTGCCGAACAGTCTGGGAGATAATGCAGTCATCTCAGTAAGGTACAGGGGGGGCACTCCGTCAAATGGCGGTGCGTCACACGAGTGTGCTCGATTCAGAGGCAGCAGAAATCATGAAGCCGTCATCCTCAAAACAAACAATTCACCCACTCATATCTACATCATACCACGTCATCTCCTATTTAGAGCGAAGTTAGGTCACTTTGGGTGTTAGTCACCGGATGGAGTCCCGATTCAGGTAGCCTTTAAGGCGACTACTATACGCAGTAGATACCCTTGGTTCGGATGACGCCTTAATCAATAGGTCCCCGCGGAGAAATAAAGGGCACGATCGGTGGCAAAGCTACTACCAACTTCTTTTCTCCCTTCTCTGCATCCCTACCAATCTCATGGAAACTTTTGATTCACATAATGATCCCACACATACTACTAGATGCCTCTCAACAGTACCAGGCGCAAACTCAACATAATAATATATAACGTCACACTTGACACCAAATACAACTACCTCAAGACATCATGACAACAGCACATAAACAAATCAAACTCCAACAAAGATTTATAGTCTCCCCAAGCCATCTTTAACCTCTTTCTTCATGAGATCTCACGAAGCGACACGAGTATTATTACCCTATACAGCTTAGGATATGACATCACCAGAATTTCTACTGAGGCAAGATGCAAGCAGCTCGAGATCTCCAATGATACATCACCAGAGTAGCAAGATAACTTGATAACTGTATACCCCTCGAAACCTTTTGTCATCCCTTTTAAAATTTCACATTGAAGCTCAACCCTAAATCTCCCATTACAATATCGAATGCCTCATTCGTTTATTAAACTCCCACAAGGGGGCTCAAATTTGTATGTTAGATTACCTGTACTCTGTCTAAATGTGCTCCTGGAGGATTGATGATCATTGCTAGAGCGGACCTTTCTATCCAATATTTGTTAATGGCTAGTTTTCACTTGTTTTTTTTTTGTTTTGTTTTATAATTTCTTTATGCCTAGGCTCCTCTCATTTTGTTACAGCACGGATAGACCCAACTATGTGTCTATCCATGGAGTAATATTCAGGCAACATGAAGCGCAAATAATAGGCATTTACATTCGTCGAAGCAACTTAAGCTGCATAAAAAAGCGATAGAATTAGGGAAAAAAACAGATAGAAATCGGGAAAAAAAGTAGAAAAGAGACTGCCCAGTCAGGTTGAGACACAAGGTAGCCATATTCATGGAATTATTATAAAAGAACAGATTCTTAACCCATCTTCTCTTGTCAATTCCACACCTTAGTGGTCACATTTAGTTACCTTCTAGGACGTCCACTAAACACTACTGTGCAGAGTTTCTGCTACCTGGCGATAGTTTGAAATGTTAGATTTTCAATTTTTAGGAAAGAGTTTGGAAGACGAAGTGTCCCTCACCTCTGATCACCGAAACAAGTTTTGGATGTGTCCTGTTCGGACGCTGCCTCGGAAGGGAGTTCGACAGACGGGTCTTTGGACAATGAAGGCACTGACAGCCACGCCTCTTCGGACATCTTGCTAGAAACGCTCAGATGCTCAACTGATCCTGAATACGAAACAGGCCTTTCAATAGCAAAAATGAGTGGTAAACTGTTTGGGAAGGGATTTATCCCGGTTCTGCTCTCCTTTATGAGGGTTTTCAGTGGGGACCTACAGATTAACGTGAGGTCCGAAGCATGGGCCACTACAACATTTGGCACCCGCCGCAGTCGACCCGAATCGGGGTTCCATCCAACACTAACCATAACCAATGCACTCGCTTGACGCAAGGGTGTCGAGGCATTTTGTTGCTTTTTGAAGGGAGTAGTTAAATTCACAGTGGTGAGATTCTTACTCCACACAGTAGGAGGGAACCATAAGAATAAAAAACAGTTGAGAATACAACAAATATGGGGATTTAAGAGATGGCCCGAAAAATAATTATTATATAGGGAGAGTAATGTCATGGGATAAACGTAAGAGAATAATATTAGTGTTTGGTCAACAATCACCTTAGAAATTAGGTTAAAAAGAGGATGATAAAAAAACCCCACTCTTTTCGACTTTAATTTACAACGGCTCATTCATCCTTATTCAAGTAGTAACATGAGCTCGAGGTTTATGCATTGAGGTCTAATCCAGCTCTCCAGACAGGAAGAATATCTACAGTCGTTCGGTCTGGGAAGCAGGGCGCACGGTTTTCTTCCTGCGAGCTCAATACGCAATGGTGGCAATGGGCGGGCCTGTTGCGCAACCCCACCCAGTCATGGCGCTGATGAGTGACATCCACACCTTCTGGGAAAACGGTTGATAATGATAGTTTGTGCATAGATGTCTAAAATGCATAACTGCTTACCTGTCAATGCAGTGGCGACAGAAAACTGAGACCCGGAGGATTGTTTCAATAAATTCCCAGAATTGTTTCTCAGTCGTTCTTTGTCGTCTTTTTTCCGCAGACTGATTAAATCCTGCACCTGAAAATTGCAAACGTCATGCACATTCGCAATGAGCACTCCGATATACAACAATTCAAAGCCCATAGATAAGGTAACCACCGATATTGCATTTCATTAGGTAGCGATTCTTACTTTGCTGTTCCAATCTGAGACCACCTGAGCAATCAGTCTTTTAGCCAGGATGACTTGATCGAATATATCAAACATGAGAGCAGCCATTTCCCACTGACAAGAAGCCGCATTTTGCCAGTACTCCACCATTGACGGGGATGTCAGCTGTAGCTGGGCAATGAAGTGAGAGTGAAAAAGACAATTAAAAACAAATCGTTGGACATTTTCTAGTACGATCGATAGGGAGGATGAAGGAAAGTAGCTTGTGGGTGTGGCAGGATGATTATCAATACGGTATTTCAGTGCGAGTCGTAAGAGGTAACTAAAGAAGGAGATGGGCAGCTGGTTTGGAAAGCAGCGTGCCGAATCCCCCTGTACTACAAGCACTAAGCAATGATCCGCGCAGACCCAATCCTACGCAAAAGGGGTTAAAGATAATTTTATTTACCCATCTGGCGAATGCATACAAGGGCATAAGTGGCCGTAATTAATTAGAAGCTTAATATTAGTCTATATAAAATAAGTCAAAGACTAAACCTAAAACAAAAACAAAACAAAAACAAGAAGAAGAGGGTATGCTCCGGCTTCGGGGAAGGGTCTAACATCCTTCGGGGTAAGAATATGAGCCCTGCAACAGAGAGACCGATGTGTCGGATCGAGTCCATATTCCGTAATAAACGCTCTGCTGTGGATGAGTAAATCTCGCAACCGTAGTCAAGCTTCAAATGAACAAAGGATAGGTAGAAAAGCAAGACAGTAGCCCTATCAGAACCTCGGGTGCTGAACGTCCCGGAACGAAGAATGCCCATAGCGAGGGTACAAGAGAGGCTAACTAAGACTGCGAATATGAGCCTCTCAGGTCAAGCCTCGGTTGAAAACAAGACCGAGGAAAATGCTTAAATCCATGACTTCCAGGGAAACCACGTTTAAGAACACGTACGAGTTGGGGTGGAAGTGTAGATGGCAGCAGACGTGCACCAATTTAGTCTTGGCCAACGAAAACCGAAACCTGTGTGTTTCAGCATAGCGAGAGATGCAGTTCAATGCCTGTTGGAGTCAACACTCCAGAGTTGGTATCTGGGCCGCACCAAAAAAGATCAAAAGGTCGTCCACATAGAGCGTAGCCATAATATCTTGCAGCAGTACCGAGGGGATACCGTTGATTGTCAGGCCAGAGTGCGACACTTCCCTGCGGGGCACCCTCTTCCTGCTCCATTGAGACAGAGGGCTCCCCGCAGCCAAACACGGAATCAATGATCTTGCAGAAACTTAGAAATAAAGATTGGGAGGCATCCTCTTACCTTCATCGTATGGAGCGTCTCCATGATATCGTATCGCCATACAGTATCATTGGACTTCTCCAGATCGAAGGAGGGCCTCACAGACTGCATTTTCCGGTCATAGCAGAGCATCAGACAGAGTGGAACTTGCGGAAGCCACACGTGAAAGGTGGCCTCCGCTGTCCAGGAAGAAGGTTAATATAACATTTACCAATTTTTCCATCAACTTGCACACGCATGAAGTTAGAGAGATTAGGCAGTAAACGGCCGGGGTACAGTGATCTCTCCTAGGTTTGCGAAGAGCGAGCACAGTAGGCCATTCTTCAGGAGTCTGGAAGGATGCCTTCTGTCCAGATCCTGTTGAACAAATCTAACAGAAATGCCATGCCTCGTTCACCTAGGTATTGAAGCATGGCATATGGGACATCGTCCGGACCAGGAGCAGTGTCCGCAAACGAAGCAGGAGCGGAACGCAACTCACTCAATGTAAACCCGTCGTTGAAGGTTTTCCGTCTATCGAGGTAAAGTCCAGTCTTCGGCCTTCAGGGACATCACGACGTGCAGTGAATGCTGGCGGAGCAGCGTCACGAAAGACTCCGCCAGGCAAGCAAATCCGAGATTGCAGTGTCCCATTCTTCTGGAGAAGGGTAGGGAAGGAAGGCATAAGTTGCTGTAAACAAACAGCCTAGTTCTAGGCTACTTTAAAAAATTGAACAGGAAACAATAAAAAAAAATAACAATAACAATAACTAAGCAATAACAAAAACAACAACAATTAAACCGGGTTAAATGAAAGGGAGAAGGCCGGCCTCCCCCAAAAAGTCAATAAGTCCACCAGTCAAAGTACACGCACTCGTCCCGAGTACAAGGGACAGGCGGTAGCGACCCCGCCCATCGACAGGTGTCGTGCGCGAAGATCACTCAGACTGGGACATTCGACAAGAATGTGCCGAACAGTCTGGGGGACGACGCAGTCGTTGCAATAGGGCGCAGGCGAGCACTCCCTCAAATAGCGATGCGTCACACGAGTGTGGCCGATTCGGAGACGACAGAAAGCAACCTGAAGCCGCCGCGGCATTGGGGGATAGGTCCATGGGAACAGTCGCGGCGCAATGGCACGCAACTTTAAGTTCCCTTCGACCGTCTCCCATCTTCTTTGCCAAGCAGTCCGAAGAGCTGCCCGTATTCCTGCTATGTAGTCAGTGTGAGGAAGAGCGAAACGCTGGTCCGGTCGCAGAGTCCTCGCGGACTCTTTGGCGTCCTCATCGGCGCGCTCATTCCCCGCAATTCCTACATGGCCAGGAACCCAGCAGAAGATAATCTTGACATCTGCCCGGCTCGCCAAAACCGTGGCGTCACGGATTTCGCGAAACAGAGGATGCGGAGATTCCAATGCCCCGAGAGCACTCAGGGCGCTTTGTGAGTGGCTATAGATCACAATCCGGTCTCCGAACCGGGCACGTCGCGTAATCTCCCGTACCGAGTGGTGTATTGCCACCAGCTCGGCCGTGAAGACAGACGCAACGCCTGGTAGAGCCTCGCTGACTTCAAACAGAGGGGATACGGCGTGGAAGCCGACCCCCTCTTGGGACTTGGAGCCATCCGTATACACTGGCACGGTACCAGCGTGACACGATGTGTGCTCCAAAAAGGTCGAACGCAATACTCCCGGCGCAGTACAAGCTTTGGGAGCAGAGACGTGGCGACAAATAGCCAAATGTGGTACCCTCAAGGGTGGCGTCCTAGGCAGAACCAGGGGCGCCACCGGCCCGAGAGCTATATCTACCTCTCGAAAGAGTTTTCTGGCCCTAAACCCAAAGGGCTTAGGGTATGACTGGCGTCTCTCGGCGGCATAGGCACCATCGAGATCAGCTGCGGATGCAGTGAGAGCTGTTGGCGACTGAGGGAGGCGCCGGGATCGCACGTACAGGCGAGTGATGCACTGTACGCGGTGTAGAACGAGTGGCATCTCCCCAGCATCGACCAACAGGCTCTCAATGGGAAAAGTGCGGAAGGCACCGGTCGCAAGGCGAAGGCCGGTTTGGTGGATCGAATCCACCTTCCGCAATAAACGCTCGGCAGCGGATGCATAAAACTCGCATCCGTAATCGAGCTTCGAACGAACAAAGGATCGATAAAAAAGTAAGGCAGTAGCCCTATCAGCACCCCAAGCGCTGAACGTCACGGAACGGAGAATGTCCATGGCGCGGGTACAAGAGACCCTAAGGCTGCGAATATGAGCCTCCCAGGTGAGGCGTCGGTCGAATACAAGACCAAGGAAACGGTGCGACTCAACCACATCCAGGCGTACCCCATTAAGAAACAAATCTGGGTCGGCGTGAAGCCGTGGATGGCAGCAGAAGTGCACCACCTTAGTCTTGGTCGAAGAAAACCGAAACCTGTGCGCTTCGGCATAGCGAGAGACGCGGTTCAATGCCTGTTGGAGTCGACGCTCCAGAGTTGGCATCTGGGCCGCGCCAAAAGAGATCGAAAGGTCATCCACGTAGAGCGTAGCGAGAACATCTTCCTAAACATTGGGAGGCGTCCCCTCGCCCCCATCGTGTGGAGAGTCTTCATGATACCGTATCGCCATGCGGTATCATAGGCCTTCTCCAGATCAAAAAACACCGTGGCGTAGTGCTGTCTACGAAGGAAAGCCTCGCAGACGGCATTTTCCAGTCGGAGCAGAGCATCCGATGTGGAGTGGAACTTACGGAAGCCGCACTGTGCAGAAGACAGATGGCCTCCGCTGTCCAGGAAATAGGCTAATCTAACATTTACCAATTTCTCCATCAACTTGCACACGCAAGAGGTTAGAGAGATTGGGCGGAAACCGGTCGGAGTAGAGTGATCTCTTCCCGGCTTGCGAAAGGCGAGCACAGTAGCGATTCACCAGGAGTCTGGGAGAAGACCTTCCACCCAGATCCTGTTGAACAAATCTAACAGAAAGGCCATGCCTCGCTCACCCAGGTGTCGAAGCATGGCGTACGGGACATCGTCCGGACCATGGGCGGTGTCCGCGCACGAAGCGAGAGCGGAACGCAACTCACTCACAGTAAACGTGTCGTTGAAGGGTTCTCCGCCTCTGGAGGTAAAGTCCAGCTGGCGGCCTTCCGCGACATCACGACGTGCATTGAATGCTGGCGGAGCAGCATCACGGCTAGAGAATGCGGAAAAAGCGGTCGCGAAGGATTCCGCCACGGACGCGGGGTCCGAGATTGCGGTCCCATTCTCCTGGAGAACGGGATGGGGGTCCTGCAAGAACTTGCCCCGAATCCTTTTGACTCGCTTCCACACCTCTGCTAAAGGGGTCTTCCCGTTAAGTGAAGACACGTATGCCCGCCAAGAAGAGCCGCGGGCGTGCTTCGAAATATACCGGAACCTAGCCCTAGCCCGACGAAATTCAGCGACAGTGAAATCGTTCGGGCGGCGCTTATAGCGCATGTAGGCATAACGCTTCTGTTTGAGGGCCGTCTCACACTCGGCGACCACCATGGGAGTGGTCGGCGTGCAAAACGGCCAGACGTCCTAGGAATAGTAGTCAGGCCCACGGCGATGAGGTTGCCGGAGAAGAACTCAACGGCCTCATCTACCGACCTAAACTCCTCGACTGAGATAGAGAATTCAGTCATTTCCTGAAATGCAGGCCACCGCGCCCGCGCCAAGCACCACCGAGGTGGTCTCTCAGGCGGCAGTTGCTCTGAAAATGATATTTGAATGGGAAAGTGATCACTACCATAGAGGTCATCGACCACCCCCCAATGAAAATCAGCCTGTGTATCCGAAGAGCAATAAGATAGGTCAAGGCAAGAAAATGAAGCGGTTCTCGGACAGTGATGCGTAAACTCATCCACGTTTAGGACACCCATCTCAAGCTCTTCGATCAGATCGGCAAGGACTTGTCCCCTGGGATTTATGGAGTAATCTCCCCAGAGAGGATGCCTGCCGTTCAGATCTCCAAGCAAGAGATAGGGCCTCGGCAACCGTGCCACGACGCGGCGGAAGTCCCCCGCGTCGAAGTCAGCTAACGGTGGAATGTACGCAGACATGATAGTATACCTCGTATCCAGGTGAACATGCACAGCCACTGCCTGAAAGGAGGTATCTAAAGAGAAAGGAAGAACGGAGACATCATGGCGGGTGTAAACCGCGCATCCCCCAGCCCGGCCATCCTGCGGTGGTGGGGTCGCAAGACCCTTATACCCCGGGAGGGCAGGCAGCGGGCACGCGCCTAGCATGGTCTCCTGCAAAAAAATAGCTAACGGGGAACGGGACGAGACGAGCCTCCGCAGCTCCTCCCAGTTGGCCCGGAGTCCACGGCAATTCCATTGAAGGAATATGCCCTCCAGGCCTAGCTCGGAGGAGACGCGGGGGCCCTCCTCGAATTGAAGACCCTCACGGGAATGGCCGTACGCTTCCCGGGGGCAGAACCCCGGGCGCTGTTGGCCGGACAAAGAGCTGAAAGCGCTTTCGCGTTCGAGGACTTATTGGGGGAGGTTGGGCTCGCCATGCGAGTCTTTTCCTCCCTCCGCCTCGAAACCTTAGGCGGGCGTTGCGGCTTGGGAGGCGGGGGGCCCTCTTTTCGAGGAACCACCGTCTCCGAGCCACTCGCTCCACCTCGGGGCGTGGGCGAAGGGGCCGAAGCTCCTTTGTTGCTGTCCTCCTTTCGGGGAACAGCTTTAGGAACCCCGGAAGATGGCCTAGCGACCATCCTCAGGGGTGTTGCCTCCTGTGAGTCTAACGACTCGGTGGAGGCGCGTGGCCGTTTCGCCTTACGGGAAACGGTCACGCTGGGGAAAGAGGGGGGGGGGGAGGCTGGTTTTAGCCGGGGCTGGGTGTGAACCCTTTTTGCCGCCTGCTTTACCAGGGGAGCGCCGGGTGTAGTAGAGCCCGCAGAAGGGCTCCGAATGGACGCGGAAACAACCGTGCTCGTTGGCCTGGATGGGCCAGGAGCAGAGGGTGCTTTTCTAACTATTGAGGCATATGACGTCCCAGGCAAAGCCAGGCGCGCCAGGACCAAGTCCTTAGCCTCGCGGAATGAGAGTCGATCCTGGGCCTGAACGGCCAGGATTTCTTTCTCAAGGAGATATGCACCACATTGCTTCGAAGAAGCAGGGTGCGACTCTCCGCAATTGATACACTTGGCCACACACGATTTGGACTTATCGTGTGCGACCTTGGAGCAATTTACAGACTTCGGGTGACCCCGATTTTGCACGTCTACATGATCGATTCGTATGGCCGAAGCGGTGACAGTAATAGCACCGCCGCGGCAGTGGCACGAATGCCTTCACGCGGTAGCGGAACCAACCGGCACGCACCGACTCAGGGAGCTTGTCACAGTCGAACGTGACGAAGAGTGTAGGGGTGGGTCTCGAGGCCCCTCCCTGTTTTCTCATCACATGTTCGACCTTGACCGCCCCATGGTCGTCCAGCTCTAGGGTGATGTCGTCAATGGAGTAGTCAACGAGTTCCCTCGCATAAACTACTCCTTTCACAAAGTTCATGGTAGAGTGCGGCGTCACACTCACCGGGGTGCCATGAAGTGTCCGGAGAGCACTTATCTTGGCGGCCTCGGCGGGATTCGCCGCATTCGCCAGAAGGCTGCCGTCCGAGAAACGGGTTACCTTCGGCTCTCTACCGATTGCACATGGATCATGTTGCCCTTGGACAACATGGTGCCAGGTAACCTCTGAATCAGGGGCCCCGATGTCATCGAGGCTCCGCCCTGTGCATTCTTGGTGTTAGTCTTAGTCAGGGGCTCCGCACACGAGGGGGTAGAGGGGCCGGATGTGCCGATCTTGGCTTGGTCGCTAACCAAAGTGGTAGCAGACTCATCCGTCCCCGCAGCCCCCGCGGATGGAGAGGAGCCCCGAGTCTTCTTCGTCTTTTTAGTCTTTTTCTTTTTAGGAGAGGAGGGCGGGGAATGAACCCGCTTCTCACCTCCACCGGCAGAAGCCCCCATGCCAGATGGGCCGGCCTCAGCCAGGTCCCTCTCCGAAATGGAGAAGGTCCTGGTAGTCGTAGGGGCACCTGTCGGAGGAGATCCCTCCCCTCCTTTTACTGCCTCGGAGACCTCGGCCGTTTGAGGGGGACCTTGCATAGGGGCGGATTCGGGTTCGGTGCTTGGCGCCGAGCCCGGATTCCCCCCCATGGAAGGCCCTACCGTCTGAGGCTGGGTCTCCTCAAGGACCATGTCTATCACAGGAGGGGCCTCCAGTTGGCCATCCCCTCCCAGGACATCGCAGGTCCCCTTGGCAGTGTCGCCAGTCTTGTGTGGGTAGGCACAGGCCTTGACCCCGTCAAGGTTTAAAATTCTTGCCAGCAGGTCTTTTGAGGGAAGCGACCGAAGGGACCTGGCTTCCCTCTCCCCCCTAAGGGGGTTTGCCCTACCGAGCCGCTTGCACGAGGGGCAGTCGGCAATGGGCTGCCTGCTGGCTTTCTTGGCAGTCCCCTTAGAAAGCAAAGGAGGGACTGCCGCTGGAGATAGGGAGGTGCCCGAAAGCACCTCCAGAGAAGGGGGTGAGGGGGAGTCCCCTACACCCGTAGGCGTAGGAGAGGAGTAAGCCTCCTCTCCTGTTAAAGAAGTATGGAGGGTCCCCTGCGCAAGCACAAGGGGGGGGACCTCCATTTTCTCGGTGGCTGCCCGAGGGCGGCTACGTAGATGTTCTTGGGGAAGTTGGGGGTTGGGGTTTTTGTTTTTTTTCATACATGGGCATGGTGACCCTCTTTTTAATACGGGACGCAATAGCTCATCACCTCTTGCAGTTGCCCGCACTGCAAGAGGTGCTTACAGGCCTGGCAGAGCCAGGCGCCGCCATTTGGGACCACCCCTCCCGCCTGGTGGCCTGGCAGTCCATCGGCATGGCGGCTCAACCTTGAACACGGCGTAAAAATTAATAGATTTTGAAGAGGAGAGGAAAAGGGATGTGAGGAAGGTATGGGTGGGGATGAAGCAGGTTGTTAAAAGCCAGCCACCCCAGACCGGAGCTCAGGGGTTAGGGAATATTGTCCCCTCCCCCCTCAGCCCCGATGCGGGACGGTTGGCTGAGAAGAAGGTCAGCATCTACCCTGTGAAATTAGAGGCTGACCAGAGAAAGTTGTGGGAGAGGTTGTATGAAAAGAGAGGAAACAAGTGTTTTGAAGGAAGGAAGAGTGGCTAAGCTAGGGCCGGACGGAGCGCTGGATCCCGTCAGCACGGCGGCCAGGATGGCAAATCGCGGCGCCCCTTACGGGGGAAGGAAGTGGGGGGTTGGGCATGCAGCAGGAAACTGGCCCGAATACATTCGACTCGCTTCCATACCTGTGCTAGAGGGGTCTTCCCATTAAGTGGAGACACGTATGCATGCCAAGAAGAGCAGCGGCGTGCTTGGAGACACAATGGAACCACAGAGAAACGGTTATTTCCTGAAATACGGATCCGCGCGCCGCTCCAACCATTTTCCGGGCAGCGGCAGAGAAAATGGTAGTTTAATGGGAAAGTGATCACTACCATGGAGGTAAACAACCACCTTCCACCCAAAATCAGGCTGTGAATCCTCAAGGGAGGAAAATGAAGCGGTTTTCGGACAGTGATGAGTAAACTCACTCACATTTAGGACACCTATATCCAGTTCGTCAATCAGATCGACAAGGACCTGACCTTTGGTAATGATCGAGTATTCCCCCCAGAGCGGGTTTCTACCCTTCAAATCTCGGGGCAAGAGAAAAGGCCTCGGCAACCGTGTCACGACGCGGCGGAAATCACCCGCCTCGAAGTCGGCTGACGGTGGAATGTACGCAGAAATTACAGTATATCTCCTATCCAGGTGTAGCTGCATTTCCACTGCTTGAAAGGAGGTATTTATAACAAATAAAATAAAAGGAAACATCATGCCGGGTGTAAATCGCGCATCCTCCCACCCGGGACCAATTCCGTGGTGCTGGGGTGGAAAAACTCTTATACCACAGGAGGGTGGTCAGGAGAAACGTGCCCAACATGTGTTACTGCAGCAAGATGGCTAACAGAGAACGGGAGGAGACGAGCCTACGCAGCTCCTCAGAGTTGTCTCAGAGTCCACGGCAATTACATTGAAGGAATATTCCCTTCTTTACAGAGGTTACGGAGGTTAGTTGATGATGCAAAAGGTTGTGCAGTCTTGGACACTGGGTGTTCCACAACAGTATGTGACTTACTGATTATTTGGAAACGTTAAGCGATTATGAACAGTTTAGTGAAGGAAGGCGTTTCTGAACTAACGTTTACTTTAGGGGACGGTACGCCTGTCAAGTCTTTGAACTTTGAAGATGACAGCTTGTTGGTTGGAAAGAGGAGTGTGCAGCTGCTGCATGCTGCTTCTGGTCATCTACATGTTGCCACTTTCTAGATGACTAGATGTTGGTTCTGGTGACCTGGCGATGCTCACCTCGAGCCGTTGTGATGCAAAGAAAATGGCAAGTAAGTTACATCGACAGTTTGAGAAGTTAATTAATTTGGAGTAATGGAGTCGTGGAAAGATTGAATGCTGTGCTCGGAGACTTGGTTAGCAAGATTCTTGCAGAACGTGGATGTGATTTGGAGATTGCGCTTGCTTGGGCGGTTTCAGCAAGAAATGCGCTCGATAACAACTCGGGTGTTTACCCCGAACCAGCTGGTCTTTGGTTTCAACCCAGCCATTCCTGATATCTTTCAAAGTAGTCTCCCAGCACTGGAAGATGTAAACTCCTCTAGCATTCAGAGAGAAAACTTGAATTCCTTGCACTTGGCGAGGCAGGAATTTCTTAAATTTGAGTCCAATGAGAGAATCAAGAGAGCCCTAAGAGGCAATGTTAAAGACACAGATGTGGAAGATCTAGTTAATGGAGATGGGGTGTTTTACAAAAGGAATAATGACAGTGAGTGGCATAGACCAGGTATTGTAATGGGACGAGATGGTAAGCAAATACTGGTACGTCATGGTGGTGTCTATGTACGGGTCCACGCATGTCGCCTGGCTAGAGCGCCTGGTATGCAATGCGAAGATTCACAACCTCAAGAAGTAGTGTGGGTTGATTCCCAAGGTGGACAGAGTGACAACCGGTACCCTTCGGTGGAAGACGAAGGTAGTGTAGGTGAAGTGGTGAGGTGATAGTGAGACAAGAAGAGTTCAACGCTGATGATGATTCAGCTGTTGATAATGATGCTGCTGCTGTTGAGGATGGTGCAGCCGTTGAACCCTTGCATACAGAGCAGCTTGCTGGATATAGGTATAAAGCTAGTCCGGTTCCCATGCAGCCTGTGAGAGGTACTAAGTATGCAGTTGGACAGCGTTTTCAGGGGATCAACTCCGAAACAGGTGAATATATTTCTGGCAAAATACTTAGCAGAGCTTGCAAAGCTACCGGTAAATTTAAGAACTGTTACAACATTGTGCGTGATTCTGATGGTGGTGTAGACTGGTTGGATTTTTTGAAGATGACGTAGAGGTGCCTTTCATGTACACCATGATGAGGTTACAGATGCAAAACAAAGCGAGATAGAAAACTGGAATCATAATGACGTTTAAGAAGAAGTACAAGATGTTGGTCAGGATTTCATTTCTACTAGATGGGTGATCACCGAGAAGCGGAAAATAACAAAATCATATTGAAGGCGAGATTGGTAGCTCGGGAACTTGCTCTGTCTGATGCGTCTTCTAAGCGATGGATGTGCCATAGTGTAGACGTCAAGGCAGCCTATCTGCAAGGTAATAACATAGAGCGCGATGTCTACTTGAAGCAGCCTCCTGAATTTTTCAAGGGCAAACTGTGGAAAATAAAAAAGACTATATATGGTTTATGTGATGCTGCCCGAGCTTGGTACATGCGCGTTAGAGATGAACTGCTATCCTTATCTGCTGTGATGTGTTCACTGGATAATTCTTTGTTCTACTGGTACCTTGGCGATCAGCTTGAAGGGATCATGTGTGTTTATGTCAATGATTTTCTTTGAGCAGGAATAAAAGCATTTCAGAACCGTGTCTTTGACATATTGAAGACGAAATTTTTGATTGGCAATTCAGCATGTACTTCGTTTAAATATGTTGGCCTTAACATCGTATCAAATTGTGATGGCATAGTTGTAGATCTAATTCGGTATGCTTCAACGTTATCTCCAGTGCCTATTAGTCGCCAACGTACTGCGCAAAAAAACTGAACTATCCTATTTTGAAGCGTGTAGCTATCGGGCTTTAGCTGGACAATTAAATTGGATCGCTACCCAGTCAAGACTGGATATCGCTTTTGAAATCTGTGAGCTTAGTGTTGCGTATAACAAAGCTACTGTTGATGAGTTACTGAAACTGAATAAGTTAATAGCTGGAGTTAGTCACGAGCATGTTAAACTATTTTTCCCTAACCTCGAGACACTTGAAAGTTGTACACGAGTGCTTTTCGGATGCGTCTTTCGCCAGCCTCCCTGACAGTTGCTCACTGGGAGCTTTCATTATATTTCTTACCGATGCGAAAGGCCGGCGTTGCCCAGTCTAGTGGCAAACAAAGAAGATAAGGAGTGGTAAAGTCCACTTTGTCGGCTGAAACCATGGCCATACTCGAGTGTGCAGAGGCTGCAGTTTCTCTTGTATCCATTATTCGTGAAATAACTAACTCACAGGTCCAAATTCATTGCATTGGGGAGAACAAGAGTTTGGTGGAAGCACTGTACTCTACAGAGTGTTGATGACCGGAGATTAAGAATAGATGTCACTGTCCTCCGTGATATGTTGTATAGAAAGGAAATAAGCGAGGTTTCCTGGGTTGATGCGTCTCACCAACTCGCTGACTGCCTCACGAAAAGAAGAGCATCAGCAGAGCAGCTGCGTCGTGCTATCAGCACGAACTAATTCTTAAGCGCTTTTCATTTATTTGTGGGTGTAAAATGGATATCTATGAATATCCAAATTGCATTTTGATGCAGTGCCTTGTTTGTTTCTTGAACTTTGTATACATACACAAGTTATGTAATTGAAAATTGAAAGTTTGGACTAACTTCAAAGAAGAGAAGATGAGAGGTTTTAACATGCCACTTTGTTCACGTGAGCGCAGCGCTGTTTGCCACGCCATTCTGTATGTGAAGTCATCGATTCCCTTAGCCGGCTGCAGCAAGTTGACTGATAGCGACCTATATATATGGGTCAGCCTGACGACGCGGCGCAGTCTTGTACTGGAGGTGAGTGCTGCAGGTTATGGTGCGTATATGCTGCTCATGCGTTAGCGTATCCTAAGTTTACAATAATAATGCCTGCTTCGGAAGGGTCCGACGCATTCGCCAGAAGGTTCCCGTCCGAGAAACAGGTCACCTTCGGCTCTCTACCAGTTAAACTAGCTAATGCTCTCTTTTGATGGATCATGTTGCCCTTGGCCAACCAGTTGATATCTGTGCAGCGAATAACTAGAAAGCGTTTGAAGCCATTGTGCTCAAAAGCGCCAGGTAATCTCTGAATTAGGGGCCTCGACGTAATCGAGTCTCCGCTCAGCGGATTTGTGACTTTGCTCTTCTTATGGGCTCTCCCAACCCAAGGGAGCCTCGGGGCCGGACGTCGCAGTCTTGGCTGGGGCGCTTGCCGAAATGGCAGCGGACCTGTCTGTCCCCGGAGCCATCGACGAGGGAGAGGAACCGCTAGTCCTCTTTGGCTTCCTCTTGCAATCACTCTTTTTATTTTTAGGACCAGAGGTCCGGGAATCTCGCTTCTTTCCACCCCCGCGGGACGGACGGACCTCAGCCGTAATCCTTTTCGAAAATGGAGAAGTCCAGGTTCTCAAAGTGGCAACAGTTGGGGGAAGAGGTTCCTCCTCTACTTGTGAGTCCTAGAGGGACTGAGCCAGCTGAAAGAAGCTAGGACAGGGGCGGACTCAGGTCCGATGTTTGGCACTGAGCCCAGGTTTGTCCCATGGAAGATCCTGCCATCTGGGGCGGGGTCACATCCGGGACCTTGTCAAGCTCAGGGGGGCCTCCAAGTGGTCATCCCCCCCAGGGTGTCACCGTAAACAATCGAAGACTTCAGTCGTGTGGTCTTGTGCCAATGCACCGATCTCCATCGGGAAGAGAGGGGGGCATGCCTGCCAAATCCCTACAGAACTATAAGGCAGGACTGTAAGAGGACGGCCCGACCTGCCTCGCTAACTCTCGCCTATCTAAGAGAGTTGGTCATATCGCGGCGCTCGCACCGGCAGTGGTCGATCTCGGGCGTTCTGCCTCGTTTCTTGGCAGTCCCCTGTGAAAGAAAAAGGACTGCCACTGGTGCAGAGATGGAGTCGTCCAAGGGTGACTCCAAAGAAAGGGGTGAGGGGGAAGCCACCTCACCCGTAGAGATACAGAGGAAATAAAGCTCCTCTCCTCTATAGGTGGAGTAGCCCCTGAGAATTCACAGGGGGAGGGGGGGGGGCACAACCCTTTCGGAGGTAGAGCTTGCCGAGAGTGGCTCCAAAGATGACAAAGGGGAAACCATTTGCTGCCTGGAAATGGTGGGAGGGGAGCCCCTCCACTGGTCGAAGCTGTGTCTTATGTTACCTCTTCCTTCCCGGCACCTAGGAAGGGGGAGGCAGCGCTTGGAGCGGATCTCCATGTGTCTGCGGTTGCCCTCTATCCCTCTCTAATGTAGCCATGATCTATGCAAGACACACAGAGCTGCATGAACGATAGCTACTATGACCTCCGAATGCCTTGGGAGGATAAGAGAAAAGTCTCCATAGGATCAGAAAATTCCAGAATGTAATCATTTACAAATACTCGGCCCACGGGTTCGAGCTAAGATGACCTTGAAAACCCAGCCTGCGATTCCGGTGAATTTTTCCTAGAGTTTTGACCATAAATGATGGTGCTGAACCACCTTATATGTGTACTGGAAGGTGCTGAGCAGAGTTGACAGCCCAGCACACCCCATGCTTAATCTTTCCATCTGCTAGAAGGTAAGGAAGGACCTCACAATGCCACTCGAAAGGCTCATAAAGTGGAAAAAAGTGCGCCAGGTAGCCAGGACCTCTGTGGATAGAAGAGCAAGTTTGGAGAGGGGTAGGAGGGTATATAATAAAGAGAAGTAGAGAGAGGCTGGTCCACTAACGAGTAGGGTGGGTGATCACCTACTATTTTCATAACCAGGCGCTAGGTTATCCTGGGATGGCATGCATTCCATCCAGGCACCATGTTTAGCGAACCAAAAGCAGCACCCGACGGACTGTATGTCCTCCCGAGTTGAAGGGACAATTGTAAAAAAAAAGGGGAAGCTGAGAGTGAGCAAAGAGGAAGTGCACCAACAACTTACCCCAGCCCTGTCAAAGGGTTCTATTCAACCCAGTGACTAGTCGTCCCTAATTTGCACTGAATCCAGGTGATAACAGTTCCCTAGTACCAAGTGCAGGTAGAAAAAAGGTTGAGGGAATAGTTGTAGTGTAAAAAAACGTGCTGAGAGGGAGCGAGGGGGAAGCGCCCCAACAACTTTCCAAGCCCTATCAGAGAGAGTTCGCATCAACTCAGTCCCAGGGCTTCCCCAATATGCACAAGGCCAGATGGATGTGCAGCTCTTCCAGGTAGCACGTGTAACAGGCTACACAGGACACCTCCCTTTGGGGCAATAACAGCAGAACAGAGCACCCGCAAAACTACATAAACACACTACAATAATGGCTACATAATCTTGAACGCCAGCTTCTACCCTCAAATTATGTGACATTCACACTCAAAAAATGCGAATCAAATAGACAATAAAGATTCATAGTGAACAGACAAGTCTGTTCAGTAGTATTAAGTGTGAAATAACCATGTCAATCAAAAGTCTGCTTGAGGTAACAACCATGATAAACTTAACGATTTTATCTAATGAAAAAATACTAGAAATGCTCATATTGCTATATTACAGATTCCAATTCTCTGAGTTAGGATCCAACCTGGATTCTCTCGACGTGATCTCGGAATGCTTGCTTCTGCTGATGGTGATGCGAGACGACATCTTTGAGAAAAGGAACCGATCGTTGGCCAGTTTCGTCGAAAATTGTGGACAGGCGGTCCATTATCGTCGAAAACACGTTGTATCCCTTTGATTAATTTTTGGAAGAATAGCAAAAAATTACTAAATGATAATAATAAAAAATAACAAATAATAAGCATGATAATAACAATAATAGTAACTAATAATAATAAAAAATGTAATTTGTGCTGAGAGGGGATGAGAGGAAAGCGCACCAACAAATTTCCCAGGCCTCATTAGAGAGTTCTGTCAACCCCACAAATAAGGAACCAATAACAAGAATAAAGATTTAGAAAATAAAACAATGAACTACAGAAAGAATGAAATATTTCCGGACGATCTTCCGAATTATATTGATAGAAAAACAAATAAAAACTGCGTATACTCTTCCTTAATCAGATAGGGAGTGTGCAAAATTTAAATGGTTTTAAAGTTTACCTGAATAGCTATGCTCTTAATCATATCAACGATTTCCGACTGGGGAAGTACACAAGGTGTGTAGTGAATTTCAACGGGCGGAATGACGAGATCTCTCGTCGGTATGGTGAGGTACCTGCGCCAAAGAAAAGGCAGGAAATGAGAAATGCTACCATTCGAAATTGATCCCTTCCACTGCAGAGGTGTACACTGTTACACCAGGTACTTGAAAGGGCGGCACATAACCCCAGGTTGTCCCAAACGAAGTTTGGGAAAACAACTCAAGCTTGGACTGGTGGCACGTTCTTCTGACATGTGTTCCTAGTAGTCAACTAATCTTTAAGTACCAGGGTCTAGACCCCTCTACATTCTCTATCTTCACTTTCTTTACATACCTCTCATTGCAAACTTCTGCTTGATATAATCTCATTGATATCGCGCTACAAATTTGAGGAAAAAAACCCTGGATACACTATTTTTGTCACCATGCAAGTTTTCACATCACGTCCCGTTTGCATTCGCATTTGACCCACGGGAAAGGGCCGGGTTCAGAGTCTATCTCAAGTCTTTTACCATTTGGCAGCGGGTTAACGCACACTGAGCTTGCAAAGATAGTTAAAGAATGGCTTGAATATATCGAGGGTTTCCGGTAAATCAATACAAATTGTAGAGGGAAAAAGAAAACAAATTGTGTACCAAACGAAGCAATAGATTCTCACGATAATTTACAGATAAATAGAACGATATATATAGCTGCAAAATCATTCAAAATGCCAAATGCCAATGCTTTCACAACCTTCTCCAGGCGGGAGATAAACTTGATGCATGCCCTAGTGAATGCCGACCCCTTGTCAACCTACACAATGGAAAACTGCATTGCACACAACCACACACGCCAACGACACTTCATGAGGGCCTTGTTTGAAAGCCCGGTAAAGGCCACGGCCTTTCTCAGGGGCTGTTGACATCCTTCTCAACAAAGCCCCACACGAAATAATCAAGGGGGTTGCAGTCCAGAGAATTGGGCGACAAGTCTGGGGACCAGTGGTGGGGCACGTTGTTGAACAACCACGCCTGTGTCTTGCTTTCCTTGTGTGCGAGAGGAGTCATGCAGGATTTTTTTTTTTAATTAGAGCCCATTAGGAGACTGCACAAGTCTCCGTAATTATCTTACAGCCTAATGCTAGGCTATATTAAAAACCAAACTAGCAAAAGACAAAAAAAAAAAGAAGAAAAAAAATCGAAAACAAACAAACAAAATCAAAGGCAAGAAAACAATAAAACAGGAAGAAAAAGAGCAAGAAGAAGGAAGCACTATCCAATGTCAGGACGAGGTCCGCATCCCCCGGCGCGGGAATTGGCGACCAACAGAAAAGAGTCAAATAAAATAGGGAAGGCCAGCCCTCTCCAAAGAATCAAATAGCTCACAAGATTGTGTGCACAAACCCATCCCGAGTACAAGGGACAAGATGTAACGCAGGCGTGGCAGTAAGGTGCAGAGGAGCGCTCCATCAAATGGCGGGGGGTCGCGCTAGTGTGCCCAATTAGAAAACGACGGCCCAGCAGGCAAGGCTGTTTTTTTAAAACTCTAGCTACACTGTAGAACAAGAGGAAAAAGTTGAAGGGTGATCAGACATTGCCAAGTGGATGCAATCCTGTAGTGGGGCCACCCCACTTCAAAATATTCCACATGAGATTGTTAAAATTAGAACTTCCACTTTCTAGTTGCATGGACTCCTAGCACAGGGAAGTGCTATAAAATTTCCACAGCATGCAACAAAACACCCTCCACTCTAGCCTGGTAGGCTCAGGACAGCCTTACAGAAATCAAGACCCCACTTAATTATGATGACGTTGGTGGAGCCTTCAGCAGGGGCTGTAGGATCAAAGCTTTTTCCCTTAATCTACCAAGCAGTCGGAAGGAGTAGATTCAATCTGCTCCCAGGAAGATATAAACAGCAACAACAACAACAACAATTCGAAAACGACAGAAAGAGACCTAAAACCGTCGGAGCATTGGAAGATAGGTCGGAGGAATGCCCTGACTCTTCCCATATAGTCGGTGTGAGGAAGAGAGAGAGAAGCGTTGGTATGGAAGCCCAGTCCGCTTTGACTCATTCGAGCCCTCATTCCCTCAATTCCCACATGTCCAGCAACCAAGCAAAGATACTTTCGCATTCCCCCCAAGTTAGAGGCAACCGTGGCGTAATGAATACTGCGAATCAGGGGTGAAGAGATTCCAATGCCTCAAGGGCAATCGGGGGTTTTGTGAGACATTAAAGATCGCAATCCAGTTTTCCAACCGGGCATGACGCTCATCTCCCGTACCGAGAGGTGTATTGCAACCACCTCAGGCGTAGAGACAGACGCAGCGCCTGGTTGAACCCAGCTGACTTCAAACATAAGGGATATGGCGTGGAAGCCGACCTCCGGCTGGGACTTCGAGGCATCTGTGTACACTGGCAAGGATCCACTGTGTCACGAAGTGTTCTCCAAAAAGGACGAACGCAATACTCCCGGTGCTGTGGAAGCATTGGGAGCAGAGGTGGTACACTCCATGGTGTTGTCCTGGGTAGAACCGGAGGCGCCAATGGCCTGAGAGCTACAACGAGATCTCGAAGAAAGTTCTTAGCCCTAAACCCAGAGGGCTTAGGTTGTCTGGCGTCTCTCGGCGGCATAGGTACCGTCGAGATCGGCTGCGGATGCAGTGAGAGCTGTTGGCACCTGAGGGAGGCGCCGGGCTCGCGCGTACAAGTGCATATTCACTGTACACGGCGCAGAGCGAGTCTTATTTCTCCGGGATCGACAAGTAGGCTCTCAATGCGGGACGTGCGGAAGGCACCAGTCGAAGGAACAAAGAATCAGTAGGAAAGTAACGCAGTAGCCATATGAGCACCCAAAATGCTGAACGTTACGTAACAAAGAATGTCCATGACGCAGGTACAAGATACCCTAAGGCTGCGAATATGAGACCCGCAGGTAGGCTTCGGAAGAAAACAAGACCAAGGAAACCGTGCGAATCCACCACTTACGGCGAACCCCTTTTAAAAACACCGTCGGAAGACCTCAAAAACAGCATTTTCCACACGGAGCACAGCATCCGACGTGGAGAGTAACTTGCGGAAGCAGCGCTGTGTAGACGACAGGTAGCCTCTACTGTTCAGGAAAAAGGACAACCTAGCATTTACCAATTTCTCCATCAACTTGCACACGCAAGAGGTTAGAGAGATTGGATGGAAACCAGCCGGAGTAGAGTGATCTCTCCCCAGTATGCGAAAAGTGAGCACAGTGGCCATTATCCACAAGTCTGGGAGAATACCCTCTGTCCAGATTCTGTTCAACAAATCTAACAGAAAAGGCCATGTCTCGCTTACTTAGTTGTCGAAACATGGCATACGGGACATCGGCTGTACCAGCGCCGCTGTCCGTGCTCAGAATCCCTTTGACTAGCTTACACAGCTCTGCAAGAAAGGGTCTTCCCATTAAGTGAAGACACGTGTGCCCGCCTGGAAGACCGACAAGCGTTTTTTCGAAATATACTGGAACCTAGCCCTACCTCGACGAAATTGACACAGTAAAATCGTTCAGGTGGATTTATAGCGCAGGTAGGCATATCGCTTCTGTTTGAGTATCGTCTCACATTCGGCCGACCACCAAGAACGCGGACGGCGAGCAAAACGAAGATACGTTCTAGGGATAGTAGCTAGGCCTACAGTGATGATGTTACCAGAGAAAAACTCTTCGACTGGGACAGATAAATCAGTCATTTCTTGAAATGCGCCCGTTCTAGGTACCACCAAGTAGTCTAACGAGAAGGGGGCATCTAATATTTAAATCCCCGAGCAGAAGACAGGGCCACAGCAACCATGCCACGACGCGGCGGCAGTCACACGCGTCGAGTTCGGTTAACAATATACTTCCTATCCAAGTGTAGCTGCAATGTCACTGCCTGAAAGGAGGTATTTAAAGTAAATATGAGACGAGACATATAATGCCGGGTGTAAATGACGCATCCTCCTGCTCGGCCCCCAATCCGTGGTGGTGAGGTCGCAAAAGCCTTATACTACGGGAGGGTGGACAGGGGGCACGCACCCAGCATGGTCTCCTGAGAAAAAAAAAAACTATTGGGGAGCTGAGGAGAAAAGCCTCCCTAGCTTCTCCCGGTTGGCTTGGAGTCCACAGCAATTCCATTGATGGAATTGCCTAGCTCAGAGGAGATGAGGCGCTCTTCGAAGTGAAGATCCTCAGGAGAATGGCCATACAAGGAGCTGTCGCCTTCGATGACTTATCGGAGGTTGGGGGTTGCTATGCGAGTCTTTTCCTCTCTCCGCTTCGAAACCTTTGTGGGAGACGGGGTTCCCTCTTTTGGAAGGTCCCGCGTATCCAAGGCGCCTGGTCAAACCTTGGTTGGGGGGTATCGTAGCTGTAGCTCCTTTGGTGATGTCCACTTTTCGGAGGACAGCTTCAGAGTCCCCGAAGACGGCCTCACGACCACCTTCGGGGATGGGGTGGGGGTGCCTCCTGTGACTCTAACGACTCGATGTAGGCGGGCTGCCGTTTCGCCTTACAGGAAATTTTCACTTGGGGAGAGGGCCCAGCCCTGGTTTTAGTCGAGTGTGTGTGAACCCTTAGTGCTGCTAGCTCTACCAGAGGTTCTAATGGGCGCAGAAGCGATCGTGCTCGTAGGGATTGAAGGGCCAGGAGCAGGGAGTACATTTTTTAATATCTAAGCGTAAGACCTCCCAGGCAGCGCTGGGTTCGCCAGGACCAAGTCCAGAGCCTCGCGAAATGGGAGACGATCCTGGGCCTGAACGGCCAGGATTTCTTTCTGCACAAGATAAGCGACACATTGCTTCGAATAAGCGGGGTGTAGCTCTCCGCAATTCACACAATTAGCCATACACAATTGGGACTTATCGTGTACGGCCTTGGAACAACTTACAGACACGGTAAACCCGAATTTGCAAGTCTACGCGAGCGATTCCTATGGCCGAAGCGGTGATAGTAGTAGCCCTTCCGGGAAGTGGCACGAATGCCTTCACGCGCTATCGACACCAACCGACTCATAGAGCCTGTCACGATCGAAGGTAACGACGAGTGTAGGTTCCGGTCTCGAGGCTACTCGCTTTTTTCTCCTCATACGCTCGACCTTGACTGCTTCTTGGTCAGCTAGCTCTTAGGTGAAGTATTCTAACAAGTAATCTACAAGTTTGCTTGCATAAACCACCCTTTTCATGAAATTCATGGTAGTGTGCGGCGTTAAACTCACCAGCGAGCAATCGAGTGTCCAAAGGGGACTAATAATGGCCGCATTAGAAAAAGCTTTCCTTTGGGAAGCATGTACGCTTTGGCCAACCTGCTGCCATCAGTGGAGCGAATAATTAAAAAGCACTCGACTTCAGCTGACTCAGAAACGACAGGTAATCTCTGAAGAAGCTCTCACGTAATCGAATCTCAGCTCACCGCACTCGTGAATTTGGTCTTGGTCTGGTCCCCGCAGCCCGAGGGTGCCTCTTGATCAGACGTGCCAGTTTTGGTCTGGTGGCTTCTCGAAACACCAGTAGACTCGTCTGTATCCGGAACCCCTGCGGGAGAGGAATCCCTTGTCCTCTTACCTTTCCTTTTATTTTTTGGAGAAGAAGGCGGGGAGTGAACCCTCCCTCCCGGAAGGGGCCCCAAGGCAGGAGGGACCAGCCTCGGCCAGATCTTTCTTGTCAAAGGGGCACCAGGCACTTGAAGGCAATTTTCCGAAAGGAACTCAGGGGGAAACCTCCAGAACCTGTTACGATTGGAGAGGGCGAAGCGACCTCTCTGCTAAGAGAATCTTCGTGGTGCCCCTTAGAAAGTATAGGGGGCCGCCCTTAGACTAGAGTCGCCCGAAGGCAACTCTGCACAAGGGGATAAAGGGAAAGCCCACAAGCCCATATCTTTTGAAGAGAGGGAAACGCCCTTACCGCAGAAGAGTGTTGGAGGGACCTCTGAGGCAGCACAGAGGGGGGGGGGGCAACTCCTTAGAAGAGGCGGAACTATCGAGGGAGGTTCCAGAAGGGATAGAAATGAATCTCCTCTATCAGTTGAGAGTGGTGAAAGGGAGCCCCTGCATCAAGATTAATAGTTACCAACCTAGGGAGTGCATGGGAAGAAGGGGTGCGCTGTTTTCTCCTTTACTAGTAGTTGTATTCATTGGATTTTAGGGGCGTTGATTTTCGAAATGTAAATAATTTTTTAGGACAAAAACAGAGCTGAGTCCATCGGCGAACGTTCCATTTAGTTAATTTCCATTGGCGGGCTAGAAACCTTGAGAAAGGCACCAGAAGTCTGGTTTCCAGTAACCACTGCGGTTGCCCATTGGCGCAGACAACGGGCTGGTTCTAAACAACACAGTCGGCGTGTAGGCGCGGCCACTGGGATGTATCCTGGTGCGTCGTTATCTCTTACCTCGCCCCTTCTTTGTTCAAGTCCGGTCTCGCGGACCAAACACTGATAGCTGAGTTCCACCCCTTCTTGGCAGCCAAAAAAAAAGGGGGAGACGGGAAGGGATGGGTTGGTAGGTCTCTTTAATATTCCGCTGCGATCCCGGAAGGGGAGACCAGGGCCAGTAACAAACAATCGGGCCTCTCCGCGACTAGTTACGAGTAAAGGTCTAAATCCAGAAGGAGCAGCTCTATCTAGTCGAATCAAATACTTTCAGGGAGAGGAGGAGAGGCCTTATAAAAAGAGAGAAAAGTGTTAGCGGAAGTCAGGGGAAGTTAGCGGAAGTACAGATCCTGGCAGCTAAGAAAAAAAAGGGGGTCGGTGAACTATATCCGGCGTCCAGCCGCTGCCGCATGTCCTGTCTTAGGTTTTATGACTTTTCTTTTCAGAGATTCGCCCTGGGTACGTTAAAGAATGGTGTTCACAACCTAGGACAACGACGCACACTGACCAGAAGTTACCCAGTGTCCGTTCTTTCCCCAAAGGTCGCAGCTCACAAGTGGGAAGCCAGAGAAGCAGGGTGACAAGCTGGATATCCTTAGTAGGACGTAATAATCTTCGACGGTACCGAAAAGATCTGAAGATGTGTTGTGGCAGACCCAGAAACGTGACCCAGAGACTTTGTTTGCCTGGCACCTAACAAATCTTATAGAGTAGAGAACGGCCACAGGCAAGTGGTCACCTCCCACCCCCAGGGAAGTGGTTATAGGGGACAAAACCGATATTCTCATCATTCGCGCCCCAACGTCCTGGTCTCTTGCAACCTGCGGGCGTTTAAGGGCATTGTTTATAGAGGTTCTAAAGCCTCTCTTCTGACACAGCATGAGGTAGCTGGTCAGGTCCTTAAGCCTAGACAGAGGGTTGAGGGGATAGTCAGAGAAAAAGGAATGCTGAGAGGGAGCGAGGATGAAGCGCACCAACTACTTCTCAATGCTCCATCAATGAGTTCGGTTCAACCAAGTGACGGGGCGTCGCTAATTTTCACTTTGTCTGGGCGATAAAAAATTCTCCTGGTACAAGTGCAGGTTGACAAAAGGTTGAAGGGATAGTGTCAGAGTAAAAATATGTAGCGCTGAGAGGGCTAGGATGGGGAAGCGCACCAACAACTTTCCCAGGCCTTATCAGAGTTTAATTCAAACCAGTGAGAGGGCTCCCTAATTTGCACTTAGGCCGGGAGGATGTGCAGCTCATTCAGGTATTAAGTGTAACAAACTACACAGGGTGCCCCTTAAGGTGGAGATGAAGAGAATTGGTGCAGAAAGTAGATGTTAGCGGAAGGAGAGACAAAGCTGGGGCCGTACAGGGCGCTGAGTCACTTTCGGCACGGCGGCCAGGGAAACGCATCGCTGTGCCCCAGTGTAAGGAGGGAAAGGATCGGGGGGGGCAACGAAAGGGACATGGAGTAGAAAGGGTGGATGGAAGGACGAAGTCAGGCTGGAAGAAAGTTGGTACAGAGAGAAAAGGTAGAGGTTAGAGGAAGACGGAGGAAAGTCTAAGCTGGGGCCGGAAGGGTGGTCGTTAATTAGACCACCGATGAATCCGAAACACAATTTAGACATTACTAAGCAAAATCACCAGAGCAGGACGCTCTTTCGATCAGAATCCCGGCAGCATCTCCACTAAGTGGGGTCGGCGCACTTCAACTCCACTAAAACTAACCGCCCCTCTCACCGGCCCATCTTTGCGCCACATTAACCACAATGCTACCCATCATTTTGTCCACACCGAAGTACCTTCACAATGACGGGTGAAATGTACTGTAGCACCTCGTCCAGTCAGGGTTTATCCCTAGGTAAAAAAACCCCTCGCAAACCCCATCCATGCACACCTATCAGACACAATAACATCCACTTCCTCCTCACTCAAATACTCACTTACGGGGTCTTCCAACCCTTCTCACACCCTCTTTTATATTCTCTTCCATCCCTTTTTCTTACATGTCCATAGCCTCTTAGAACACCCAGTCCCAATCTAATTCACACCTTTCTTTACGCCATAAACATCTCTTACCCGGTCGTTCCTGACAATCTGAATACCTTCCACACACCAAACATCCCTCCTACGTTGTCCCTTTGTGCTACTATCACTCGAGATCTTTCCTTCTAATTCCATACCATAGTCTCACTCCCATACACCAACGTTGGCACCATCATACTCTTATGTAGCTTGCTACCACAATTCACACTCAAACTCTTGCCAATAAAAAAGAATGAGAAAATTGGGGATTATAAAGTATTGGCAATAAAAAGGAAATAAATGGCAGGAAGAAAATAAAGGTGGTAATGAAGAGAATTTTTTTAAAACTTTCGTAAAGAGAGTTGCTGAAATAGGGGAGTAATTGGGGCACTAGGAACCAGGGTGGAACGTAACCCTCCTTCATCTGCTCTGGGCCCGCAACAAAGTCAGGTCCCCTTGCGGCGAGAATGGAGCGAGAATGTGAAATGATCCGCCCGCTCGTATACACTCAAACCCCTCCTTCGGTACCATTAAGACACACCTTCTTCTATCAAGCGCTCTATGAAGGCTCGGGGCCTTGAATGGTGCCATATACCGCCGCCCCCATTATAGAGTAAAAACGGTTCAGCGATGCACCCGGACTGTGGCAACATATAGCCTCACCCATGGTGGATGGAAGGAACATTTGTAAATTTCTGACAAGTATACATGAACTCAAGTTCGAACTTAAACCCGCCACGGAGCACAAATAAACTTGTCAATGAGATGAAGCGCAAACTTCCGTCAGAAACTTAAGGGGAAATATTTTATGTGTGTCAACTCCAGTAGAGAGGTAAAATACTTCGGAACAAGAACCTGGGTGAAAACAATGACGCAGGTACAAGAATATATTCATTACAAATGGGAACAAAAAGCGTACCAAACAAAAACTCACTTTATAACAGCTACTAAATCCTTCTGTCCGAAGTAATGGATGTGGTCTTGGTGAATGGAGTGGTCGCAGCCGGGAGTTCCCCTCCTGGTCATGGCCGTTTCCCGGAAACGAAGCTCCAAATACTTGGCAAAGGAGAAGAGCCACGTGTCTGCAGACATGGGAACCACGGGGGAAACCTGTTGCCCGAGGGATTATCTCAATTTAGCATTTAATGGAGCAAACTGGTGAAGCTCAAATCAAAGAAGGCGATTCACCCAAGGGGGAAGGGGGAACGGGGAGATAGAAAAAAAATGAAAACCCCATAAAAAATGAATAATAAAAGAAAAAGAATAAACAGAAAAAAGAGTAAGAAAAAAGAAATGACTAATAAAGGACGAAGGGGGGGGGGGATCACGATAATAATTATACCCCAGGCCTAGTCTTGCCCCAAAGCCAGCCACCTTTATAACAAGCCAGACAGGGTTCTCCCAGAAATCCAGCACTGGCTGAATCTGTTTTCTCAGGTGCGTATGTGTTGAGAATGGGGTGAATCTATGTTGTGTGACTGGATCCTGGTTACAAATGTTTGTGTTAAATAATCACACCAATGAGGTATTTCTAGATTTTTAGGCTTGGGTGATGAGAGCGTCGTAGCCTTGCCAGGGTGACCCATTTGTGGATTGAGAAAGACGTTTTTTCTAGGGTTAATGTCTGGTAGAATGGTGTTTGGATGATTTTCGTCCACAAAGAAGATAGCCGTGTGTGTGTGTGTGTGTGTGTGTGTGTGTGTGTGTGTGTGTGTGTGTGTGTATACAGATAGTTTTGGTAGTGCTGGCACGTGGTTTCATTATTTTTTAAATTAACTTTTAAAACGAAAACCAACGAGAACATCTCCTGCAAAAAGCTGGTAAGGAGAGATCTGTAAAGAAAGGGAAAATAGAGGGAATGAACATGTGTGGAAGCCATAGTAGCAGATCCTAGTGCAGACATTGGGGCTGGGAGGGCACATTTCAGCCGCAGCCTGCTGCCCCTTACTACACCTGACAGCCCGTTTGCAGGGGTGACTTTGGGGTGGTTGAGTTTTTCAGAGGAGAGTAGTGGGTTTGTGTGTATTGGGAAAGGTGTTTGGGGGTTTCGCGTGGTAATGATAAACTGTGCTTCGTGAACTCGAGTTAGTATCCTACGGGCACAACTTTGGTTTCGGATGCATTGGGGTGATCGAACCCATCCTGTCTTTTGAGGTGTGGTAAGGAGTAGTGACACGAGATCGCGTGTCCAGGCCATAGTGGCTTAAGTGAGTATGAGGTGGATGTGAGAGTGATGAATTCCTTGGTTTGCAGGAATGAAAGGCCTGCGAGTGTTCATGAATGTGCTCATTTTTTATGATTTAATTCGCGGTCTGTTGTGTTTTGTATCTTAGTTGCGGATCTAGAGTGGGGATTTAGTGAGGGGAGTGGGGATTTGGTGAGGGGAGTGGGGATTTGGTGAGGGGAGTGGGGGTTTGGTGAGGGGAGTGGGGGTTTGGTGGAGTGGAGTGTTTGATAAAGTAATGCGAAGGTGCGAGTCGAGGTCGTTGGTGGAAGACGTAAGGAAACAGAAGATTAAGAGCTGGGGGGAGGGGGGCAGTTCAAGGTTTTGTTGCAGATAGAGTTTGAGTCTGATGATGTAGTTTGGGTTTGGGAAGAGGATGGTGATTTCGAGAGGAGAAGAGAGTGGGGACGGAATACCGTTCCCCTATGGGACTCCATTGAGCATGCAGGGTTCGATGTCTTGCCGAGGTGAACATAATACTTGTGCGTGTCAGACTGTGAGAGGTTGGCAAGCTATTCTTTTGCATTGGGTGTCTACTGTGGTAGTGAGTATTTTGAAGATGAGTATAAGGTGTGTGTTGTGTCAAAGGCTTTACTCGTGTCTCTTGCTGACTTTAACGCGCCCTTCTGTGTGGTAATCTGAGCTTATTGAAGCCTTTTTATGTGAGCACTGATGTAGGTGTAGCTCCATCCGTCCCTCGCATCTTGGACATTTTCAAAATACAGCTACCAGCAGCGATGATAAGGCGAAAAGCTGTAGATTGAAAGTGACCAAGAAATGTTTTGTCAATAATATGAAAGGAAAACTAATAAGGAAAACTCCAGAGTTTTTGAGGAGGTGTTTGGAAAGAAGGTAAGGTTAGAAAGTGAAAATGTGCAGAAGGTACTGTACCCAAAGTAGTCTATCCAGGGCAATAGGGACCCGAGGGAGGGACAACTTACCTGAGCCTATCCGTCCCTCAAATGGTCACTTGTGATGTCGATAATTTCCCACAGTAATGAAACATACAAGTATGTACCAATGAATTAATACAAGGCTGAAAAGGAGTCCAAATCCTACCTCACGGCATTCCTTGCACCAGGTCCACATATAAATCGTAACCATGTTGGAGTCATCAAAGGATGAGTCCATCTTGCGGAGGAGAATCTCAATGCATCCATTCTCATGGACAAACTTCCTCACATGACGGAGACTCGGAGTTCTACACGCATCCGAGAGGCACCGATAAGATGGGCTAAAACAGTAACGTTCCAGGAATGCCCCCAGGGGTATGTCATTGCGGCCATAAAAGTCCATCGTTAACACGCTTTAGGTCACATGGAAAAAAGGTTACTCGCATTAGTCTTATAATAGAAACTAAGTAAGATGAGAAGTGTGAAAAAAGGGGATAGTGGCAATTTTGATGCATACAGAAAAAAAACAAGATTGAGTTGAGCAATTTTTATGATGCTTTAACAATAAAGGGGCATAAAATTGATTTTTTTTTCTATTCAACCATAATTGGCAAGTGGGAAGACTATCGATTTTTATTCTATTCAGCAGAACATAGCCTTATCTATGTGATGAGAGCCCCCTTACTTCATATGGCCTATGACCCAGTCAAAATCATTATTTAGTAGTTTTGTCATGAGAAAGAGTTAAGGAGATTCGAGGGTGGACACCGCATGTAGTAGAATTATCTAGCCATTTGAAACATACATAGTGAAACTGAAAAGGAATGTCCATCATGAAACAAGCTGTCTGAGTCCATGGGTAAAATTACAAAATTATGAACCAGCACAGATCCTTAGATGCACTCAAGATTAGCTAAGAAATGAGTGGAAATGATGGAAGAAGTCTGAGGTTTAGGAAAGGCAAAGAAGGAGAGGATATGGATTAAGAATTGATTTCATAACTCTTATTTCTGCAAGATTATATTTTAAAGTAATATTTATAAATTCTATTCTTATTAAACATATTGATGTTGGTGCTCCCAACAACATTTCTAGGCAAGTCATTCCAAGTCTTTTTTTACTGTTGTGCTTTCATTTAAAAAAAAAAATCCAGAAAAATTCTGAGTTAAAATAGAGATGCCGCTTGTTTATCTAATATCATCATCACTTCATTAACTCTACAATTCAAAAAGGGGGGTTTTTTTGAGTATTTGAATAATAATTTGATCTTAGTTTGGTTATGACTTATGTTTTTTTTCTCAAAGTTATTTCTAATAATTCTTTTATAATATCAAAAAACAAAATGCTGAAGTTCCCGAATAAATATAAGTATCGAAATTTGGGGAATTTTTTAAAACCCAAAGAATTACAAATGGTGAAGTTCAGAAAATTTACTTTTATATATCTTTTTCTTCTATAACTCGATATTTTAGCAATGTGATATTTTGAAAGGGAAGAAATTTGGTTTTGAGTTCCATTTTAAAATTATAATTGGCAAAGTTCAGAAAATTTATAAAAATTTAACCATGGCTGCTTTATTTTAGATTTTAAATTTTAATCTTAGTAGTGAAGCACAAGCCCCCGGCCCCTGGCAAAGCCATTTCCTGGTATAGTTATAATTTATATTAGTGAATCTGATGAGTATTTTTAAATACTTCCACAAGTTGGTGGTACAGATACCAATCTTTCAGTGAAAGTAAATTGAGGTGCCCCAGACTTTCATTGTATGATCCATTTCTAAAGTTAGGAATGAATTTAAATTTTACAATGTCCTTTTGCACATATGAAGACCAGAATTACACTGCAAACTCCAAATGAGATCTTAAACACACTTTATATCCTAAAACCCTATTGGCCTTTTGCAAAACCACAGTGCAGCATCTTTTCAAAAGTTTTATATCATTTGAGATTAAGACATCTAAATCCTTTTCCATGTTGACTATGTTTAAAATATGACCACCCATATTAAAAATCTCTTCTGAGATTAATATGACCCATGTGCATTGAATTGAATTTGCTAATTTACTACTCTATCCGATTCAAGTTTTTCAAAGACAAAAACCATTTAATTAATGTCTCAAAACCTCTCCTTATACACCTGTCTAATTTTAGTGAAATACTGGAGTAGTGAAGCGAGGAGGGTTATTTTGAGGATGAGTCTTTGATGTTTTGAGGTAAATCATAAGAACATAAGAAAAGAAGGAGACTGCAAAAGACCATTCATGGCCTACACTTGGCAGCTCCTGTTCCATTCAACACACAAAAGATTTCTTACCAGAGAAAAGTCATCAACATTGTCACCCTTAACAGGAGTTCGTCAGATCTAATCTACAATATACATAAAATGCATCCAGAGGATTATGTCCATTCATGCAACCGCAAAATATAATCTCCCCACTCCTTAGAAAAATATATACATATGTACATAAAAAAAAGTCAGTCCCATCTAGCAGCTTCATCCATATATTTATCTAATCTATTCTTAAAACTACCCAGAGAGGAGGCTTCTATCACATGTCTAGTGAGCCTATTCCATTCATCTACCACACGATTTGTAAACCAATTCCTCCCAATCTCCTTCCTAAACCTATACTTATCAAGCTTAAACCCATTGCTACGTGTCCTGTCATGTTCACTAAGTATAAGAACCTTACCCAGATCCCCTTTATTATATCCTTTTACCCATTTGAAGACTTCAATCAATTCCCCTCTGACTCTTCTCCTTTCCAATGTATGTAGATTTAGTTTTCTGAGCCTTTCACCATAAGGTAAGTTCCTTAGCCCACCAATCATCTTTGTCATCCTTCTCTGCACAGACTCAAGCAAATCAATATCCTTCCTATAATATGGTGACCAAAATTGTACTGCATAGTCTAGATGAGGCCTAACTAGCGCCAGATACAGTTTTAGAATGACTTCAGCACTCTTATTGCTTACACTCCTCCTAATGAATCCCAATATCCTATTAGCTTTATTCTTAGCATTTACGCATTGCTTTCTAGGACGAAGGTGTGAACTTACCAAAATACCCAAGTCCCTCTCACAATCGGTCCTCCCTAAAATTCTCCCATTTAATTTATAACTATTCAATGGATTATTTCTACCTATACTAAGTACACTATATTTGTCTATGTTAAACTTCATTTGCCATTTCTCGGCCCAATTGGACAGAATGGTCAATTCTTCCTGCATTACAACAGCATCAGAATCAGCCCTAATGGCCCTACCTAGCTTAGTATCATCAGCAAATTTACTCAGGTCACTACTTATACCTATGTCAAGATCATTAATATAAATTAAGAATAGCAAGGGACCCAAAACAGATCCTTGCGGAACTCCACTGCTAACACACCCCCACTCAAATTTAACTCCATCTATACTAACTCTTTGCTGTCTGTCACCAAGCCATGACTGAATCCACCTAAATATACTGCCATCGATCCTGTGTGCTTTAACTTTGCTCAGAAGCCGTAAGTGTGGCACTCGACCAAAAGCCTTACTAAAGTCCAAGTATAAAATATCATAGTTTTCATCATTATCTGCTGCTTCATACACCTTACTATAAAAAGACAGCAAATTAGTCAGACAGGATTTACCCTTACTAAAGCCATGCTGTGATTCTTTTATCAACTTATGCTTATCCAAGTGATCTCTAATATTCCTTGCTATAATAGATTCCATCAGTTTCCCTACCACTGATGTCAAACTTACTGGTCTGTAATTAGACATATTTGTTTTATCCCCTTTCTTAAATATAGGTATCACATTGGCTTTCTTCCATGCCACTGGTACAATGCCACTCTCCAATGATTTTCTAAAGATGCATGCTAGGGGCTCACTTAACACATCCTTACATTCTTTCAAAATTCTAGGAAAGACCTCATCAGGACCGGGTGCTTTACTACTTTTGATTTTATCAATTTCCTTTGTCACTATCTCCTTTGTGATCAAGATATCGTTTAATTTCTCTTCATCATTACCCCGAAAGATCATTGACACCTCGGGTATATTTAGAGTATCCTCCTGTGTAAATACTGAGAGAAAAAAGTCATTTAGCATTCCAGCCATTGAGTACCTATCACTCACTAATTCTCCATTGGAATCTATAAGTGGGCCTATTTTATCTCTAACCTTAGTTTTGTATAATTGATAAAAACTTTTAGGATCTTCCTTTGCCCTATTTGCCACTTTAATTTCATAATTTCTCCTTGCTACTCTAACAAACTTTTTAACATCTCTTGAACTGCAGCTATTCATGTGTCCTTATCAAGAATACTAGACCTTCTTGATCAGTGCTCATTCGAGATCAAAATCCCCTTTCCATAAACTTAAACCTTTGTGCTAGCTCTATCAGGTATGCACTAGGTTATTTTTGCACCATTGTCTTTACAAAACTCGTAAATAATGCAATGTCAAATATGACAGTTTAAATTCTTTGTCACTTATGGGTTATCAGATACAAAAAAATACAAATAGTACTTAAACCAACTAGAGCAACAGTAAAAAAAAAAGACTTGAAAACGAGACATTCCTTGCAAATAGCCCTTATATATCAATACAAAGAAAGAGGGGAATTTTCTTGTATTTGTTTAACAAATTTGTAATAATATTTTATCATGGAAAAGCCCACCAGACATAAGCAGTACAGCCTTATGAACACGAGAATGGCTGCAGGGAGGAGGTCAGTTCATTACATGAAGAGGGGTTATTGGAGCAAAACCAATCTTTCCATTAATCACACCCCAATGTCAAGGCCCCTTCAAGTCCTTGTGTATTGCCATCTGCAGGCTTTAAAGGGCATCGTTTGTAGAGGTTCCAAAGCCTCTCTTCTGACATGGCATGAGGTACCTGGTCAGGTCCTTAAGCCTTGACAGATGGTTGAGGGAATAGTTGTAGAAAAAAAAGGAATGCTGAGAGGTAATGGGGAGTAAGCACACATCTTCCCACAGACCCCACAGAGAGTTCAAGTCAACCCAGTGAAGGGGGTGCCCCAATTTGCACTCTGTCTGTGAGAGAACAGCTCCTCCCGGTACCAAGTGCAGGTAGACAAAAGCTGTGGGAAGGTTGTATAGTAAATAAGGTCTGCTGAACAAAGTCACATGTTCTCACTTATTCTGATTTATGACCTTCTACCTTCAAAACTTTCAAGAATTCTCGGAATAACTTTGGGAGGACTTTGGCAATTATATCATTCGAAAGAGAATGTAAAACAACATAAGGGTTTCAAATTTAGGTAGAATCGGCCGAATAGTTAGAATGTTATTACCGAAACAGAAAAAAGCAAAACGGGGACTGAAGGAACGACCGACATAGTGAGATATCGAGTCGATTTTTTTTTTTAAAGGGCTATCTAGCGACTGCCCACTTAGGCATAAGTCGCCGTAAACAAACAGCCTAGTTCTAGGCTAATTTTAAAAATTTGAACAGAAAACAACAATAAAAAGAAATAACAATTAGGAAGCAATAACAAAACAATAACAAAAACAACAACTAAACCTAGTTAAATGAAAGGGAGAAGGGCGGCCTCCCCCCAAAAAGTCAACAAGTCCACCAGTCAATGTGCACGCACTCATCCCGAGTACAAAGGACAGGCGGTAACGACCCCACCCATCCCGGTACCGGGAGAGGTAACGTGCGCGAAGATCACCCAGACTGGGACATTTGACAAGAATGTGCCGAACAGTCTGGGGGACGACGCAGTCGTCAACATAGGGCGCAGGCGAGCGCTCCATCAAATAGCGATGCGTCACACGAGTGTGTCAAATTCGGAGACGACAGAAAGCGACCTGAAGCCGTCGCGGCATTGGGGGATAGGTCCATGAGAACAGTCGCGGCGCAATGGCACGCAACTTTAAGTTCCCTTCGACCGTCTCCCATCTTCTTTGCCAAGCAGTCCGAAGAGCTGCCCGTATTCCTGCCATGTAGTCGGTGTGAGGAAGAACGAAACGCTGGTCCGGTCGCAGAGTCCTCACGGACTCTTTGGCGCCCTCATCGCCGCAATTCCTACATGTCCAGGAACCCAGCAGAAGATAATCTCGACATCTGCCCGGCTCGCAAAAACCGTGGCGTCACGGATATCGTGAACCAGGGGATGCGGAGATTCCAATGCCCCGAGAGTCGCTATAGATCACAATCCGGTCTCCGAACCGGGCACGTCGCGTAATCTCCCGTACCGAGTGGTGTATTGCCACCAGCTCAGCCGTGAAGACAGACGCAGCGCCTGGTAGAGCCCCGCTGACTTCAAACAGAGGGGATACGGCTTGGAAGCTGACCCACTCTTGGGACTTGGAACCATCCGTAAACACTGGCACGGTTCCAGCGTGACACGAGGTGTGCTCCAAAAAGGTCAAACGGAATACTCCCGGCGCCGTTCAAGCTTTGGGAGCAGAGGCGTGGCGACAAATAGCCAAATGTGGTACCCTCCAGGGTGGCGTCCTGGGCAGAACCACGGGCGCCACCAGCCCGAGAGCTATATCTAGATCTCGAAGGAGTTTCCTGGCCATAAACCTAAAGGGCTTAGGGTATGACTGACGTCTCTCGGCGGCATAGGCACCGTCGAAATCAGCTGCGGATGCAGTGAAAGCTGTTGGCGACTAAGGAAGACGCCGGACTCGCGCGTACAAGCGAGTGATGCACTGTACGCGGCGTAGAACAAGTGGCATCTCCCCAGCATCGACTAGTAGGCTCTCAATGGGGTAAGTGCGGAAGGCACCGGTTGCCAGGCGAAGGTTGGTGTGGTAGATCGAGTCCACCTTCCGCAATAAACGCTCGGCTGCGGATGCATAAAATTCGCATCCGTAGTCGAGCTTCGAACGAACAAAGGATCGATAAAAAAGTAAGGCAGTAGCCCTATCAGCGCCCCAAGCGCTAAACGTCACCTATCGAAGAATATCCATGACGCGGGTACAACAGACCCTAATGCTGCGAATATGAGCCTCCCAGGTGAGACGTCGGTCAAATACAAGACCAAAGAAACGGTGCGATTCGACCACTTCCAGGCGTACCCCATTAAGAAACAAATCTGGGTCGGGGTGGAGCCGTGGATGGCGGCAGAAGTGCACCACCTTAGTTTTGGCCAAGGAAAACCGAAACCTGTGCGCTTCGGCATAGTGAGAGACGCGGTTCAATGCCTGTTGGAGTCAACGCTCCAGAGTTGGCATCTGGGCCGCGCCAAAAGAGATAGAAAGGTCGTCCACGTAGAGCGTAGCGAGAACATCTTCCGGCAGCACCGAGGTGATGCGGTTGATGCTCAGGGCAAAGAGTGTGACACTGAGGACACTTTCCTGCGGGACACCCTCTTCCTGCTCCTTTGGGCCGGAGAGAGCTCCCCCCACCCGTACGCGGAATCGACGATCTCGCAAAAATTCAGATATAAAGACTGGGAGGCGTCCCCTCGCCCCCATCGTGTGGGGAGTCTCCATGATACCGTATCGCCATGCGGTATCATAGGCCTTCTCAGATCGAAAAACACCGTGGGGTAGTGCTGTCTAAGAAGGAAAGCCTCGCAGACGGCATTTTACAGTCGGAGCAGAGCATCCGACGTGAAGTGGAACTTGCGGAAGCCGCACTGTGCAGAAGACAGATGGCCTCCGCTGTCCAGGAAAAAGGCTAGTCTAACATTTACCAATTTCTCCATCAACTTGCACACGCAAGAGGTTAGAGAGATTGGGCGGAAACCAGTCGGAGTAGAGTGATCTCTCTCCGGCTTGCGAAAGGCGAGCACAGTAGCGATTCACCAGGAATCTGGGAGAAGATCCTCCACCCAAATCCTGTTGAACAAATCCAACAGAAAGGCTATGCCTCGCTCACCCAGGTGTCGAAGCATGGCGTACGGGACATCGTCCGGACCATGGGCGGTGTCCGCGCACGAAGCGAGAGCGGAGCGCAACTCACTCACAGTGAACCTGTCGTTGAAGGGTTCTCCGCCTCTGGAGGTAAAGTCCAGCCGGCGGCCTTCAGCGACATCACGACGTGCATTGAATGCTGGCGGAGCAGCATCCCGGCTAGAGAATGCGGAAAAAAGCGGTCGCGAAGGATTCCGCCACGGATGCGGGGTCCGAGATTGCGGTCCCATTCTCGTGGACAACGGGAGGGAGGTCCTGCGAGAACTTGCCCCGAATCCTTTTGACTGGCTTCCACACCTCTGCTAAAGGGGTCTTCCCGTTAAGTGAAGACACGTATGCCCGCCAAGAAGAGCAGCGGGCGTGCTTCGAAATATACCGGAACCTAGCCCAAGCCCGACGAAATTCAGCGACAGTGAAATCGTTCGGGCGGCGCTTATAGCGCATGTAGGCATAACGCTTCTGTTTGAGGGCCGTCTCACACTCGGTCGACCACCATGGGAGTGGACGGCGTGCAAAACGGCCAGACGTTCTAGGAATAGTAGTCAGGCCCGCGGTGATCAGGTTGCCGGAGAACTCAACGGCCTCATCTACCGACCTAAACTCCTCGACTTAGATAGAGAATTCAGTCATTTCCTGAAATGCCTGCCACCGCACCCGTGCCAAGCACCACCGAGGTGGGCTCTCAGGCGGCAGTTGCCCTGAAAATGATATTTAAATGAGAAAGTGATCACTACCATGGAGGTCATCGACCACCCCCCAATCAAAATCAGGCTGTGCATCCGAAGAGCACAAAGATAGGTCAAGGCAAGAAAATGAAGCGGCTCTCGGACAGTGATGCGTAAACTCATCCACGTTTAGGACACCCATCTCAAGCTTTTCGATCACATCGGCAAGGACTTGTCCCCTGGGATTTATTGAGTAATTTCCCCAGAGAGGATGCCTGCCATTCAGATCTCAAAGCAAGAGAAAGGGCCTCGGCAACCGTGCCACGACGCGCCGGAAATTCCCCGCGTCGAAGTCAGCTGACGGTGGAAGGAACGCAGAAATGATAGTATACCTCATATCCAGGTGCAGCTGCACATCCACTGCCTGAAAGGAGGTATCTAAAGAGATAGGAAGAACGGAGACATCATGCCGGGTGTAAACCGCGCATCCCCCAGCCCGGCCATATCGCGAAGGGGGGGGGGGCGCAAGACCCTTATACTCCGGGAGGGCTTGGCAGGGGGCACGCGCCTAGCATGGTCTCCTGTAGAAAGATAGCTAACGGGGAGCGGGATGAGACGAGCCTCCGCAGCTCCTCCCAGTTGGCACGGAACCCACGTCAATTCCATTGAAGGAATATGCCCTCCAGGCCTAGCGCGGAGGAGACGCGGGGGCCCTCTTCGAACAAAAGACCCTCATGGGAATGGCCGTACGCTTCCCGGGGGCAGAACCCCGGGCGCTGTTGGCCGGACAAAGCGTGGAAGGCGCTGTCACCTTCGATGACTTATTGGGGAAGGTTGGGCTCACGATGCGAGTCTTTTCCTCCCCCCGCCTCGAAACCTTAAGCGGGCGTTGCGGCTTAGGAGGCGGGGGGGGCCCTCTTTTCGAGGAACCACCGTCTCCGAGCCACTCGCTCCACCACTAGGGGTGGGCGAAGGAGCCGAAACTCCTTTGTTGTTGTCCTCCTTTCGGGGGACAGCTTTAGGAACCCCGGAAGATGGCCTAGCGATCAACTTCAGGGGTGTTGCCTCCTGCGAGTCTAACGACTCGGTGAAGGCGCGTGGCCGTTTCGCCTTACGGGAAACGGTCACGTTGGGAGAAGAGGGGGGGAGCCCTGGTTTTAGCCAGAACTGGGTGTTAACCCTTTTTGCCGCCAGCTTTACCAGGGGAGCGCAAGGGGTGAGTAGAGCCCGCAGAAGGGCTCGAATAGGCGCGGAAACAACCGTGCTCGTTGGCCTGGATGGGCCAGGAGCAGAGGGTGCCTTTCTAACTATTGAGGCATATGACGTCCCAGGCAGAGCTGGGCGCGCCAGGACCAAGTCCTTAGCCTCGCGGAATGAGAGTCGATCCTGGGCCTGAACGGCCAGGATTTCTTTCTCAAGGAGATATGCACCACATTGCTTCGAAGAAGCGGGGTGCGCCTCTCCACAATTGACACACTCGGCCACACACGATTTAGACTTATCGTGTGCGGCCTTGGAGCAATTTACACAGGCTTCAGGTGACCCCAACTTTGCACGTCTACAAGAACGATTCGTATGGCCGAAGCGGTGACAGTAATAGCATCGCCGCGGCAGAGGCACGAATGCCTTCACGCCGGTAGCGGTACCAACCGGCACGCACCGACTCAGGGAGCTTGTCACAGTCGAACGTGACGAAGAGTGTAGGGGTGGGTCTCGAGGCCCCTCCTAAGGTGATGTCCTCTATGGAGTAGTCAACGAGTTTCCTCGCATAGAGTACTCCTTTCACAAAGTTCAGGGTAGAGTGCGGCGTCACACTCACCGGGGTGCCATGAAGTGTCCGGAGAGCACTTATCTTGGCCGCCTCGGCGGGATTCGCCGCATTCGCCAGAAGGCTCCCGTCCGAGAAACGGGTCACCTTCGGCTCTTTACCAATTGCACTAGCTAATCCTCTCCTCTGATGGATCATGTTGCCCTTGGCCAACATGCTGCCCATCAGTGGAGGGAATAAACTAAGAAGCGTTTGAAGACAGTGGGCTCGAAAACGCCAGGTAACCTCTGAATGAGGGGCGCCGATGTTATCGAGGCTCCGCCCTGTGCACTTTTAGTCTTTGTCATAGTCAGGGGCTCCGCACCCGGGGGGGCAGAGGGGCCGGATGTGCCGATCTTGGCTTGGTCGCTTACCGTAGCAGCAGACCCATCCGTCCCCGCAGCCCCCGCAGATGGAGAGGAGCCCCGAGTCTTATTTGTCTTTTTCTTTTTGGGAGAGGAGGGCGCGGAATGCGGAATGAATCCGCTTCTCACCTCCGCCAGAAGGAGCCCCCAGGCCAGATGGACCGGCCTCAGCCAGGTCCTTTTCCGAAATGGAGAAGGTCCTGATAGTCGTAGGGGCACCGGTCGGAGGAGATCCCTACCCTCCTTGTACTATCTCAGAAACCCTAGCCGCTTGCGGAGGACCTTACATAGGAGCGGATTCGGGTTCGGTGCTTGGCGCCAAGCCCGGATTATCCCCCATGGAAGGCCCTACCGTCTGAGGCTGGTTGCCTCAAGGACCATGTCTACCTCAGGGGGAGCCTCCAGTTGGTCATCCACCTCCCCCCCCCCAAGACATCGCAGGTCCCGTTGGCAATATTGTCATTAATCATCTGGTGTGGGGAGGCACAGGCCTTGACCCCGGCAAGGTTAAGTATTCTTGCCAGCAGGTCTTTTGAGGGAAGCGACCGAAGGGGCCTGGCTTCCCTCTCCCCCCTAAGGGGGTTTGCCCTACCAAGCCGCTTACACGAGGGGCGGTCGGCAATGGGCTGCCTGCTGGCTTTCTTGGCAGTTCCCTTAGAAAGCAAAGGAGGAACTGCCGCTGGAAATAGGGAGGTGCCCGAAAGCACCTCCAGAGAAGGGGGGTGAGGGGGAGTCCCCTTCACCCGTAGGCGTAGGAGAGGAGTAAGCCTCCTCTCCGGTTAAAGAAATATGGAGGGTCCCCTGCGCAAGCACAGGGGAGGACCTCCATTTTTTCGGTGGAGCTGCCCGAGGGCGGCTCCGTCGATGTACAAGGGGGAATGGGGAGAGATTTGGGGTTGTTTTTTTTTTAGATTTGCATACATGGGCATGGTCACCCTCTTTTTTCTACGGGAAGCAATAGCTCATCACCTCTCGCAGTTGCCCGCACTGCAAGAGGTGCTTACAGGCCTGGCAGAGCCAGGCGCCGCCATTTAAGACCACCCCTCCCGCCTGGTGGCCTGGCGGCTCCACCTTCAACACGGCGTAAAATTGATAGAATGTGAAGGAGAGGAAAAGGAATGTGAGGAAGGTATGGGTGGGGATGAAGCAGGTTGTTAAAAACCAGCCACCCCAGACCGGAGCTCAGGGGTTAGGGAACATTGCCCCCTTCCCCCTCAGCCCCGATCCGGGACGGTTGGCTGAGAAGAAGGTCAGCATCTACCCTGTGAAATTAGAGGCTGACCAGAGAAAGTTGTGGGAGAGGTTGTATGAAAAGTGAGGAAACAAGTGTTTTGAAGGAAGGAGAAGGGCTCCTGCCGGCGGAGGAGAGAAGCGGGAGGCTAAGCTGGGGTCGGACGGGGTGCTGAGTCCCGTCAGCACGGCGGCCAGGATGGCAAATCGCCGCGCCCCTTACGGGGGATATAGAGTCGAACGCAACTTAAAAAAGTAAAAGGAAAAAGTACTGCTGATAGGAAGCATATAAGAAGTGCACTAACAACTTCCCCCCAGGTCCCATCAGAGAATTCAAGTCAACTCAGTGACAGGGCTTCCCTACTTTGCACTCGGGGTGGCAGGATGGGAGGCTCTTCCAAGTACAAAATGTATGTGGGGATATGGAGCATGGGTTGGGAGAGCTGCACACCCTGAACATTCGAGGCACCACACATTTGCTTTCCGACAAAAAATCACCAAGCATTGCTTTTCCCCTTTAATTTTGTAGTTTCAAATCAAGGAAAAATTGTAGGTCCAGACTGATACATTCAAACGGTGCTATTCTGTGCTCAAATATGAACAAAACTACTTTGTGAATAGATGAAAACTACCTACCGTGGATTTACGCAAAACACCGATGTATACTGAAAGGTATGGGAGAAGCTGAAGAAGAGAATGGAGATTCTTTGGTGGTTGTATGGATGCAAGGCATCAATCTTTCCTTCAGGCGTCAAGATGAAGTTATGGTAGTTTTCTTTCTTTTCACACTTGATGTCATCTGCTGAATGAGAGGCAAAATTTAATCAATGTGAGGAAGTGCCACTAGCAAATATAAACTTTTTTATTTAAGAGGCTCCAATCAGAGCATGGCATCCGACGTAAGAGTGGAACTTGCGGAAGCCAGCCGGCCTCCACTGTCCAGGAAAAAGGCTAATCTAACATTCATCATTTTTCCATCAACTTGCACAAGCACGAGTAAGAGAGATTGGTCGGAAACCAGGAGTAGTAGTGATCTCTCCTCAGTTTGCAAAAAGCAAGCACAGTAGCCATTGACCAGGAATCTGTGAAGATACCCTCTGTCCAGATCCTGTTGAACAAATCAGAACAAACATAAAGACATGCCTCACTCACCTAGGTGTCGAAGCATGACATACGGGATATTGTCAGAACCAGAAGTGCCCATGCACGAAGCGAGAGCGGAACGTAACTCATTCAACGTAAACTTGTCAATGCAGGGCTCTCTGCCTCTGGTGGCTTTCACTGATATCACGGAGTGCAATGAATGCTGGCGGAGCAGCATCCCGGATAGAGAATGTAAAGAAAGCAGTCACGAAGGACACAGAAAGAGGCATGAAGTCCGAGATTGCAGACCGATTCTCCTGGAGAATGGGAAGGGGGTCCTGCAATAATTTGCCCCCAAAACTTTCAGAGTAGCTTCCACTTCTCAGCGAAGGGTCTTCTCGTTAAGTGAACACACATATGCTCCCCAGGAAGAGTGACGGGCGTGTTTCGAAATATACCAGAACCCAGCCCTAGCTCGATGAAATTCATAAACCGTGAAGTCGTTCGGGTGGTGCTGATACTGTATGTAGGCATATTGCTTAAGCAGACGACGTGCAAAAAGGCCAAAGGATCTAGGAATAGTAATTAGGCTCAGGGAGTGCAATGAATGCTGGCGGAGCAGCATCCCAGATAGAGAATGTAAACAGAGCAGTCACGAAGGACACAGAAAGAGGCATGAAGTCCGAGATTGCAGCCCCATTTTCCTGGAGAATGAGAAGGAAGCCCTGCAAGAATTTGCCCCCAAAACCTTCAAAGTAGTCTCATCACCTGACTTAATTCAAGTGGGACAAGAGAAATCAGTTATTTCCTGAAATGCGGATAGCTATGCCTCTCTCAAGCACCCGCAAGGTGCTTTCTTAGGCGGCACTTGTTCAGAAAAAGATATTTGAATGGGAAAGTGGTCACTACCAAGAAGATCGTCGTCCCCCTCCCATCAAAAAGCACCGGAGAGCACAGGGAGGATCAAGGCAGGGAAAAAAAGCGGTTCTTGGACAGTGATGCATAAACTTAGGAATATTTAGGACCCCTTTCTCCATTTGTCGTTCAGGTCGGTAAGGACGTGACCCCTGGGAATGATTGTGTAATCCTCCGAGAGGGCACTAACAACTTCCCTGAGCAGAAGAAAGGGCTTCAATAACCATGCCACAAAAAGGCAGAAATCCCCTGCATTGAAGTTGGCTGACAGTGGAATGTACACAGAAATAAAAGTCTTCATCCTTTCCATATTTAGCTGCACTGCTACTGCATGAAAGGGGGTATTCAAAGTGAGTAGAAAAACAGACATGTCAAGTGCAAATCATGCATACACCTGCCTAGCTCGCATTCCATAGTAGTAGCGTTGAAAAACCCTTATACCCCGGGAAGGTGATCAGGGACAATGCACTAATGGCAAAGAGAAAAAGGGTTTTGATAAGCTCCCTCATAGGAGGATAGTGCATAAGTTGAGAATGTATGAAGATTCTGGTAATGTTTTAAATTGGATGGCAGAGTGGTTGAAGAATAGAGAGCGGGGGGTAGTAAGTACTAAATGGAAAGAAGTCACAATGGATGGATGTTATTAGTGGAGTACTTCAGGGCTCTGTTTTGGGCCCATTATTATTCTAGGCTTAGATTAATGACAAAGTGTTAAACGCAAAATTTCAATCTTTGCTGATGATACAAATTTAACAGCCCGTATGGGGTAAATAGAGGATAATTTCACAATTCAAGGTGGCTTATGAAGAGTAGTTGCATGGCTAAAAGTGGCAGATGACATTCAACCTCCAAATATTAAGTTGTTCCCATGGGCAACCAAAATAGTGAATTTAGTTATGAAATGGAAAGTTGCTGGTTGGATTCCACTCAAGAGAAGGATTTAGGATCAGTAATAAATCAATCATTGAGGTTCTCTAAGCAGTGTTTAGAGGCTAAAAACAAGAAAAATAGAAATGTTAGTTATAAAAGCAAGGAAGTTATTTTCAAGCTCGAAACTTATATGTTAGACCACACCAGGAATATTGTATTCAGACATGGTTTCCAGATCAAGGGAAGGAAGGATATTAACATTCTTGAAGCAATGCTGAAAACAACAACAAAAATGATACCTTCCTTGAGACACCATGATTCGATGGAGAGGTCGAAAGCACTTATGTTTCCATTTGAAAGGTGCTTAAGGGGTGATATGATCCAGCTTTTTAAAATGTTTAAGGGGATTGATAAATTAGAAATAGGGAAGTTTATCAAGATGGAGACTGATGATGGGACAAAGGGTAACCGTTATAAAATTAAAAATCTAGATGTAGGCTGGACTTGAGAAAATATTATTTCAGTAATAAAGTCATGGACTCTTAGAATGCATTGCCTAGGGATACTGTAAATAGCCTAGTTTGACATGATTCAAAGGAAAGCTAGACAAGTATATAGAGGAAGAGCATATATAAAGAACCCGATTGATTTTTTAAGTCTTATATGTATATGCTTTTATTAGTACTTGCATGCTTGAGGTCTTGTATTATAAACATATGACGAGCCTACTGGTTGATGGCCGATAATGCAATCTAATGTATTCAGATTATACCATGGTGGTGGCTTAATGGGTTTTTGGATAATCTGACTGAGATGACTTTGATAGGCCCTAGTAGTTTTCTTATCATTTATATTTATGTTGTGTTATGTTAACTGGAAGCATTCACCATCAACAATAACACTAATATATTAAACAGGGCATCCATTAGAGATATCAACATCACTGTACACAATTTCAACACAAAAAACATCCCAGAAATGACAGAAAAGGACAACTCCTGGACAACATGACACTAAAATACAACTCAAAACTCCTCACAAGACAGCTCACCAAATACAAGCTTTAAACAAGCAAATAAATTAACAAAATGCTATTACAGAAAACATAACATTGGCAAAACTGTCTAAACACTTGACTATAGAAACACCAGCAAAGCTTTCAATGCCATCCTCTGCCATAACCTCACACAACATAAAAAGATAGCTGGCCAACTATTTGGGGGGTAGATACGTCCATGGCATTTTCTGACCATACATTAAGCATCAAACCCCACAAAGCCCCAAGGGTCTATACGGCCCTCCACAACCTTTAACCCATACATGCATGACATACATACGCAGAAAACAAAGACAGGTATTCATCTTCTTCACTCTAATCTTGACAATACAGACCTGGTTCACCAAAACAAGACTCAAAATAGCCCCAACTAAATTTAAAACTACTTGTAATATATCTATATATATTACCAATTATAGTTATAGAACGAACAACAATTAACAATACTCACCATAGATGATGTGACATGTCAGATGTAGCAATAAGTGTCACAATAATGCGTTAGTAGGGATTAGTAAATAGGGTATAATATATAATTTAGGTTATGATAGGATTAGGGAGAGTAGAGTTATGCCTAAAATTTTGTCTTAATAGGTTTGTTTATCTTCAGAGTGAGTGATGGGCCAAGAATGACTAAGCATTTCTACAGGACCTTGAGAAGCCACCGAATATCGAAGTCTCAACAACGACCCTAGAGTCAACCACAACAAAGATCACATCATTACACTACCCTCTTCACCAGTGGTTGATGGGAACACCAATACAAGCCCAAGCTAACAATACCCAACTACCCATATCATACACACACAATGTCAATGATATTCAAACAGCATCTTAGAAACAAAAAGAGCTTGAGACTTAATGCCCTTAAATCACCCATACACAAAAGCTTGAGACTTAATGCCCTCAAATCACCCATACACAAAAGCTTGAGACTTAATGCCCTCAAATCACCCATACACAAAACAAAAAGTTTATAAACAATTCATACACTCAGTAATGGCCTATGCAAGCGCTGCTTGGGTCCCTAACCTCTCTCAAAGATTCCTCACCACTTCACATTATGAAAAACAATAATACTATAAATAATCACAAGCATCAGTTACTACACTCACAGAACACCTACAATTCTGAAATCAAAGTCCTACAGGTGAAGGAGCACCTTGACATGAGAGGTACACAAATACTAGCCACAGCATCCATAAACACAGATCACCCACTACACTACAAGGCAGAACACCCACTCACGCAGAAACAAAACAACACCCAAATTATACTACAGAGATAAACTGTCAGCTCCCCCACATCACCTACTGCAAACTAGGTTCCAGAAACAACTACATCCATTACATGCACCGCTGTATCCAGTCACTTTCACACGACAGCCTTCTGCATGCACAGCTCCCTGACATCCCCCCTTTCTAAATCCTGCCTCCTTCATGACGCCTGAGTCGTGCTGGCCAGGTTAATGTAGGCATAGCCAAACCCTCCCTCCTGAGTGACCATGACAGGTGCCTGTCTAGACTGCACCTTACACAATCAAACACATAATGAAAGAGTGCAATGTACACGATCACACACGCCAACAACACAATATACTCCCCTTGAGGGCTCTGGGAAAACCTGTACTGGGCGCATCCTGTCTCATCGGCCATTCTGTGGACTCTTAATAACCTATTCACCCCCAGCATCTCAAAATAAGGCATCCAATTTCTTAAATGCCATTACACCTGACCCACCTAGAAGAAACACCCTTCATCATGCATGACTTACCCTGGCAAGGCTCCTATACACATACAAACACCGCATACTGAGGTGGTCAAGACTCTTAGACAAAGGTTATAATTATTGGTGCAGTCCGTAAAGTCGAGGCAGCTCACCTCCTCAAAGGACCAAGGCCAGGGACTACAACAACAACAATATGACCAGGGACTTGCCTTCTGATTACCTCAAAGTTAAGCCTCATCGGGGGCTTTTTTTAAACACGCTCATCTGGCAACTGCCAACAAGGGTATAGTCGCCGCTAAGCCACATCGGATGCAATAAGTCACCAGATGGAGTCCTGATTCGGGCTAAGATCACTGCAGCTGCCATACCTTCTCTCCATTTAGCTAGGAATGGATTTTTTTTTATACCACCCACTTGGCGACCGTCACCAAGGGCATGTCACGGAAAAACAAACAGACGACAACAAAAACATGAAAAAATACCTAAAACATCAGCAACTTATTACACCAGAGAGCTGTTTCCTAGTCCAGCTTCTCCACCTATTTCACACTTGGGTAAAGTACCTTTAGTCTCCTTCCACGATGAGTAGCTGACACCACTATACCTTTTCTCCCCTTCTACAAACATGGCTAGGTTGAATTACTCTAATTTCCTTGAAAAATAACCGATGGTGGACTAAAAAAATCTGGGGGAATGTGCGAAAAAAAGAAGAGGAACAAGTGGTAACAAGTGGATATTTACTTGCCCCCACCCTCTACCTCTCTCCTGCGAGGTGGGAGGGGGGCACTAACAGAGATGTTGTGTGTAGTGCGAGAGTGTGTGAGGTTTGGACAGTCTATGAGTAGGTGTGTGATGTTGTTTGGGCTTTTGGTTGCATCTGGTGCATGTTTGTATCGGGGAAAGGTTTATTTTGGGTTTGTATTGTTGGAGTGTGGCCAGTGGAGCAGAGTGGAGTGGCCGGAACTGAGTTGAAAAAGATTACTCGGGTGTGTTCTGCGTAGTGATTTCTCTGATTGGTTTATTAAGGATGTTGTTTGGTGGTAGTGCGTTTAAGGATCCTTGGGTGAAGGTAAAGTGGATGTGTTTGTATAGAGTAGTGAGAGACTTTTTTGTTGTCCAAATGTAATGTTAGAGTGCTTTGAGGGCGTTGATTTCCTTTGTCGGCTTGTTTGTAATGTTTGTTGTGTGGGTTTTGAACGTCCTTTGGGTGGTGCCTAGTGTTAGTCCTAAAAGGGAGGGGGGTAGTGAGGGTGTTGTCCGTTTAGTTTGATTGGGAGGGGGGGGGGGTTGTTCGATTCGTGGTAGTTTGGTGTGAAAAGTATTACAGTTTATTTGTTGGCCAGGGCAGTCATGCGGTTTTGTGCGAGCGTATTCTAGTGTGTATATTTGTTGTTGTGATTGAAGGGTGTTGTGCTGTGAGCGAGATGTCGTGTGCGTAGGTGTAGATGTTTGTTAATGGAGTTTGTGGTTGTGGGATGTCATGTGTGAATAAGTTGAATAGTAGGGATGAGAGAATGGCTCCTTGCGGAACGCCATTGTAGAGTGATCGGGTGTATGAATGAACAAATAAGAAAAACCTGTATCTTGTAAAGGAGAATTCCCTCTATTTGGGATCCATATAACTTGTACTCCTCAAACACAACCCCAACCTCCCTTAAAGATTACCTACCTTTACTATCTTCACTAGCGCCATCCCGTGCATCCGCATTCTTCACCTGGCAATGGCACATCCTCTGAATGGTTCCACCTTTGGCCCTGAAGTCAGCTAAGGCGCTTCGAAGCGACAAATCATTGGCTCCTTTCGTTATTTTAGAGGTAACGAAACTGTGTGAAGGCTTGAACGTAACAGTGGGACATGGGCCATGCCTCTGACTTGCTGGCTTGACGGGGACGTGTTCATCCGCCCGATAACTTAACGAGGATTCCGAACAGCCACGCAGTAGCGACGAAAAGTAAAGAGTTTCTGGAAAGAATTTGCGAAGTGGAGACTTGCTCCCCTCAGTAGTTTCGAGATAGGGAATGCCGTATTGGATGTGAGGAGAGACGGAAAGAATTGTTCCTTCAAGAGCATCCTCAAAGCTCTGGCGATTAGGAGTCATCTCAGTTTCTCTGCTCTCGGGAGCGATCAAGGGATCTTCTACCTCAGAATCGCGTCGAAGGAAGGAACAGAGAGGATCGCTATTGTCAGCAACCACGTCGGCTTCTTTGGCGAGGATGCAAGGGGACGATGAAAGAGGGACACTTCGATTCTCCCTTTTTTTTGCATCATCTTCGACCTTCATTTGAAATCGCCCTCGAGACGAGCTCTCTAGTGCGCCAATTTCGCTCTTCTCCTTTCCCACGTCTGCGTCAGCATTAACACCGGCCTCGCCCAGACAACCGGGAACAGAGGCGAATTCATCCATGAAGAACGACCGCTCCAGGCGCCAGTTGAACAAGGCGAAGATCATGAAATACATGACGCGTTTCACTCGCTTCAGTTCGCGGTTCGGAGCCCCGCGCAAGATCACCGTACAACCTAAATGTGTCGCGCACCCATCGAAAAACATCAGAGTTTTAGGGGTAGGTGTGAGTGATATAGGCGTGGGTGAGGTAGGCTCGGGTGTTGCTGGGTAAGGCAGCACAAAAGGACGCAGGTAAAAAGAATGGCACATGCCCAGAACACGATGGGAACCATCGCACAGCAAGGGTAGATCCGGGTCAATTGCCGGAAGAATCTGCAAACACGAAGTATTCATTAGATAAAAAATAATTTCCTAGCGATTTCACCTCCGATCTACTACTCTCTTATACAGGCCTTTTACTTATATCAAGGTTCCGAACCAGCGTAGGACAACTGCCGAGAAGTCAGTCCGAAACATGACCCCCCCCCCCCACACCCCTCCAGCAATTAATCACGCCCGATGTGTCTCAACTTCACTCAACCCGGAAGCGGAGGTTCCACTCGAACCCTGATAAACAGTTATTATCATTAATCATCATCATCATCATTATTATTATTATTATAATATCAGATAAGTTATTTGTGCTATATCGGAATCATCATGCAGAGAATCTAAAGACGTCGAGCTGCTATAAGTGAGTTATCATATAAAGGCATTAAAAGAAAAGAACACTCTATAGTTAAGACGTTATTAAAACCGATTTGTCCATAATGGTTGACGCATTAGTATAATCTATATTATTCTTCCTTTATGGATATGAACTTTGAATTAGGTAGAGACCAGAGAATGCAAAATCAAGTATTCCAAATTGTCTGAAGTTACACATTTTGGGACCAAGCACCCACCCCCCATCCTCGCCTCTCTTATGCACAAATGACATTAAGGGACGCCAGAACACAAGTGCATGCGAAATCCACACCATACTTCCACGCACACCCCACAGATCTACCATAGAATTCTGCTACCGCAATCAAGTCCCAGACATCCACAAACATCACAGAAAGCTCTCGTAAACGCCATTCTACCAGACATCGACGCAGAAGAAATACCTCTCCCATGTCGCACACCGGGATCACCTTGACAAGGTTCCGATGTAGTCAACAAGCAAAACTAAACACAAAACCACGGAACCGGCTTGGCCGACACAAAAATCAACGCCCACCGCCACCAGGAAGCAACCAAAGAAAGATGAAACCCGTGTACTTCGGCGTAGTGCGAGATGGGGTTCAATGCTTGTTGGAGTCGACGCCCCACAGTTGGATTCTGGGCCGTACCAACAGATCAAAAGGTCGTCTATGTCGAGAGGTTGCAGTGCAAAGTCAAGAACGTCACAGTCGGAATTACACGAACCCGTCCCGAGTATGAAGGACAAGCGGACTCATCATAAAAGAACGAGATTGATAGTAGGAGGAGGGAGTGTACAAATTGAGGGTTTTTTTTTGTTTTTTTTAAATTAAGGGGCTATCTGGCGACTGCCGACTTAGGCATTAGTCGCCGTAAACAAACAGCCTAGTTCTAGGCTACTTTAAAAATTAAACAGGAAACAATAAAAAGAGATAACAATAACAATAAAAAAGCAATAACAAAAACAATAACAAAAACAACAACAACAATTAAACTGGGTTAAATGAAAGGTAGAAGGCCAGCCTCCCCCAAAAAGTCAATAAGTCCACTAGGGCTTTCTCAGTGGCGACCTACAGTTTAATAGGAAATCCGAACCACGGTTCGCTACCGTATATGGCGGCTTCTTAAGGTCACCTGAATCGGAACTTCATCAGATGACTAACCACACCCTATGACAGCCCAAATTAAGAAGTTGCAACGTACCTGTGCTTGCGTACACCTGGCTATTCTCTCAAGGACAGAAGCTTTTACATTCAGGATCAAAGTCAATCCTTCAGCCTAGAATGAGGAAAAATTAAAATAAATTTATAGTTTAAAGTTGACCCCAAATTTGGAACAATAGGCAAGCAAGATAACTGGCAAAGGTTTTCACAAAGGCCTTATCTAAAGTTGACTTTTGTGATGCAGGAAAATTGGCCACAGATCTCTTACCACGTACTTACTCTGGCACGACTGTCCTTCTCGTGCGACAGGATAGTGCGGAATTCTCTCTAGCCTAGTGGATACAGCATTGGTTCTATATAATCGAGGTAGATGGGGTTTTTTTTTAATTTTAAGAGCTCATCTGGCGACTGCCTACATGGGCATTAGTCGCCGTATTAAAACTGCCTAGTACTAGGCTACTTTAAAATAAGATTAAAAAAACAAAAAAAAACAACACTAAAAATAAAAAAAAGGAAAAATGCAACGAGCAGGAAGCAAGCTCCGGCGTCGGGGAAAGGTCCTCCTCCACCCGGCGCAGGAACGTGCGACTCCCAGGTGAGGCGGCAGTCAAATACAAGACCAAGGAAACGGTGCGATTCAACCACTTCCATGCGTACACCATTAAGAAACAAGTCTGGGTCAGGGTGGAGGCGTGGATGGCGGCAGAAGTGCACCACCTTAGTTTTGGCCAAGGAAAACCGAAACCTGTGCGCTTCGGCATAGTGAGAAACGCGGTTCAATGCATGTTGGAGTCGACGCTCCAGAGTTGGCATCTGGGCCGCGCCAAAAGAGATCGAAAGGTCGTCCATGCAGAGCGTAGCGAGAACATCTTCCGGCAGCACCGAGGTGATGCCGTTGATGCTCAGGGCAAAGAGTGTGACACGGAGGACACTTTCCTGCGGGACACTCTCTTCCTGCTTCATTGGGCCGGAGAGGGCTCCCCCCACTCGTACGCGGAATCGACGATCTCGCAAAGATTCAGATATAAAGACTGAGAGGCGTCCCCTCGCACCCTATCGTGTGGAGAGTCTCCATGACACCGTATCGCCATGCGGTATCATAAAAATCTCCAGGTCGAAAAACACCGTGGCGTAGTGCTGTCTACGAAGGAAGGCCTCGCAGGCGGCATTTTCCAGTAGGAGCAAAGCATCCGACGTGGAGTGGAACTTGCGGAAGCCGCACTGTGCAGAAGACAAATCGCCTCCGATGTCCAGAAAAAAACGTTAATCTAACATTTACCAATTTCTCCATCAACTTGCACACGTAAGAGGTTTGAGAGATTGGGCGGAAACCGGCCGGGGTAGAATGATCTCTTACCTGTTTGTGAAAAACTAGCACAGTAGCGATTCGCCAGGAGTCTGGGAGGTTACCCTCTACCCAGATCCTGTTGAACAAATCTAACAGCAGGGCCATGCCTCGTTCACCCAGGTATCGAAGCATGGCGTACAGGACATCGTCCAGACCATGTGCGGTGTCCGCGCACGAAGCAAGAGCGGAACGCTACTCACTCACAGTAAACTTGTCGTTGAAGGGTTCTCCGCCTCTGGAGGTAAAGTCCAGCCGGCCGCCTTCCGCGACATCACAACGTACATTGAATGCAGGCGGAGCAGCATCCTGGCTAGAGAATGCGGAAAAAGCGGTCGCGAAGGATTCCGCCACGGACGCGGGGTCCGAGATTGCGGTCCCATTCTCCTGGAGAATGGGAAGGGGGTCATGCGAGAACTTGCCCAGAATCCTTTTGACTTGCTTCCACACCTCTGCTAGAGGGGTTTTCACGTTAAGTGAAGACATGTATGCCCACCAAGAAGAGCGGCGGGCGTGCTTCGAAATATACCGGAAGCTAGCCCTAGCCCGATGAAATTCACCGACAGTAAAATCGTTCGGGCGCGGTTTATAGCGCATGTAAGTATAACGCTTCTGTTTGAGGTGGGCCCACACTCCGCTGACCGCAATGGGAGTCGTCGGCGTGCAAAACGGCCAGACGTTCTGGGAATAGTAGTCAAGCCCGCGGCGATAACGTTGCCGGAGAAGAACTCAACGGCCTCATCTACTGACCTAAACTCTTCGACTGAGATAGAGAATTGAGTCATTTCCTGAAATGCAGGCCACCGCGCCAAGCACCACCGAGGTGAGCTCTCAGGAAACAGGTGCCCTGAAAATGATATTTGAATGGAAAAGTGATCACTACCATGGAGGTCATCGACCACCCCCTAATCAAAATAAGGCTGTGCATCCGGAAAGCACAGAGATAGATCAAGGCAAGAAAATGAAGCGGTTCTCGGGTAGTGATGCGTAAACATCCACATTTAGAACATCTATCTCAAGCTCTTCGAACAGATCGGCAAGGACTTGTCCCCTGGGATTTATTGAGTAGTCTCCCTAGAGAGGATGTCTGCCATTCAGATCTCCAAGCAAGAGAAAGAGCCTCGGTAACTGTGTCACAACGCGGCGGAAGTCTACCGCGTCGAAGTCAGCTGACGGTGGAATGTACGCAGAAATAACAGTATACCGACTATCCAGGTGAAGCTGCACAGCCACTGCCTGAAAGGAGGTATCTAAAGTGAAAAGAAGAACGGAGACATCATGCCGGGTATAAACCGCGCATCCCCCAGCACGGCCCCCATCCTGTGGTGTAAGGGTTGCAAAACCCTTATACACCAGGAGGGTGGGCAGGCGACACGCACATAGCATGGTTTCCTGCAGAAAAATAGCTAACGGGGAACGGGACGAGACGAGTCTCCGCAGCTCCTCCCAGTTGGCCCGAGTCCGCGGCAATTCCATTGAAGAAATATGCCCTCCAAGCCTAGCTCGGAGGAGACGCGGGGGCCATCTTCGAACAGAAAACCCTTACGGGAATGGCCGTACGCTTCCCAGAGGCAGAACCCCGGGCGCTGTTGGCCGGACAATGCGCTGAGGGCGCTATCGTCTTCGAGGACTTATTGGGGGAGGTTGGGCTCGCCATACGAGTCTTTTCATCCTTCTGCCTCAAAACCTTAGGCGGGTGTTGCGGCTTCAGAGGCGAGGGGCCCTCTTTTCGAGGATCCACCGTCTCCGAGCCACCCAACCCACCACTAGGCGTGGGCGAAGGAGCCGAAACTCCTTTGTTGCTGTCCTTCTTTCGGGGGGCAGCTTTAGGAACCCCAGAAGATGGCCTGGCGACCAACTTCAGGGGTGTTGCCTCCTATGAGTCTAACGACCAAGTCCTTAGCCTCGCGGAATGAGAGTTGATTCTCGGCCTGAACGGCACGGATTTCTTTCTCAATGAGATATGCACCACATGCATTCGAAGAAGCAGGGTGCGGCTCTCCGCAATTTACACAGACTTCGGGTGAACCCGACTTTGCACCTCTACATGAGCGATTCGTATGGCCGAAGCAGTGACAGTAATAGCACCTCTGCGGCAGTGGCACGAATGCTTTCATGTGGTAGCGGTACCAACCGGCATGCACCGACTCAGGGAGCTTGTCACAGTCGAACGTGACGAAGAGTGTAGGGGTGGGTCTCGAAGCCGATCCCTGTTTTCTCATCACACGCTCGACCTTGACCGCCCCGTGGTCGGCCAGCTCTAAGGTGATGTTCTCTATGGAGTAGTCCACGAGTTCCCTGGCATAAACTACTCCTTTCACAAAGTTCATAATAGAGCGCGGCGTCACACTCACGGGCGTGGCATCAAGTGGCCTAAGAGCACTAATCATGTCCGCCGCGGAGGGATTCGACGCATTCGCCAGAAGCCTCCCGTCCGAGAAACGGGTCACCTTCGGCTCTCTACCAATTATACCAGATAAAGCTCTCCTCTGATGGATCATGTTGCCCTTGGCCAACATGCTGCCATCAGTGGAGGGAATAAACTAAGAAGCGTTTGAAGCCAGCGGGCTCGAAAACGGCAGGTAAGCTCTGAATGAGGGGCCTCGACGTAATCGAGGCTCCGATCTGCGCACTTTTGGTCTTATTTTTGGATTCCCCGCCCAGGCGAGCACCGGGGCCGGACGTGCCGATTTTGGCTTGTTCGCGTTCAAGGATGTTAGCGGCCTCGTCCGGCCTCGCGGCCCTCGTGGGGGGAGAGGAGCCCCGAGTCTTTTTGGTCTTTTTTTTATGTCTTTTTCTTTTTAAGAGAGGAGAGCGGGGAATGGACCCGCTTCTCCCCTCCCCCAGCAGGAGCTGCCAGGCCAGATGGGCCGGCCTCTGTAAGGTCCTTCGCCGAGATGGTGAAGGTCCCACCAGTCGTGGGGGCACCGACTGGAGCAGGAGATCCCTCCACTGCTTGTAATGTCTTAGCAGCCCGACCCTTCTGGCGAGGGCCCCGCACAGGAGAAGAATCGGGCTCGGTGTTTGATTCCGAGCCCGAATCTGCCCCTATGTAAGGCCCCACCTTCTGAAGCTGGGCTGCGTCAGGGAGCATGTGTATCTCAGAGGGAGGCCTCCATTTGCCCCCCCCCCCCATGACATCACAGGTCATGTCAGTTTCCTCCATGTTCTTTCGGGGGGCATAGTCCTTCACCCCCGCTAGATTTAATATTTGGGCCAGCATGTCTTTAGAGGGAAGCGGCCGATGTGGCCTTTCTTCCCTTTTTCCCCTAGGGGGGTTTACCCTACCGAGCCGCTTCAACGGGGAGCGGCCGGTTATGGGCTGCCTGCTGGCTTTCCTGGCAGTCGCCTGTGAAAGCAAAGGTGGGTGGGACTGCCAGATTTGAGATGGAGTCACGTGGTGACTCCAAGGAAGGGGGTGAGGGCGAGCCCCCTGCATCCGTAGGCACTGGAGAGGATAAGCCTCCTCTCCAGTTGAAGAGTTATGGAGGGTCTCCTGAGAAACCACAGAGGGAGAACCTCCATTTTCTCTGTGGAGCTGCCAGATGGCGGCTTCCTTGTTCTTAAAGGGAAAATGGGGAGAGATTTTGGTTTTGGTAAGTTTTCATCCATGGGCATGGTGACCCTTTTTTTTACGGGATGCAAACGCTAATCACCCCCCCCCCCCCCGCAGTGGCCCGCTCTGCGCAGGGTGAGTACAGGCCTGGCAGAGCCAGATGCCGCCATTTTGGACCACCCCTCCCGCCTAGTGGCCTAGCAGTCCCTCAGCATGGCGGCTCCACCTTGGACGCGGCGTAAAATTGATAGAGTGTGAAGAGAGAAGGAAAAGGGATGTGAGGAAGGTATGGGTGGGGATGAAGCAGGTTTTTAAAAACCCACCATCCCAAACCGGAGCTCAGGGGTTAGGGAACATTGTTCCCTCCCCCCCCGATCCGGGATAGTAGGCTGAGAAGAAGGTCAACATCTACCCTGTGAAATTAGAGGCTGACCAAAGAAAGTTGTGGGAGAGGTATGAAAAGGGAGGAAACAGGGAGGAAACACAAGTGTCTGAAGGAAGGAGAAGATGCTAAGCTGGGGTCGGACGGGGTGCTGAGTCGCGTCAGCAGGGCGGCCAGGATGGCAAATCGCCGCGCCCCTTACAGGCATCGAGGTAGTGGGCTCGATCCCAAGCGAGAGCGGACACAAACGTCAGAGCACCGATTGATGAACGCACTGTGATTACTCCCCGGTGATTGGTAGATCTTACACACGTCATCACATACAGCCAATCACAACATCGCTGCCCTTCCTCTCCTATCTTCACAACACGTCATACCCACTCTCCTCGAGTCCGGAACCTTGCCGATGGAGTACTATTATCCCTTATAGCGATACTAATATCCACATACCCCTAGTTGGTATCAAAACAATACTATCCGACAGCTACCCACCCAACGAGGACCGGCTCCTGTGCATCTTGCTTACCAGAGATTGTTATACTGATCTTTATATGCATTTCATTATCGGGTCATGGGATCTCGTCCACGATGGCACAACTTAGTAAAGGATATTGTCAGAGAAGATACCCACCCCCCCTTCAACTTCCTCCACCTTTAGTCGCCTTAGAGACGCCGGTAATAAGCAACTTTTCCTTCCTCCATTCTCCCAAGAGTTGGTATAAATGACAATTGTAAAGAATCATTTCACCTCACAATATCACATGCATACTACAGAGAAACCAAGAGGACGAGGAAAAGCACTATGCAAGGAATGATAAATAAACAGCCACGAATGAAAATACTCACCATAAGATATTCTCTGGCTAGGTAAGAAATTCCTTGTCCAGTAATAACGATGTCGGGTTTGAAGGACAAGATCTTTGCCACAATTTTTTTAGTGTATTCCAGTTCCTGTAAAAGAGTATAACATTTTCATAACAATACACGATTAAAGTCGCCATGCGATTATAAAAGTATGTTTGTTTGGGGATTGGGGTGGGTGTGGAGTTCTTGGAATTGAAGCGCAATACTGACGAAGGTATATCATGCAGTTTGCGAGGAGAGATTTGTAGAGAAAGCGAAAATGTGTAGAAGATAAGCCACAAATCCTCCTGCAGACATTGAGGCCGCGAGGGCAAACTTCGGGTGTTGGGTTGCGAGCTAAAAGAAAAGAAGGGGGAAAAAAAGAAGTCCCTAAATTCGAAGAAACAACCGTGGTTCGAACAGATATTCATGGAATCAAGGATTTCACTGGTAATGGCAACTACATCTTTTAAGTCTCATCTTGTCTTTCAACTCTCAAAAAATGAAATTGCTCAGATACACAACTGAATGGCATATCCGGTTTGAGTGCCATTTAGATTTGCGGGCACAAAACACTAAAAAAAGAGAGTAGAGACTTTTCTCCAACGATGTCATTTAAGATGTCTTTTATTTCTCAGTGGGGAACTAATGATTAACGAGGGATCCAAACCATAGTGCATCTACAGAGTATGACAACTGCCGTGAGGGCGACCGAAATCGTAACTCTATCCGGCGACTTACCACACCCGATGCAGCTTAACTTCGTTGTAATCGGAAGGGGCGTTCCCACTCCTCGGCTAAGTCAAAGCCCTCTCTTTTGTAAGGTCATCAGGTTTTGTCACTACCACCCTTCGAGTCTTCCTTTCCTTAAGAGCACCAGTGAAAGATCTTGAGGCAAAAATCATCCTTTCAAATACAGCCAAATCGTTTATCAGCTGAAGAGATTCGCATTCACATTAAAACGACAATTCCAAAAAAAATAACTTTGGCACGCTCAGTGCCATCCGATGCATTGAAGTAGAAAATAGAATTTGAGTGGTGTGTAATGTGGGCAGAATACACGAAGAGTGGTAAGAGATGTGTAACTTTGGCGAGAAAAGGGTAAGGCTTAGGTAATCATAAGACTCGCTGTATGAGGATGATCTTCTGTTAGTTTCCGAATGTGAGAATAATGGGTGGTTTTGTACTTGATAAAGGGGGTGTGGGAGGGCGGGTGCTTAGTGGGGTTGATGTACGCTGCCCACCTTTGTTGCCCACACAGCTTATTTCTATTCGGCGGCGACAAAGGGGTGGGAGAGGGCAGGTAGTTTCAATGGCGTCGAAGAGCGCCAACTTAACTTTGCGGCAAAGTGGCAGGCGTTTGGTTGTCCTTTGGTTCTATTCACATATAATCGTCCGCCTAGTGAGAGGAAATCAGCATAGCGACGGTTCCGAACAAGGATTTTACCACTGCGCCATATGATGCTTTCTTAACAATTGTGTTCATTGCCACGCATAATACACTATAAAACCACGGATGGCAATAATCTTTGTTATGCCCGGTCTTTTTTAAATTGCACCAAGTTTTCTTTCAACCTGAACCAGTTTCCCACGAAGTAGTGTGGTCGCGCTTCAACGCAACTACAACTACTCGCCCCTCTCCCCTTTATGCCCTATTAAACACAGGGCTGCCCATCATTTTGTTCATACCGAATGCCCTTCATAGTGATAGGGTGCTATAGAGTGTAGGATCTCGTCCAATCAGGCTCCATGCAGATCTCTCATACATTTCCTACTCTGTCAGCCCTCTCTCTCTCAAACACTCATTCTTATAATGAACACTTTTTACGGTCTTATAACCCTTCGAACAACCTGACACTGCTTCTCGTATATTCTCTTTACAGGTCTATTTCTATCTATTCTTTTTCCATACCACCTCAGAACACTCCATAAGCCTTTCACTCACTAGAGATCTTTCCCTTCACTCCCATACAGCAACGTTGACATCAGCATACTCTCATGCAGCTTCCTGGCCCATTCAACAATCAAACCCTTAGCATTCAGTAACGCTCTAATCACTCATACATTCAGAAGATTGCGTCATCCATACCACCATTAATACAATGCATCCAAGATAATTAAAACCTTGCACTTGTTTAAGGGTGGCAAATGCCTCGAATCCCCCCCCCCCCCGCCCAATATACCTTCCTCTTTCCTGCATTCACATTTAGCCCAGCATTTTCACACAGCCAGTCAAAAGCTTTGCTCAATTGCTCAACCTTTCCAAAGCCTTTTTACTCAGAGCCAACAACAACGGGTCATCAGCATATACCAACATATACCAGCATATACCACATGCACTTTGTGAGCTTTTTTTCATATAGATATAAATTCAGAATCCTGCAAGACTTTGAATGTGTATGCAAAGGCACTATCTTTTGACCTGGATGAGAGCGATGTCCATAGAAACATCTTGCTTATCTCTGAAGCTTCTATGATAGTCAATAAATGAGGAGATGAGGAGAATTTGAGGATCGGTGAGGCGCGTCTTCATCTGACGGTGAACGACATTTTTGGTACAAACTGTTCCATTTATGATTCGACACTCATTTCGACTGTCCCCTGGAACCTTCTTGAACTGGACATACCTGGCAATAGAAGAAGGATAAGAGACAAAGGAATTTCCAGTTTTAGAAAATGTCAAATGAAAGAAAATAAGGCCTGTGCAACGGGTCTTAACACTATCGTATTAATACTGACAACATACAATGCATAACAATGGTTAAAATTGGACTTGCTTGTATATTAATTTATACATAACTAAAAACTTCGTTGCCAAAACGAAGTTTGACCTATTCTATCATTTTCTTTACCAAAGAATCTGAAAATTCATGTTCTGCACAATAAAACTGACACATTTAAGGAAAGGGACCAATGAGTTAGCAAAGGAAGGGGGAGGGAACAAACGTTTTTTTCTCTTTTCTTACTTACTGTCGTAGGTCCATGTCATCCGACTCATTCCTAACATCGGGACGAACCATGTCTACAACTTTGTAGATGAGCGGAATAATTGTCGAGGACCACGAAAGGTCCAAATGGCTACAGCGCAGGAGCTGAGTCAGGAGAGCACTCTTGTGGCCATTCCACAGGCCGCTAGGAGAGGAGACAGAGGAGGAAACATTTCAAAAGAGATGGGGAATCAAGAAGCTCCCCACAATTACCATATTATGAGAAAAACATAACATAAACGTTGTTTAGCCACGTTTCTACAACTTACCATATCTGTCCCCAGCACAATCAACGCCATCCAGTGGCAAAAAGCGAAACTGCGATGTAATTTATGCAATCAAAACCACAGTAATATATATATATATATATATATATATATATATATATATATATATATATATATATATATATATATATATATATATATATATATATATATATATATAAATATATATACATCGATGCACATGCACTAACTATTGGATGGAAACAAACAAAAATTCCCCAAGACTTTTCAAAGAGAACCTACTAACACTTTGTCAACATTCAACAACATATAGCAAATACATCCCAAGAAGGAATAGAAAACAGCACAATAAGAAGTAAAAAGGCTGTCCAACAGATCAGACAACTCCTCAAAACTAGGATTAACCTAAAAAAAACAACCACAGACCCAAGAGAACAGAAACAACCTCAGAAACCTAATACACATTATCCAAGCACTGATCCATAAATAACAGGAGACACTGGCAAACCATTCTGAACACACTAAACCACAGCACAGTCTTATTTGATTTTCATTTGTAACCCTTTCCCAACAAGGTGCGACTAATGAAGTGAAAACACTGATTATGATTTCAATGGAAATGGGCTACATCGGCTATGGTTAGTAGCTGGATGGAGTCTGCCGATTAGTGCCGACTTCACGGCGGATAAAGGGACTTGTGATTTCTATTCCACATTATCCTTTTTGGTCCCCATTAAGAAATAAAAGGGCTCAAAAAGAGTGCAGACTGGTGATAAATACCTCAAAATATGGAACACTAATACTACATCAGTAGGGTTCAGGAACAGAGGGAAGAGTGCGTATGTTCGCTTTAAAGACAGGGAGGGAAGTCATAGTGTTGTTGTGATTGGCTACTTGTGTGATGAACTGTGTGGAGCGCCAAAATTAGTCTGCATCAACTCTCACCTGGACTGTAACCCATTACACAGGGCTGGAAATCTAAGGCATTATCCAAGTGACTACAGTTACAAATTTTTTTAATTAAATTTGAAGTGAAAACCAACGAGGGCTTCTCCTCAGTGAGTTTGTGAGGAAACATCAGAAAAACAAAGTGAAGATGGAGGAAGGGAAGGTCGTGTGCGTGCAACCTGCAAGGGGATGTCAAGTGAATCTCGCATGCCCTCCTAGGCCCAGATCCCGCAGTAAGATCTGAAGCTATATATCTTCTACACATTTTTACTTCCTCCACTTCACCACTTTCTTTACAGATCTCGCCTTACAACCTTTCTGTGTGAGATGGCTTTGTTGCTATTGCGCTTTAAATTAGAGGAGAAAAAAAGCCCTCTTCGGGGATTGAGGTTGAAAGGGCAATCAATCATCCAGATGTTAGCTGCAGTATATGGTACATACTGGGGCTGGGAGGACGCTTCATCCCTCTAATTTTTAGGTGTAGTGGGGATAAATATACTGCCAGAAGTAAGTGGAAAGGTAAATTCCAGGAAACACAACACTACTTACTCAAATTGTTTCTGCATTAAAAGACTCATTTTGGTTTGTTCATCAATTTTTCTCTCACACTCTTCAATCTCTTCCAGTTGATTCACCTGTTGCCAACCAGCGGCTGTCGCTTCTGCAACCTTTGGCTCCAAAGTTTTAAGTGCCTAAAGAGAGAAGAATAACTTTATAAAGCACAGAGGGTCAGTGATCCTCGACCAAACAACCTTATCATCCTCAACAAACCCACATTTCCCACCAGGCCCACAGACTCCTATCATCATAAGACATCACCTTTTGTTCCCCCAATCTCACCCCCATAACATCCTGGAGAATGGTCAAAACACTGTTCTGAACACATCATCATCATCACAGAAACAAGAAACACTCCAATTGGCCACAGACATACACAAATTGTAAAAGTGCCGACTGGTAAGCTTTCACAATAGAAACAGAACAACACTTAGAAACAATAAACAGTACTTCTATCGCAGAGATAGACACTACTGTACACACTTTTCAACACCACTATACAGAACGCAGATGGAAAACGCATCCCTAAAGGCAACAGAAAAACACACAACCACAACTTCATACCAGAAATTCAAGACCTTATCAGACAACGTGATACAACGAACCATAACTCCTCCACAGCAGACACACAGAACATTGCACTCCTAATACAAGCATTGAACACAAATAAACAACAAAATACTAGAACAAAAATCTAAACTGGCACTTGTATATCAACACTCTTGACCACAAAACAAACAGCAGCAAACTTTATAAAACACTAAATAGCATCACACTCTCAGCAGTAACATTGTACAACCACATACAGCTATGGCCGCAACAGACACCATACCTTCAAACAAACACCTTCATCAATCACTTCGCCACGTCAGCCCCATAAACCCCACATTAACGATCAAGTCATTCAATGCAGCCAATTAGTCCCCACTGACCCAAACTATGCACCCAGCACAACCACATCATACATAACCTCAAACACCTCAAACCACAAGGCATACAAGCACTCACTAACATAATAAAATAGAGCTACTCACACAATATAATACCCAACATCTGGAAGCATGGCAAAATCATCATAATCCCCAAGCCCAACAAAGACTTCACACCGACCCATCATGCTCCTCATTGAACGACTCATCCAAACTTAGTCACACCACACATTCCCTTAGCACCCTCACAGCACGGTTTGAGACCACTAGACTCAATGAACAGTCCTCACTAGCCTAGATATCAGCAAAGCCTTTGATACCATTCCCCGCCACAACCTCACAAACAAAATATACAAGAACATGCATACAACAACACAAAAAGATGGTGGGCAGAATTACCCACGTTTAAGTTTGAGGCCCAGTCAACACAGGGTATAAATTTCACAAATGGCGTACCAAGAGATCTGTACATTCACCAACTTTATTCAACCTGTACATGCACGACATACCTACACCTCACGCTCCCCAGATTAACATAGCTTCCTATGCAGACAACAACACTTACATGTACACACCAAAATGGAGACACAGCCACCCAACTTCTTAAACCTAACATAAAAACACTTCACACATGGTTCACCACAAACAGACCAAAGATAGCCCCAGACAAATATACAGCTACCCTTTTCACTAAATGGACAGCACAACATAACTACACACCTAATCCCACCATAAACAACACCCCCCCCCAATGCCACACTCACAGCTAAAATACTCGCGCTGTTCGGCCATGCAGCCTGAGGAATAGCAACGACTTTATAAAGCAAGAAATCGATAAAATGTTGGGCAATGGGCTTAATAGGCAATGGAGTTAATGAGCAATGGGGTTAAATAATAAAAGAAAACCCAGCAGCATCCATGAAACGTTACTCCCATGTCCTTCATTAAGAATATATAGTTGTATGTACGGAAAGCTGCCAATTAACTGCTCTAATAAAGAAACACAAAAATCGCATTGTACAAGTAATCAAGATGTTTTAGCCTACATTAAAACTTGGGGGAGGGGGTGGGAATGCATTGTGGTGTCATGTTGTATGAGGTTTACTTGTACAAAAAAATTTAAAGACCAATGACATTTGTAAATTCTTCTCAAACCAGTTGGCAGCTTTGTTTGTCTAATAGTCAACCACACATGCCACAAATCCTAAAGAAGCGAGAGAGAATTAGATCATGAAGAAATTGCTTGCCTCATTTAACTGCATTTACTTACCTCCAAAACTTCTTCAGCCATGACAGTACCGGTTGAATGTTGCTCGGAATCGGAAGAAAGAATAGACTCATTGAGAACAGCAGAGACGGACGACGTCTGCAGACTATCATCGACATCGCATCCGAAAGGTGAATTCTTGATTCTATTTGCGCGGGTTTCACCCATGCTGCAACTCACGAGTTGTCATTATTTGACTTCCACACAAACTCTTATCAAAGTCTAATTGAAGATGAGAAATTAGAAACAAGAGGCACATTTATAAAGATTGAGATACTAATTGGAAAATACAAGTGAATACATTCCTTTACTAGCCATTGGTTATAAGAAGATATTTAAAATTTGATAAATTTAACAAGCAGTGCAATTTATTCAGCATTTTTCCATATATAAAAAAAAGGGGAGAAAAATCTTGAAGTGCAAATGAAAAAGCCAAAGAACACTGAGGGTCTCTAAAGATTTAATTCCATAAAGCAGAGCATATATTATTATTTGCATAATATCTCACATTTTTTTTCTCACAGCCAACAAACATTGATACTCTTACAAAACCAGGAATATTTTGAGTCACTAAACTTACCATTCCTGAAGAGGATTCCTCAAAGAAACTATACTTTCTTTATAGTTCAAATTCAAGGAATAGGTAGATGAGGATGCAGACAAATCCACTAAATAATCAAGTTCTTTATTGGTGCAGTTATATTTCATTAATGATGCATCATCGTGTTCATCTGAAAATGAAAATGAGCACTAAAAAAGAGCAAACCAATAAATTATATGGATTATGCATCCATGTATTCAGGATTTGATTATTCAAGGAAAATAACTGCTGCTAGAGAAATAGGGGTAAGCTAATTTTTTTCAACTCAACCCTGAGACAGCCTACCAAAGAGGCAGAAAAGAAAAAAGAAATGAACGAGAAAACTGCTACTCCAGTGGTACCGGCTGCTTCCCCCCCATACTGGGCACTTGGTGTTGGTCCCTGTGCAGTGAAAGCCAGGGAAAGATCCCCTAAAACAGAGGTGATGCAGAACTCAAATAGATTTGCTGGAAGATGGTCAGGGGATTCTCACTCCCTCAACATTCTCCAATTCAACACCAATGGCATCCAAAACAAGCAACATGAATTACAAAAAAACACTTAACACCTACAACATACACATTGCTTGAATCAAGGAATCCTACCAAAAAACTTTCAACAACTACACTACACTAGGACATGATATACATTGTATACCTAGCATAATACAGCTTTCTCACCTTGATAAACAAAATAAACATTATTCAACACTACCGGGTACACTAAAACATTCATGCAAAACAACAACTACACTAGTAAACTCCAATCAGTTGGCAGGAAAAAAACAAAACATCAATATCTCTATCTCACCCAGCTCATACCAACATTGTCTAACAGGCTTCTTGCCAAACCTGGCAGCACTCACAGCTTTCTAACCTCTTCTTAGGGGGCAACTTCAATGTAAATCACCACACATAACTAACCTAACTAGACAAGAGAACAAGAGGCAACACCATTACCAAACAAATTCACTTACTAAAAATACTGAACAATAAAAAACAACCAACAAGAATAAAACACGAATGCAACGACAACCCCACTTTCCCTGACACAAAACAACGAACAATAAAAAACTACCTACAAAAATACCCCTAGAACGCAAACACAACACCACTTTCCGACATAAAACAATGAACAATAAAAAACAACCTACAAAAATACCCCCAGAATGCAACCACAACCACACTTTCCCAGACATAAAACAATGAACAAAAAAAAACAACCTAGAAAAATACCTCAGAATGCAACCACAACCCCGCTTTCCCAGATACAAAACAATGAACAATAAAAAACAACCTACAAAAATACCCCAGAATGCAACCACAACCCCACTTTCCCAGACACAAAACAATGTACAATAAAAAACACCCTACAAAAATACCCCTAGAACACAACCAAAACCCCACTTTCTGACATAAAACAATGAACAATAAAAAAACAACCTACAAAAATACCCCTAGAATGTAACCACAACCCGAATTACCCAGACATAACAATATGCTCCTTTCACTTCCATACTATGACTACCTGCCAAACGTTGCACGCACTCAAACCTGACCACCTAACAATCCTCGTCATATTTCAACTAAAAACAAAAATACCCCAGAATGCAACCACAACCCCACTTTCCCAGACACAAAACAATGAACAATAAAAAACAACCTACAAAAATACCCCAGAATGCAACCACAACCCCACTTTCCAAGACACAAAACAATGAACAATAAAAAACAACCTAGAAAAATACCCCAGAATGCAACCACAACCCCACTTTCCCAGACACAAAACAATGAACAATAAAAAACAACCTACAAAAATACCCCTAGAATGCAACCAAAACCCCAATTTCCAACATAAAACAATGAACAATAAAAAACAACCTACAAAAATACCCCTAGAATGGAACCACAACCCGAATTACCCAGACATAACAATATGCTCCTTTCACTTCCATACCTGCCAAATGTTGCACGCACTCAAACCTGACCACCTAACAATCCTCATCATATTTCAACTAACTTAACCAATACACAACTTCTAACAAAATAATATACACCAACTACATGAAGAGAATTTACAAAGAAAATACCCTATTCAAAATAACATTCAAGCAATTTACTTCCTTCAACCAAGCACTCACATAACAAAATCCACCAGGCAAGCAAGAAATACATTTCCCAAGGACATTAGAAAATGTTTCAATCCCAACTTCACACTGAAAATTGACCTTAAAAAAGAAAAACAAATTCAAACCCACACAGCTCAACAACTAGAACATATCCACAACCTCAAAAGGAAAATTAATACTCTCATTTACACAAAACAAGAAAACTGGAAACAATACCACCAAACAATCAAACACAAACAACTTCCAAAAATTCATAGTGCAAAATTTACCAACCACCTCATATACATGAATCTCATTACCAGAGACAACAAAATTCAAAGTCCAACTGAACAAAGCAACCAGTTCATGACTCACTCAAAATCAGCCAACTACCCACCAAAATTACACACTATTCTCTTTCTTTTATTTTTAGCCTACAGATAATTAAAATTAAAAACCAACAAATCTACAAAAAAAACACAATAAAACAAGGAAAAATCACAGGCCATTGTCAGAGGTACACACGCTTCATCCAAAGACCGAGTGTGCAACAACAACCAAAACCTATATACTTTGGAAGGTGCGGGACTCCTTATTTAGTTAAAACTAGGAAGTGCACAAACTCATCTGAGTAAATACAAAAGAGAGGCGTGTAGCGATCCCGCCAGGTGCGGCACCGGAACATATAGCACGTGCGAAGCTACCCCAGACTTGGACATTAAACGAGAATGTGCCAGACAGTCTGGAAAACCAAGCACTCATCCCAGTAAGGATAAGGGAGCAGTCCCTCAAACGAGGTTGCCTAATTAAGAGACAGCGAAAGAAAACTACCTGAAGCCTTTTGAGGCATTGGGGGATAGGTCCACGGGAAAAGTCATGCCACAATGGCACATACTTTAAATTACTGTCAGCCGTCTCTCATCTTCTTTACCTACATGGACAGGAATCCAACAGAAGACAATCTCGACATGATGGTCTTGCCACAGACGTGGCATCACTAAAACTATAAACAAGGGACTGAGGAGATTCCAATCCACTAGAGAACACTCACTGCACTCTGTGACTGTCTAAAAATCGCACTCCAATCTCTGAATTGGGCACGGCTCATAATCTCCCATACAGAGCAGTGTATTGCAACTAGCTGGGTCATCAAGACATGCAGAGCATGTAAGAGCCACACAGGTTTCAAACATGGGGGAGAAGGCGTGGAAGCCGACCCCATCTTCAAATTTTGAACAATCAATCAAAACTTACACAGCTCCAGGATGACACGATATGGACTCCAAGAAATGCAAACAGAGTACTCCCGGCGCTATGGATAGAAGCTTTGGGAGCAGAAGCGTGGTGGCATGAACCAGCAGTGGCACATGACAGAGAACTAGGTTCAGCTCTCGAAAGGGTTATATTGGACTAAAGTCCAAAAGCTTAGGGTATGATTGGCGTCTCACAGCGACATAAACATAATCAACATCGGCCTCAGACGAGAGGAGAGCCTTTGGTTACTGAGGGAAGCTCTATGCTCATGCGTAAAAGCACATAATGCACTATGAATGCCAAAAGGCGATCGGCATCTCCCAGGATCGACAAGAAGGGTCTCTACAAGGGATTTGCAGAAGGCACCGGTAGCCATACAGGAGATCAATGTGGTTGATAGAGTGTAGCTCCACAATTTAAACTAGGCTACGGATACGTAGAACTAGCATGAGTAGCCTAGCTTAGAATGAACAAAGGAGCGGTACACAATTAAAGACTAGCTCCATCAGAAACCCAAAGTGCTAAACATAATGGAGCAAAGAATGTTCATGGCACGGGTACACGAGAGCCCACAGCTGCAAAAGCACAACTCTCAGGTGAGATGTTGGTCAAAGATAAGACCAAGGAAATGGTTCAACTACCACATAGTGGAGAGTCTCATTTAAGAACAAGTGTGGGCGGAGTCTGAAGCCATGCATGGCATCAGAAGTGTTAGGTTGGGACATCTAAGAGTAGGTGTTCGATGTTGAATGGGATTGGTTGCATTTAGTGCATGTTGATGTCAGGGGAAGTTGTTTTTTTATTTAATGCCAATCTGGCAACTGTCTACAAGGGCATAAGTTGACATAATTAACTTAAAGCTTAATACTACACTAGATTAAAATAAAAATAATTCAAAACACCATCAACAAAAACCAAAACAAAGAAAAGCAAAATACAAAACAAAAACAAGAAACAAAGTAAAATCAAGAAAGAAATACATTCCAGCATCGGGGGGGGGGGGGGCAGGCACTCCCCTGGCGCAGGAACATTCAGACAAGACCAAAGAGAGTAAAATAAAATGGAGGAGGCTGGTCTCCTCAAAAAGGGTCACAAAAATTTATATATAAAGATTAGTAGGAGTCCCCTCGCCAAATACAAGGGACAAGCGGTAGAGACCCCGCTCATCCCAGTACAGGAAAAGGTAACGCACACAGATCACCCAGACTGGGACATTCAACAAGAATGTGCTGAACAGTGAGGGAGACGACACAGTTATCAAATTAAGGTGCAGAGGAGCACTTGATCAAATGGCGATGCACCACCACGAGTGCGCTCAAGATGACAGAAAGCGACCTGAAGCCATCGCGGCATTAGGAGTAGGTACATGATAACAGTCGCGGCTCAATGGCATGCATCTTCAAGTTTAACCCAGACGTCTCCCATCTTCTTTGCCAGACAGCCAGGAAGGCTGCCCTGATTCCTAGCATGTAGTCTGCGTGAGGAAGATCGAATCGCCGGTCTAGTCGCCCAAACGTCGCGGACTCTTTGGCGTCCTCAATCCCGGCAATTTCCGTATGTCCAGGAACACAGTGGAAGATAATCTCCACATCCAATAAGCTCGCGTCAACCGTGGCGTCACAGATACTGCAAAACAAGGGCTGTGAAGCTACTGGGGATAAGGGGTTATCTCCCGTACCGAGCGGTGTATTGCAACCAACTCGGCAGTGAACACAGACTCAGCGACTGGAAGAGAACTGCTGACTTCAAACAGAGGGGATATGGCGTGGAAACCGACCCCCTCTTGGGAATTGGAGCCATCCGTATACACTGGCACGGTTCCAGCGTGACACGAAGTGTGCTCCAAAGAGCTGAACCCAATACTACCGACGCTGTGGAAGCTTTGGGAGCAGAGGCGTGGCGACATATAGTCAAAGGTGATACCATCCAGGGTGGCGCCACCGGCCCGAGAGCTATACCTAGCTCTCAAAGGAGTTTCCTAACCCTAAAGCCAAAGGGCATACGGTATGACTGGCGTCTCTCGGCGGCATAGGGCAAGTGAGGCAGGCGCCGGGCTCGCGCGTACAAGCGAATAATGCACTGTGCACGGCAAAGAGCGAGTGGCATCTCCCCAGTATCGTCAAGTAGGCTCTCAATAGGGAAAGTGCGGAAGGCATAGGTTACTATGCGAAGGTCGGTGTGGTAGATTGAGTCCACCTTCCGCGATACACGCTCGGCTGCGGATGCATAAAACTCGCATCCGTAGTCGAGCTTCGAACATACAAAGGATTGATAAAAAAGTATGCCGGTAGCCCAATCAGCGCCGCAGGCGCTCAACGTCACGAAGCAAAGAATATCCATGGCGGGACCCCCTCTTCCTGCTCCATTGGGCCGGAGAGGGCTCCCCCACCTGTACGAGGAATTAACGATCTCACAAAAATTCATATATAAAGATGGGTAGGCGTCCCCTCGCCCCCATTGTGTGGAGAGGTTCCATGATACCATATCGCCATGCGGTATCATAGGTCTTTCCCAGGTTGAAGAACACCATGGCGTAGTGCTGTCTACAAAGCGAGAGCGGAACGCAATTGATTCAAAGTAAACCTGCCGTTGAATGGTTCGATGCCTCTGGAGGTAAAATCCAGTCGGCGGCCTTCCGCGACATCATGACGGGCATTGAATGCTGGCGGAGCAGCATCCTGGTTAGAGAATGCAGTCGCGAAGGATTCTGCCACATATGCGGGGTCCGAAATTGCAGTCCCATTCTCCTGAGAACTGGAGGCATAACGCTTCTGTTTGAAGGCCGCCTCACACTCGGCTGACCACCACGGGAGTGGACGGCGTGGAAAACGGCCACACGTTCTAGGAATAGTAGTTAGGCCCACGACGATGATGTTGCCGGAGAACTCAACGGCCTCATCTACGGACCTAACTCCTCGACTGAGACAGAGAAATCAGTCATTTCCTGAAATGCGGACCACCACATCCTCGCCAAGCACCAACGGGACGGGCTCTAGGGCGGCAGCGGCCCAGAAAATGATATATTTGAATTGGAAAGTGATCACTACCATGGAGGTCATCGGCCACCCCCAACCCCAAATCAGGCTGTGCATCAGGAGAGCACAAACATAGATTGAGACAGGAAAATGAATCGGTTCTCGGGCAATGATGCGTAAACTCATCCACATTTAGGACACCTATCTCCAGCTCGTCGTTCAGGTCGGCAAGGACTTGACCTCTGGGATTAATTGAGTAGTCTTCGCGGTAACAGTAGTATCATCTCCGCGGCAGTGGCACGAATGCCTTTACGCGATAGCGATACCAACCGGCGCGCACCGACTCTGGGAGCTTGTCACGGTCAAATGTGACGAAGAGTGTAGGGGTGGGTCTTGAGACCCCTCCGTTTTCTCATCACACACTCTACCTTGACCACTCCATGGTCGGCCAGCACTAATGTGATATCATTTATGGAGTAGTCCACGAGTTCCCTCACATAAACTCCTCCTTTCACTAAGTTCATGGTAGAGACCGAAGGGCACTAATTATGGCCGCCTCGGAGTGATTTGACAGGTGACCTTCGGCTCTCTACCAATCACACTAGCTAGAGCTCTACTCTGATGGATCATGTTGCCCTAGCCAACATGCTACCATCAGTGGAGCGAATAAGAAGGAACCGTTTGAAGCCAGCGGGCTTGAAAGTGCCAGGTAGCCTCTGAATAAGGGGCACCAACGTAATCGAGGCTCTGCTCTGCGCAGTTCTGGTTTTCGTCTGAGACCCCAGCTCGGGTAGCAACGGGGCCGGACGTGCCAATCTTGGCTTGGTCACTAACACCGAAATGGCAGCAGACCCATCTGCGGAGAGAGAGGAGCCCTTAGTCTTTTACTTTTCCTTTTTAGGAGAAGAGGGCGGGGAATGAACACACTTCTCACCTCCGCCGGTAGGAGCCCCTAGGCCAGATGGGCTGGCCCCGGCAAGATTTTTCTCTGAAATGTAAAAGGTCCTGCTCATCACCGGAGATCCCTCCTTTCCTTGTTAGGCCTCGGGGACCCGAGCCGTCTTAAGAGGAGCTTGCATAGAAGCGAGGTTCTCCAGGTGTTTTTGTTCTACCACAAGATCCAGAAGGAGGTTCTAATTGCTGCGGCAGTTTCTACCGCTGAGAAGGTCTAGGAAGTGTGGTGACTTGCGAATATTCCGACATCGGATGTGTCGTGAGTGAAGAAGAGGATCCTCAAACTGTACGAGTACAGCGCCTTGGCAAAATCCAAGTCACGGGAGACAGAGAGGGAAGAAATGAAGATATGAATCTTCAGAGACAGCCTCAAAGACATGTTTCCAAGGCAATGTAAGAGAAGATCCCCGAGGAAGACAAGGCGTTCTTGGAGGCTCAGAGGAAGAACCGGCAGAGCTGCTCGATGGTTGGCGTGGACGAGAAGCTGAAGCAAGCGACTGAGGAGAAGCAACGTAAGAGACAAAGGATAGAGGAGATGAAGAAGGATGACGCGGCTGCTTGGGAGTCTTTTACTTCATCCTCAATGTCCAATGAAGACACTGATGCCTACTTCAAAGCTCCAACACCAGTTAAATCTCCACGCCGTCGGCTTCAGCCAATGAGCCTCAGCCACGACTTTGAATATATCACTGTGTCCCATTGCCATGTCTCTCCTTCAAGACTGAAGTCCCTTTGGTCCCTGCATTGGGATGGCAAGTTGTTACCCAGTCTAGCGGATGAAAGTTCAGTGGACGAGAGGGTAGCGATCTCGGTGTCCAGGGAGGATACAGAGGAACTTCTGGATGGTCCTATGTCTGCAGATTGGACAGGACAAGCTGTTGCGGAAACTGTCTTGAAGCTGGCATGGGAGGGCAGCTTGGAGGGCAACATCATTTGAATGGCATTCAACACGACAGCAGCCAACACAGGAATGGTTCTAGGAGCGTGTATCAGGATTGAATGTGCACTAGAGACCACAGGGATGGTTCTAGGAGCGTGTATCACGATTGAATGTGCACTAGAGACCACAGGGATGGTTCTAGGAGCGTGTATCACGATTGAATGTGCACTGGAGAAGCCCATGGTGTGGTTGACATGCCACCATCACATCCTCGAAGTTGTTCTGAAGGATGTCTTTGAGGTTCACATTGGTCCATCATCTGGACCTGACAGCTCCCTTTTCAAGATGCTCCAGAATCGTTGGCCTTTCGTTGACCAGAGCCGACCACAGCCCCTGACATCAACCGCTCTATCATCCACCGAAATAGCTCACTGCTTTGAGATGGTTGGTCACTTGAAACGTCTGTTTGACTGTGGGAATCATCCATGCGAAGACTACAAAGAGATTATCCTGCTCACCCTGGCCTACCTCGGAGGAGGAGTCTCTGCATCTTTCCGTACTCCTGGTGCTTACCACATGCCAGATGGATGGCCAAGGCCATCTACGCCATGAAGATCATGCTCTTCCATGACCAGCTGGAAATGATCAGGCGGGAGTTGGCGGGGATCGGTTGAGTTGCATTCTTTATGACCATGGTCTATGCAAAATACTGGAATGAGGCAATGATTTCGTCCTACGCAGTCAAGAACAACCTGGACTTCATCACTGATGTAACGAAGATTTGCGACAATGGGGTTGCATCAGTCACAGAATGTGTAATGTGGCGCCATCTCTGGTACCTTTCCGAGGACCTAATCGGACTAGCTATCTTCGATGACCGCATCAGCCCGGAGATGGTAGAGGGATTGAAGTGTCCTTCGATGACCAAGAATCCACAGTGCCCCGAGTTCCACCTTCTGCTTAGTGCAGTTGATGCAGCTCTTCAAAAGTCTCCTAGGAGGCCAGCAACTGACCTTCATTGAGCTGAGTCCTGAAACATGGAACACGGACTGGTGTCCTGAAGGTCATGAATGACCTTGCAGAACGAGGAATAAACCTCATTCAGCACTTCTTTGGCAACTGGAAAAAGGATGAACAGCAAACCCAGTTCCTCTTGAAGCTTGCCCACCTCCACACAAAATCTGTCCCCCCAAAACAAAGGTAGAACTCAAGAAGAAGGTGTTGGAGTAGGAAGAAAAGGAGAAGCTCTTTTTTTTCCATGAAAAGTCAGAAGCACATGCATCAGTTACATTATTGATAAATATTCATTGTCTTGTGATGTAATTGTTGGTATATTGCTGGAAATTCGGGTCGAATCTTAGAGGAGGTATCAAACGTTCGTTTTGCATGACCATTAAATATTGCCCAACTTTCATGAAAATTTGGTGGAATCACTTTCATTTGGCAAGGAACCAGAGCAGCATGTGCTGGACTTGATATCATTAATTTGATGTACTACTAATACAAGCCTGGGAAACCATACTGTGTGTGAACCCTTTGTGCCACCAGCTCTACCAGGGGAATTTTAAGGTGATGTCTTCTATGGAGTAGTCCATGACTTCTCTCCTGTAAACCCCTCCTTTCACAAAGTTCTTGGTAAAGTGCATCATCACACTCACCAGTGAGCCATTAAGTGTCCAAAGGGCACTAATTATGGCTGCCCAGGATGGATCCAATGCATTTGCCAGAAGGCTCCTGTCTGAGAAACAGGTCACCTTCACATCTCTAACAATCAAGTTAGCTCATGCTCTCCTTTGATGGATCATATTGCCCTTGGTCAACATGCTGCTATCAGTGGAGCGAATATCCAGAAAGCGTTTGAAGCCAGCACGCACGAAAATGGCAGGTAGTCTCTCCATGAGGGCCTGAGACATAATCAAGGCTCCGCTCAGCCAACTTGCGACTTTGGTCTTTTTCTGGGTCCCCTCACCTGAGAGAGCCTCAGGATCAGATGTGCAGATCTTGGCCTGGTTGCTTACCAAAATAAACACCAGATCCATCTGTCCCCAGAGCCCTCGTGAAGAAAGAGGGGAAACTAGATTCTTCTTTGTCTTCCTGTTACTTTTCTTTTCGGGAGAGTAGGATAGAATCCCTAGACTGCTAGTCCGCCGGGAGGAGCCCCTCGACGGGACGGACCAGCTGTCTAAGGGGCTCCAGCCGGAGGAGGAAGTCCCTCCTCTCTTTGTGAGTCTTTAGGAAACCGAGCCACACAAAGAGAATCTCGCACAGAGGCAGATCTAGGTTCACTCTTTGGCAGGTTCGCCAGCATGGAAGATCCTGCCATACACGGCTGGGTTGACTCCGGGACCATGTCCATCTCAGGGGAGGCTTCCATGTGCCCCTCCCCCCACACTCCCAGACATCAGAGATCCCAAATCAAGAACACTTGTTGTGTTCCATCGAACACTTGAGGCTTAAAATGCAAGGCTGGAGGATGTTAGGTGCACATACCAATGGGCCCTGCTCTCCCTTAACCCTCCCCCCTAATGAGGTGACCCTATCAAGCTGTACCCACAGGGAGCAGTCAATTTTGGGCTTCCTGACTTCTCTCTTGGCAGTCTCTTGTGATAGGAAAAGCGGTATTGCTGTTGTAGGCAGATGGAGGCGGCCAAGGGTGCCTCCAAAGAAGGGGATGATGGGGAAGTCACCGCAGATGTAGGCCTAGGAGAGGAGTAAACCTTCTCTTCTGTACAAGAGAATTGGAAGGGCCACCTCCTTTTCAGAGGTGGAGCTGCATAAGAGAGGCCACTTGGTTGCATAGCCATGGTCAGATGGGAGCTCCTCCACTGGTTGAATAGGAGCCTCAATTTTCTTTGTCCTCCCTAACACCTCGGGAGGGTAAGACTGCACTTAGAGGTGGATCTCCATATGCTTAACCCCCTATTGCCTTCTGTTTTAACCATATTTGCTGAAAAAGAGAAAAGGGGGCACATAGAAAGTAGATACTATAACCTCCCAATGCCTCGGGAGGTTAGGAGAAAAATCTCCATGGGATCAGAAATTCCAGAATGTGATCATTTACACATAATCAGTTCCATTCCAGCATTGAGAATGGGCTTTGCCAACCTAGTCTACCATTCAGGTGAAATTGGCCTGAAGCTTTAACCATAAAGGATGGTGCTGGCGTAGCCACCTTATATGTGTAGTGGAGGAAGGTGAGTAGACCAAGGGACAAACACACACACTACAAATACTTGCCCTAGTAAGTGGGCTTTCAGCCCTCGCAGGAGGTAGGTACCTCACAGTAGACACTACGACTCAACTATGGCTCTTAAGAGAATAAAATTGAGCAGGGCAACCAGAACCTCTGTGGATAGAAGAGCAGGTTTGGAAGGGGTTAGGAGGGTATATAGTATAGCGAAGTAGAGATAGGCGGGTCCACTAACAAGTAGGGTGGGTGATCACCTATTATTATCATACCCTAGCACTAGGTAATCACAGGATGCAATGCAGTCCATCAAGGCATCATGGCTACTGAACTGACTGAACCCTGTTCAGGTGGGAACAGACGTCTTGGGTAGAAAAGGTTGAAAATAATAATAATAAATAATACTATAATAATCTTTACTAATAATTATAATACTAATAGTAATAGTCATTAGTAATACATGATAATTATAATAGATAATAATAATAATAATATAAAAATACTAATAATATTAAAAAGTAAATAATACTACTAATAAAGAATAATAATAAATTTGAGAATGATAATACCAATAATAAGAATAATACAAATAATAAAAAGGTAAAGTAGTGCTGATAAGGGGTGAGGGGAAAATGCACCAACAACTTTCGAGGGCCCCACCCGAGTGATCAAGTGGCCCAGTCATAGACGGGGCTTCCCTAATTTGCACTCAGGCTGGGAGGATGTGCAGATCCTATAGGTACCAAGTGTAATAGGCTACACAGGCCACCCCTCTGCAAGGAAATGCTGTGAAGGGTGAAGTAGACATGGACGGTACAAAAGCCCTTTTGCCAAATTATGGGTTTGATTCAGTTTAGCTTTGGCATAGAAAATAGGCCTGATATGACATCACCTCCTTCTTCTTCCCTACAGAGTTCTGATGCCATTTTTGTTTGCTAGGTAAGTTTTTTGATATTTTGTGTGTCTGATGTAATTTTTATGAGTTACATTATAGTCCACAGTGTTTGTGAATATTGTGTGATTCTGTTGGCTATGGTTTCCATGGTGAATATGATCATTGTGAAGGAAAATGAGTGTGATTTCATAATGGTGACCGGCGTGGAGATTTCTGTGTTTACAGTTTATATAAAATGGCGTGTAGTACACGGTCCATACAAATTCAGAAATTTGTGCAAATTATACTAATGAAGATTTCATTTTGAAACTACTCTATGTTGATCATGTAAAATTGTTTTGTGTTTTAAATGTGAAAAAGCAATCAAAATATATTAAAAATACAAGATATCAAATGATGTTATTTGTGTTATTATCTAACATTATTTTATGTTGGAAGCAAAATTTAACTATATGCAGTGCTGTATTAAGTGTATTAATAGGATAAGTTTATAATTAAAATGTTTTGGAAAAAAATTCAAATTTATGCTGACTATGTGAGGTTTGTAGGCTATTTTGTATTCAATTTTGTGAATTTCAATTTTCAATTTTCCAGTCGCATTAATGCAGTAAGATAGGGATTTTACATTGTCTAATGAGGCTATTAACCCCTTCCCTACGATGATGAAATAGCTTTCATCGCACCTACTGTTGCGCGTGCCTCCGATGATGAAAGGGTTATCGTTATGAAATAAATGATTGTTTTTCTGTTGTGTAATTTTGCCGGAGTACGCTATGAACATTCCTGAGCATTACTCGAAGTGTCTGTCTTATAATCACGTCATTCTCAACTGACCAATAAAAACACTTTGAGGGTGGGGTTTGTTTATACCCGCAAGGCAAAAGCATGTTCTATGCCAGTTGGAAATTACTTGTGATTGATTGCGTAATACAGAGCACATAAACTTTTAATTTTGTTATGTATTCAAGCGATAGTGATAATTATGAAGATATTAACTTCAAACCCATGCAGTGACAATGAATCAAATGATATTAGTGATGAGTGACACTTATATTTCAATCAGTGATGAAGAATGTAAAGCAATGGATTTATCGGGTGAGTGGAAACATTGCATTTAGGTGAGTAAGCAATGTCATTTTTTATTTTTTTTTAATTAATTATTTGAAAGATATTCTCAACATGAACAAACATCATAAGAATAGGCAAAATTTAAACATAACAACATGAATGCAAAATTTAAATTTAAATAAGATGTTGTATGCAGCACCGTATGCAGCACCGTACGCAGGCACCATCGACTCGTGTCAAAGGGGTTAATATATTTTTTTAAATATTTTTACTTAGCTATCTAGCCTAAGTAAATATTTTTGCTTAGCTATCTAGCCTAAGCCTATAACTTGCTAATAGGCTCTTCATTAAGAGGCTAGAATTTCTTAACTTACATATTGTAGGCTAATTTTCATTATAGTTTTTTTGCATTTATTATTTTATAGGCTATTTTGTATTCAATTTTGTGAGTTTCAATTTGCAATTTTACAGGTGCATTATTGCAGTAAGATGGGGAATTCACATTGCCTAAAATGGTTATCTATATATTGATGCAATGATAAACAATGAGAGCTGTGCATTACTTGCTCAAAAATGTTCTATAAAATTAAGAAATTTAATTTTATATTATTTTTGATACCCATGTAAAAATGCTGTAAAATAACAATTCTAATCATTTTTTTTATACTATATGTCTTTTCATAACATTTGGGTATTATTTAGTAGTAGTAGATCCTTTAATTTCAGTTGTGGCATAATTTTTTTTTTTTATAAAAAATGGTACCAGAGCATGTCCTACATGGTCACGATCCGTACAAAAACACTTTTTTCCAAAATGACATCATAATTCTGAATATTTCAAAGATCTGTATGTGGAAAATAAAGGTATTTATATGAGCTACCTGTTGGGTACTTTGGATTTCTGCTAACTTTAAAACTTTAGTTAGGATGACTAAAAAACTACCTGACCCTATCTATATTTAAGGTCCTAGGAACTAAAGTAAGTAGTAAGACTGCCTACCTTCCACTTGAGAGGGAATCTGTTTCAGCCAAAGAGGTTCGTGGCCTGTGTCTTGAGACACTGTCAGTGAATGAGCAGTAAGGGACTGAGTTTTCAACTCGGTAGGCTTCAGAGTAGTATATAGGACATGCTCATCCACAAATACCTGCTGAGTTTGTGACACACAGAAGATAAAGCCAGCCTCTAGCATTGCCTGGCCGATGGCAATTGCAGTCTGCCTGAAATCAAATGATTCTTTTTTATTGACAAAGGGAAATGGTGCAAGAAGGGTATTTATGGAAAGAATATGGAGAGGGGTAATTATATAAAGGTAAAAGGTGAATAATAGGAGTGAAAAAGAATGCAGGAGCAAACCTTGACAACCTTCCTTTCATCTTCTTATCCATACACTAATTAATATAACCTTACACAGTACAATCATGTGGTTGGATAGTCATTTGCTCTAATACCTCTTACTGATCTCGCATCAAAAACATCCATCATATTCTTTTTACTAGGCATAGGTCAATCATACTCTCACACTCTTCTTTGCCCAAACCATGTGTATTTATGCACATCCTTTTGCTGTGTGTGTTTGACATACACATTTATTCAGCACAGAACCATACCACCCTCTCTCCAATTTCATTTTTTCCAGGATAACTAAAAGCTCAAGTTAAGCCATCTTTTATCCTGTCTCCTATTCATCAGTTGTACAGGCATCAACTGATACCCACCCCAATTCCATTTACCACTCATCTCAAGTCATTTCTATCATTAGGCAGTTCATACACAACAGCCAAGCAGTTTCACCCTTGCAAATCTCAGCTACATTAAGCAGTAGGCACTCAATGAGAACTAAAATGTACAAAAGGAGTGAAAATCAGTGGTAAAATCAATACAAAGTTATCTTTATATCCTCCCTTTCCCTTATCACATCTACCCCTCCAAATTTCATGCCCGCCACTAAATTTACACATTGACGAAAATTAACTTGTCTGACTGTAAGGTGCTCATAACACACACACACATAGACACATCTAATATAAAACTTGCAGGAAAAAGGGATTTGATTCAAAGGCTCAGTTTCGCAGGATAGCCTCCCTTGGCCAGCCGCATAACTCTTCATATTCTAATTACAAAGGCAAAGTGAGGCCTGCATGTAGCCAGTATCCCTTGACCCGATCCAAGATCAATGAACCTATTTTCTGCATAAGGGACAAGTCACATTCAGCTGGCTCCTATGACACACAGCTAATACCACAATGACTTACTGGGGAGGGTGGAGGATTATGATGTTTGATTGAAGGTGGCTGGTACATCCTACTCAGCCAGATTGGTTAATGTAAAGGAACAAAATGATGCGAAATGAGGATAGGAAACAGGGGAAAAGTCTAAGGCAATGTAGAGGAGGTTCTGGAGGTCGAAGAAGGACTGTGGTGATAGAAAGAAGGCTCAATAGGTGCTCATGGAAAGAGAGTGTAAATAATGGCTGCTCATGGAGGGTTTAATAAGTGCTCAATCGGTTTTCCAGCAGAGTTGACACTACAATGGGCACCAACTGCCTCACACTTGCCACCAAAACAGTGCCTTGCTCCAGGAAGGGCTCAATGGGTGTGCAGTAAGAAGAGGCGGACTCACCTGGGACAATAGGGCCAGAAGGGCATGCAGTCATCCAGGTGTCAGAGACAGCATGGTCACCCATGCTATACCATCTAACCCTTTGGAGGAAGAAGGGCATGATAAATGTCCACTCCAGCAATCCTGCTAACTCTCCCTATCTCAAGAAGGTAGGACCCAGCCTGCAGCCACTCCAAAAAAGATCATAAACCAGGAGTGGGGGGGGTGATGAAAAAAATGCAATCATACTCACCTGCTAGATGCTTTGTCACTGTCAAGTAGCCATTGAACAAAATCCCTTCCGATGAAGCTGTCAGGAAAAGCCTTAAGACGATGGCGATTCGTGGACAAAGGAAGTGAGGCTGGTCCCATGACCATCTGCGACCACAAGGAATGCAGCTGTTGTGAATCTTTTAAAAGCAACTGCCTTTCTGATGACATCTGCTCAAGTTGTTTCTGGTCAGCAAAATCAGGGGAAAAACACCTGTTTCAAATAAGAAAAGGTCACAAAGAAGAAAAAGAACTTACTCAAAACTAAAATGCATTCAATCCCAGTTTCAACATAAAATTCAATTTTATTCAAATAAAGGTTTTCTAAGTTGTTTTAACAAATACACTGGTATTCACTACTGATACTGTAAGTGAATGGTATTTCTGTTGATACACAACAGGAACAGAACTCACCTGCCTTTCACAGTATAGTTTTCTTCCATAAATCCATATACAGTCTTACATCTAACAAGGGCAGATGCCCGTCTCTCCATTTCAGCAACACAATGCATGTTAGGTTCCATTTCCAAGGATTTGGCAGAAGATTTGGGTGGCAAAAGTTCTTCTTGAAGGGCTTTGAGGTCAGCTAATACATCTTCTTCAATATTACTTGATTGTAAATAAGTTAAAACCACTTTGCAACAATATGTACAAACTCTGAGCTCTCCTGTTTTAATTGAAAATATGAACATTATACATAATATGCAAAGAATGTAAAACTATTCAAGATTTAACTCAATGATTTCAAGTTATATTTCAGTAGAAGTATTAAATGAAAAAGAATTTTAAACTTTCATCAGAATTAATGAATGATATTGGGAAGAGGTGGATAGTGATTTGAATGACGAAACTGTCTAAAGAACTTTTTCCATAATATAGAATAAATAGAACTGTCAACAAGAACTAGAGAAAGTTCTTTCATTCAACCCACATAACTATGTGGGTCTGGGCATGAATCAATTGAATATGAGTGAAAAGAAGGAAAGGTTAGGAAAAATAATTATATAAATGGAACAGACTGCCTAAGACAGGTGAGAGCCAGTAAAGCTACCATCTCCTAACAATCTCTCAGATTTGTATACAAGAGGATTTGTAACAGCATCTCTGCCTATTTGAGACAATTGCACTAACATTTAATGAACCTCTATAATATGCACTTGGCACCACAGTGGCGCTTTTATTAAGTCTTGAATAGCATGTGGATAAGCTATTAAAATTGATATAGGTATAAAATTATGTAATTATCACCTTGCATCAATTTTAAATAGGGGGTAGTAAATCACCTTTGATTGAATTTGAAATAGGAATGCCAAAATATTCCACACAAATGTTCAACTTACTTTTGATGTTGAAAAACCTTAACTATTTAGCTAAATTATGTACCTCTAAGTCAAAAAAGGAAACTATAAAGAAGAATAAGGAATATCTGTTAACACCCTCTCATATTTGTTTTTTATTAAGTCAGTATAATGAACATTAAGATAAAAAAAAAGAATAGATAGCAGAGTAATCTACCTTTGTATCCAATGATTTTGCCAGGTATCATCCGACTGCAACATTTTGAACAAAATACTTGTCCACAAATCCTACAATGGTGTCTTCTCCTTAAAGGAGTAAATTTGTCTGAACAATCATAACACTCATTACTTAAATGGTCAGGCAACCAATAATGCTTAAAGTCTGCATCTTTATATTGTAGAGGAGGCTGAAAATAAGGAATATTAATGTCTTCCTTTAAAGGAATTACCAGACTAAATGATATGTGCATATGAATTACATATATATATATATATATATATATATATATATATATATATATATATATATATATATATTAATGGATAACAACTTTCACAAGGGCCTATCAGAGGTGATCCAATTCAATCAGAGCTCTGCAAGAATCACCCAAATATTGCATCTATAGGATTATATTACTTTTAAATCATTACCAATCAAGGCTCATCAAAAACAAAAGCCTGCAGCTACAATATATACATCAATATTAAAATATGTACATTTGACCCAGCATGAAAATCAAACCCCCACATAATCTTATTTGTTCATCCATTTATCTAACCTGCCCTTGAACACTTAAATTTGGATTACTCACAACCTCTTGAGGTAATTTAGCTTAGAAGTATGCCAATTTATTTGTTAAATCTGACCAATAGTTTTTTTTAATATTCAAATGATGCCCCCCCCCCCCCACGGTCTTATTGCCCTCCAGATGCAAGAACTTTCTAATATCCAATATGTCTATTCCAGATTTCTTTTTTAGAAAACTCAATCATATCACCTCTCACACACCTTTCTAAGGAGAAAATATTCAGGAGCTTATTTTATGGTGAAAGGTTTAACAAACCATAGTATAGAAAGAATTCTTATATTTTGAACCTACGGTATTTAAGTCTTAAAACATTAAAGGTGAGGGTTTCCACATTATACAGAATGTATAATGAAATTTGTTCATACCAAACATATTAATTAATAGCGAAAATAAAGCTTGGGTGAGTGCAGTGTTCTGTCAATATATTAATAAAGAATTTAAAATGAAGTTGTACAAAGTAAGACTAAAAGAAAATAGATATCTTTTACTCTGATTTTTTGTAATACTTATTATGCATTCATTTGCACACTAGATATACATCAAGGGTATATATGAGTTTAATATAGATTCCAAGTCATGGATTACTAAAATATAGCATCCATTGCAAAGTCAAACTAAGATGTGGTCCCATCTACTGACTGACAATATCTAAAATCTCTTAAGTTTAAGCTAGAAAATAGTGCTTTCATACTCTTAGATCATAACTCACAATGAAGTTATAGGTAGAGGAAATTAAAAAAGTATAAAAAGAATAACATAGAAGGAAATTGAAAAAAGTAATGATTTGTACTGGAGTGTCAGTACTTTTGATGCAGATCATCAAAAGCACAAATATGAGGAAAAATATAGTCTGCGGAAAACCTTGATTGAGTGGTCAAAATATTGTACCTGCATGAAAACTGACAACACCCTAAAAATAACCAGAAAGTTAATTTTTACATATCTGTTAATATTTGAAAATCCCTCCCTTCTTATTTGATTTCAGCCAATTTGCAGAAGTAACTGGTGTCCAATATCGAGGATGCACATATTTGTATGGGTATATCTCAGCTTGCTTTTAAAGTACCCTGAAGTTTTATATAGGATTCAGGTCTAGACTGTTGCCAGGCCATTCCAAAACATGAATTATCTTCCCATTAAAAAAATAAATTAATGTGTAGTGACAAAAAATTCAAAAGTTTATCCTCCAATATGGTTTATAGCTCTCTGCATTCATCGTTTTGTTCTTGGGAAGGAAAAACAACCCTGCTCTCCCCATAAAACCAGCAAAACAACCCCACACCACTACGGATTCAGGGTGTTTAGTCATCTTGCATGTGTATTTTTCATCATATCAGTCAAAGTTTCAAGCATCGAATGGTATCAAGCCTCTGCTTAATGACACAAAACATCAATTCATCACTGAACATGACTTTGCACCACTGCTCGGGGGCCAGTCCTTGTAACTAACTCTTGGCAAAATTGAGTCTTTTTGTCTGCATTTTTTTATTAAGAAGAGACTTCTTGGCTAGGGCTTTAGACAAGCAATTTGTGATTGTTTTGCAGCTGCTCCTGTATCATTAATTCAGACACTAACAAATCTGGGTGTTTTTTCTTCAATTTGGTGGCTATAAGGCTTGGCTCCTTCATTACTTTCTTCTTCATAAATTTTTCAGTGGTTTTAGATGTCTTCCTAGGTCATCCTGGGATGGTTTAGTGGGATTAAACATTGAAACTGCCTGTAGCAGTAGTTCTCTCAGCAATTTCTTGCACTAAGATTTGAGCTCAACAATGTAAGGATATGGTCCTCATTATCTGTACAGTACTTTCCAGGCATATTAGTGAGTAGAAAAAAAGATAACTGACCACTATAAAAGCACAGAATATACAAGAGAAATCGCAGATCCAGTGCAACATTTGATACCCACACACTGTCAAATTTGAGTTTGTACTGCCAGTCCATGGGTCTGAGAGCAACAGTAGATTGTATGGAGGTGCCATACATATGGTAAATGGAAATTCAGGGCAAAATAGGAGCACTAAATGAAAAACTTGTGCGATATTTACCTAAGAAATTTTATGGAACAATCAATCAAGGTTTTCTGTGGAGACTACAATGTGAACTATAACTGGCAATTCAATATTAAATGCTAAACTACTTACTATTCTCCTTTTATCAATAATATTCTTGATTCGAGTGAGAACATTTGGTAATGTTCTGTCAAGTGATACTTCTTCCATTCCAGACAAAGTTGCTAATTTTTCTTTCTGAAATGATTTAAAAAAAATTTAATAAAGTGCTAAAAAGTGAATAGAAAGAGTTAGTAAAAAAAATACAGTTCAGCCCAGAAGTTTAAATGTAAATTAGCAGTATTGTCCAATTTAATAGTTTGCATGATTTTAAATAAAATTCCTTTCAAAACAGTTTACATATTATAGGACATAATTCATGGCTCAACTGGTGCTTGTATATATTTACCACCATTATACACCGAGATGCCAAAGCTCATAGCATATATACCTAGTGTTGTATAGGAGCCACTTTAGCCTGGCGAAGTAGAGTAAATCAATAGGGCATCAATTCCACAAGTGGAAAGATGTTGACCTATTGGCCCTATTGGATGGGAAACGGGTTCCCTCACCCATATGTGGAATTGATGATCTTGGAGAAATTCAGAAATGAAAATTGGGAAGGATCCTATTGCCCCCCATTGAGGGGGAGGGGGTGTCTCCATATTACCACATTACTGTGCAGTATTAGAGGGCTTCTCCAGGTCATAGTGCTATCTACAAAGGAAGGCCCCACAGATAGCATCTACAATCAGAGTAAGGCATCCAACATGGAGTGGAACTTGCCCAAGTTGCAGTATGCAGAAGACAGGTGGCATTCATTCTCCAGAGAGGCTAATGTAACATTTACCAATTTCTCCATCAACTATCACACACAGGAGGTTAGAGAAATTGGGTGGAAACCAACTGAGGTAGAGTGATCTCTCCCTGATTTGCAAAAAATGAGCACAGTATCCATTCGCAAGAGTCTGGGATACAGGACAACATTCGAACCAAGGGTAGTGTGTCTGCATATAATGAGAGACTGAAATGCAACTTACTCAATGTAAACCCTGTAGTAGGGTTTGTTTTTTTACACCAACTCACCTGTGCCCACTCTAATACCCACCTTTTACATCAACCTCTTGTGTATCTGCAGCGTATGAAGTGGGCTGATAGTAGGATTGCAAGGACTTTGGAAGATTTGAGTGACTTTGACTATGTGATTGAGTATGTGCCTGGTGAACGGAATGGAGTGGCTGATTTGATGTCAAGGTATCCTGGTACGAATGATGAAAATGTGTGTGGAGTGAGTGATCCTGAGTATTTGCCGAAAGGGATTATGAATGGAAAAGAGAGTAAGGGTGGTGGTGATTCCTTGTTTGAGAGTGTATGGAATGGTTTGCAAGATTTGAAGAGTGATGGAGTAGATGTGAGAGTGCCCGATAGTGTAGATGATTTAAGGAAGGAGGTAATGAATGAAGTGTGTAGGAAGCCTGAAAGCATTGGTATGGCAAAGGTGCGGAACTTCATGAAAGAATTGAGAGCGATGTGTATGCAAGGGGTCCCGCCATTTCAGGAAGTGTTGATTGTAGTGAGTCGTTTGTATGGAGTGATTGTTTATGTGCACTTTGGTGGTGAGAGGCCGATTGTGTACAAGGATGGGAAGATGAAAGGTTTGAATCCTAATGTGGTACATCTGCAATGTTTGAGCGGTGTGCACTACAATTGGGTGATTGAAAAGTGTTCATATATAAGAGAGAAGAATGATTGTCTGGATGAAGATGAGTGTGTGGTGCGTGATGATATGGGAGTAAATGACAGTGTGGATATAAGTGCTGATGTTGGTGTGCTTGTTCCTTCAGTGTATTGCGAACATGGTGGACCCAATATGATGGAAGCGAGAGTGAAAGTTGGTGAAAGGTTGTTCTGTGGTTTGATTGATACTGGAGCGCAGGTGTCTTTAGTGAATGAGAGGATTCTGAGTAAGTATGATGAGTTTAAATGTTGCGAGCATAAACCTGTGAAGTTACGGATAAGTGGATTAGGGAATGGCTTGATAGTGGCATGGGAACAGGTTAGTCTGAAAGTGAGTTTGGGTAATGGTGTGAATGTGAAGCATGACTTTGTGATTCTGAAAGGTGAGCAAATGCCTTGTTGTTTCTTGCTTGGTGTAGACTTTATGAGATTGAATGATTTGTCTTTGGATGCTGATAAGGATTGTCTTATGAAAGGTGAATGTGAGGTGATGAGGTTGAATGAGTGTGCAAAGAACGTTGTCAAGTTTTGCGGTATGATTGAGTTGGTCATGGATGATGAGAATGAGATTTTAAGTGATGATGATATTCTAGAGATGCAAGAGATGTGTCCTTTTGTTAGTGAGTTGAAGAGGTGTGTAATGATGCGTGTTGATTTGAATGAATGGCCAGAGTGTTTAAGTGATTTTAAAAGGTATGCTAAGGATTTTGTTGTTTGTATGGATGTTGTATATTTTGTGAGGCATGTGAAGGGTGGTGATGATATGTATGTACCTGTGATGTCCTTAGTTGGTATGATTGGTCTGGTGAAGGTTGTGCATGATAATTATGGGCATATGGGTAAGTTTAAGCTGTGGGAGTGTATGAAGGAGCGTGTGTTCCATCCGTTTCTGAGAACTGTTGTGAATGATGTTGCAACTACGTGTGAAAGGTGTCAGAAGCGAAAGGTGCAAGGTGTGCAAGTGAAACCACCGATGTTGAAAGTTGATGCGAAAGAACCGTTTGAATTGGTAGTGATTGATTGTGTGTCTTTGCCGCGTACGAGTGCTGGGAATGTTGGTATGGTTGTTATGGTTGATCATAAAAGTAAGTTTGTGTATGCAGCGCCTGTGAGAGATAAAAGGAGTGTGACTGTTGCGCGTGTGGTTGAGCAGTTGTTTTTTCCTATGTGTGTATGGAAGCCTAGAAGATGTCTGAGTGATAATGGGCCTGAATTTGTAGGGGAAGTGTTTGAGAAAATGTTGAGAGAGAATGGTGTGGAGCATGTGAGAACAACTCTGTATGTACCGTCTTCAAATGGATTGGCTGAACGGACTATAAGAACCTTGTGTGAGATGTGGAGCATGTGAGAACAACTCTGTATGTACCGTCTTCAAATGGATTGGCTGAACGGACTATAAGAACCTTGTGTGAGATGTTGAGAATGATGAGTACGACAGTGAATGACTGGGATGTGTGTCTGGGGAGAGTGTTGTGGGCGTATAATTCAACTGTGCATAGTGCAACTGGAATGTCCCCATGTCAGTTTGTGATGAATTTTGAAAGGCGAGTGAAAGATAGGTTTCGTTTGAGTGAAAGTGAGCAGAGTGTATGGCGTGAAGCGCATGAAAGGTTCCGTTCATTTGAGTTAGGTACAAAAGTATTGAAGGTGAAAGAAGTGAAGGGTAGGTTGAATGTATCAAAGATGAGTGAGAAGTTTGATGGACCTTATAGAGTTGTGAGAGTTTGGGAAAATGGGGTAACGTATGTTTTGGAGAGTTTGAATGACGGCATGACTGAGAGAGTGCGGGCTCATCAGAGTCAGTTAAGGAGATGGAGGGAACCTCCTGACTACCTGGTGAGCCATCCAGTGTATGGACTGTGTAGAGAGAGAGGTAAAGTGCCTGATGATGAGATTGAATGTGATAGTATGGATCTGTCTGGGAAAGAGCTAGTCTTAGTCTCAAGGAGTAGAAAGCGTGCAAAGAAGGGTGAAAGGAAGAATGCAAGTACGAATGAAAGTAAGTCTGAGCAGAGTGTTTCTGGTATGGGGGATCTTGAAAGGGAGATTGAGTTTTTGCGTAAACAGGTGAGTGATCTGGCTGGTATAAGTAGACGAGTGAGTGAGCTGCCTGTGCCTGATTTTTCTGGTTTTGGGAACAGTATGAATGATAGTGTGTTTGGGCAGAATGAACCTAGTGTGGCTGATTTTTCGGGTTTTACGAATGGTAATAGTAGGGATGAGTTTGATGTAGTGAATGATGAAGTGGCTGATTTTTCAGGTTTCTGGTGGGAATCAGTCGAAGGGGTTTCTGGTATGCCTGTTGAGAATACAGGGGATGTGAGTGACCTGTCTGTTTCGCAAGAATGTACCTTGAGTTGGATGAGAGCTGTGAGTGAGGAGCTGATGAATGGGGGTATGAAGAGTGAGGGTTCTGAACGGAAGAGTATGAAAGAATTCTGTCGTGAGATGGGAGAACTGGTAATGAGGGCTAAGAGTATGGTTGATGAGATGATAAATAGTGACGATGAGACTGATAGGACGACTGACGAACAACCCCGACTAATTGCTACGCGTAGCCAGGGACCAGTACAAGAGTGTGAATGGGTGCAGAAGGGTGCGATTGAGCACAAGTGGTACCGTGAAGAGTGATTGAAAGGGTTTAGTGAGTGGCTGGTCGAATGGCTTAAGGAAGGAGGGGTGTGGTGGAGCGAATGTGAGTGTGTGTAAAAGGGCCATTCTCCCACCCCTTTTCTAAGTACCCTCTCCCTCCCTCTGTAAGAATGTGTGTGGGAATGGGTTTGGTTTTTGTTTGTTTTTTTTTTATTGATTAGCATGTCATTATAATTTTTTTTTCTTATCTTTCCAGACGCCATAATTTGGAAAGATAAGAGGGCAAGCACTTGTAAATTACCCCTGTAATTGAAGCTATCTATCTTTGGCACTTCCCTTATCAAAATACCCTTTCCCACATTCACTTCACTCTCACTTGAGCTGCCTTCCCTCTCACTCATATCAATCATACCATCACTCTCTCCTTCATCCGAGTACAATGAGTCCACACTCTTGCCTCTTACCTTCCTATCCTTCCCCTTTGCACCACTCTTCCTTCTTCTCTTGCATTCAACTCTCTTCCATTCTCCGTCCTTCCTATCACTCATAATCACCCTATCCTCTCTAGACTCGCACACACTCCCATTGATCCCATTATTCTTATCCCCTTCAGTCGGAGCAGGGGTCAAGGTCGAGGGTCCTAGGGCCGGTCCTGACCCCTTCATCATGTCATACAAGTCCTTCATCCGTTGGTCGACCTGCTTCTGTCTCTCGTCCATTTCTTTCATCTTGTCTGTCTTCTCATCCATACTCATCACATCACTCTTCAATCCATCAATCACGTTCCTCAACATCATACATTCCTCCTCTTTCTGCCTCAATTCCAGCCTCAGTCTCACAATCTCATCATGGAGGCCCTGTTCCACAGAAGCCATCCTTCCAGGTTAGTAACAGCGATAGACAAAGGTGAAAAACAACCAAACTACCTGCCACGCTAATTGGGTATGGACTGCAATCCAATCCCATCACGCTCCCGGTTTCGAAGTCTCACGTCCCTATTCGGGCGCCAAATGTAAATGTAGCGGGCCGAAAAATTTAGACTAACCCCAATCGATCCAACCCGCTTCCTACACTAATCCGGACGTGAGAAATCGAAGGAGAATGAAACGGATTGTATGTACAGTCCTTTACTAACACGAAAAAAAATACAATATTTACAAAAATATGGGTAAAAAGTTTAAGCTCAAAACTTTTTATGGTTAGTTTATAAATAATATTTAGTACTTAGTTTCATATATCATTATATTACAAACAAAATACTAATTATTATTTATAAACTAACCATAAAAAGTTTTGAGCTTAAACTGTCATCAAATAAAAGGCACCATAATTTGGAAAGATAAGAGGGCAAGCACTTGTAAATTACCCCTGTAATTGAAGCTATAACTGTTATTATTATTATACCAAAGGCCATTAGTATAGGACAAGGGTTCCAGGCCATGTTCTGTCCTATTTGATTGTGTATAAAAATAGTTTAGCTTTAACGAAGGAGGGCTTATTAGAGCCACACAACTCTAACAAGGTTACCTATCTTAGTCCAAGCTCGGAGGTGCAATTTTGAATACAAAAATTTTGTAAGTAAAGGGACTGTATAACGTGAGCCCATCTTTTGTTGTTTATTGACTGTAGTAACCCAAATTTTATTTGGGTTGTTTGATTCTTATTGTTCCTAAAATCAATTAATAATAATTATAAGTGGGACTTATTTATTTTTTTCTGATATATATATATAGGCTCATTGGGTGCACATTTACCCATATTTTTGTAAATATTGTATTTTTTTTCGTGTTAGTAAAGGACTGTACATACAATCCGTTTCATTCTCCTTCGATTTCTCACATCCGGATTAGTGTAGGAAGCGGGTTGGATCGATTGGGGTTAGTCTAAATTTTTCGGCCCGCTACAACAGGACAACATTCGAACCAAGGGTAGTGTGTCTGCATATAATGAGAGACTGAAATGCAACTTACTCAATGTAAACCCTGTAGTAGGGTTTGTTTTTTTACACCAACTCACCTGTGCCCACTCTAATACCCACCTTTTATTTCAGGTTTCGGTGGAGGATGGAGGACAAAGCTGCCCTGGACACAGTGTCGGACCTCCATCTTCCACCAAAGATGATTTTCTCTGTCCCCTGCAGAAGATTAATATACTGGTTGAAAAGAATATACAGTAATACCTCAACATAAGAGTGAAACAACATACGAGTATTCCAAGATACAAGGCAGCTTTTGAGCAATATTTTGCATTGAGATGCGAGCAAAAAATTGGGATACGAGCACGCTTCATCTGCCAACGCTAGGTGGCAGAGCGCTTGTGGCGCTTAGTTCACATGTTCATCGCCTTTGATACAAATCTCCCATGTTGTGTTTACACTGTATGTGATTTTTTTTATTTGATTTTGTGAATATTTTTGTGTTACATCATGGGATCAAAGAAAGTGAGTGCTAAAGCGACTAGAAGAAAAAATATATGATGTCAATGGAAATTAAACATGAATTAATCAAAAAACATGAGCGAGGTGTGTGAGTGAGTGATTTAGCCAGGCAGTATGAATGCAGGACATCAACGCTCTGTACAATACTCAAACAAACAGAAGGATGCTATCAAGAGTGTAACGCCTGCCAAATGGATAACAATTATCTCTAAGTTAAGGTAAAGCATCCATGATGGAATGGAGAGGCTTCTGTTGTTATGGATTAAGGAGAAGGAGCTAGCAGGAGATACCATTACCGAGACACTCATCTATTTACAGTGATTTGAAATGGGAGGCATCAGCAGGGGGAAGGGGGGGGAGACATCAGCGGAGGAGTTCAAAGCTGGTTTGATAATTTTAAGAAAAGAATGGGCATCCAAGGTAAATCATAATAAAACATTTTATTTTATTAATATCATTGGTTTTGCGTGCATGATGATAAGTGGAGCTGGATGTAAGCAGGGGTGTATTGGTGGGAATATTGTGGGGGGGGAGGGGTATATATGTATATAAGGGAGGGGGGATATGTAACACCACCAAGGAGCGAGCAGGGGGTAATTTCTTTTTCCCTTTTACCAGCTCCTAAGGTACCGCTGACTACTTTCATTTCAGAGTGATGAAGGAGTCTGGGTGTGTGGAGCAGAGAGACCTCTGTGTGGCATGATTTGGGTGACCCCAGATGTCCTTTTCCATGGTCTGTTGTTACTGATAAGGAGAACATGAAGATGAGACGGATCTTGCCAGATGCCAGCGCTCTCCCCTCCCACTCCGCACTCAATGAGAGTGAAGGTACCCTCCCGTTAATGCACACAGAAAAGAGACTGCCCTGGGGCAACTGAGAGACTATTTATAAAAAATGGGCTGGTTCAATTAAGGCTTTTGCCATACCGAGCAATAATTGGAGAGAGAGAGCACCCAATTGGTGCTTTGCATAAAACAAGTTTCTGGTGTTATTTAAATATACATATTTAAAGAAACCGTACTTGAATTTATTATTGGTATATATTGTATTATTTAATTTTTTGGCCAATATTTACTCTGTGCATTTTTCATTTATTACTCTAGGTGGGAATTGTATATTGATGTAGGTATATTTATTCATATGTGATAAGAATAAGTGGTTTATATATATATATATATATATATATATATATATATATATATATATATATATATATATATATATATATAAATCATGAACGCAAATGAATTATGAAATGAATCCAGCAAACCACAAGAAACAAAAAACAGGATAATTTTTCTTGGGAAAATGTTATTTCCTAATTCACAAAAATTTCGTACAGGGGTGGGATTCAAACCGTGCACACTGAGGTTAAGAGAAAAGTCTCCATAGGATCAGAATATTTCAGAATGTGATCATGTACATACACTTAGACCACAGGTTTGAGTTAAGATGGGCCTTGACAACCCGGACTGCATTTAGGTGGATTTATCCTAGAGGTTTGACCATAGAGGATGGTGTAAATGTAGACACCTTATTTGTGTACTAGGAAGCAAAGAAGAGAGTTGATGACCCAGTACACTTCCTGCCTAATATTTGCCTCAAACAGCAGGCTTTCACCCTTGTAGCAGGTAGGGAGCACAGGGTATATATACACTGCCACTCAACTAAGGTTTATAAGAGGATGAAAGTGCACTGAGCAGCCAGAACATCTGTGGATGAAGAGCAAGTTTGGAAGGGGGTAAGCGGGTATGTAATAAAAAGAAGTATAGATAGGCGAGTCCAGTAATGCGTAAGGTGAGTGATCACCTATTATTATATACTGGCACTAGATGATCCTGGGAAGGTGTTCAGTCCACCAGGCCCCATGTCTAGTGAACCAAATTCTGTGCAGGTGAGAACAATCCCTGTATCAAGGGAAGGTAGACAAAAGGTTGAGAGGATAGTCATACTCCAGGTACCAAGTGTAACAGGCTACACATGGTACCCCACAGCAGGGGAAAACTTATGGAATTGCCAACAATCAAAAATACACAAACTTGTGAACAATAAAAGAAGAGGGTTGTGGGCTATATCCAGCATCCAGCCGCTCCCTCCTGTCCAGTCTGGGTTTTTTTACTTTTCAGGGGCGCACCCTGGGTGCATTAATGAATAGTGTTCATAACCTATACAGAGACACACACTGACCAGAAGTTACTCAGTGGCCATCCCTTTCCCAAAGGTCGCAGGTCCATACTGGGCAGTAGGAAAGGCAGGGTAACAGTACAGATTTCCTTAATAGACCGTACTAATCATCAAAAGGATTGCCAAGATCTAAAGATCTGTGAGGAAGATGCCTAGATGGGACACAAGACACTTTATTGGCCTGCCTGACAGCCAAGGCAGTAAAGCCCACTGACATAGGCAGCACAGCCACAGTGAGGTGGTCAGTCCAATGCCCAGGACCACCCCAGTCCTGTTATCTTGTGATCTGTGAGCATTGTTTATAGAGGTTCAAAAGCTTCTCTTCTGACAGAGCATGAGGGAGCTGGTTAGGTCCTTAAAATAAGGCAAAGGGTTGAGGGGATAGGGGTAGACAATAAAAAATGCTTACAGGAAACAAGGAGGAAGCACAACTTTCCATGGCCCTGTCATAGTGGCCAAGTCAGCCCAGTGATGGAGCTTCCCTAATTTGTCCTCAGTCTGAGAGTGAACAGCTCCTTCTTGTACCAAGTGCAGGTAGACAAAAGGTTGAGGGAATATTCACGGAGTAAAAAAAATAAATTAATAAGCTAATAGTGAGGGGGAGCAATGAAGAAGTGCACCAACAACTTTATCAGAGTTCAATTCAACTCAGTGACAGGGCCTCCCTAATTTGCAATTTGGACTTGAGGATATGCATCTCCTTCAGTTACGAAGTGCAACAGGCTACACTATCTCCTGCAGAGTCAATCTTTGAGGTGATGGTTAGGTTGTCAGTGTAAGATAGAATGGCAATGGAGGAGTCATCGGGGGAGGGAAATTGTGCATGAAAAGATTGAAGAGGGAAAGGGAGAAAGTGCATGAAAAGATTGAAGAGGGGGAGGGAGATTGTGCATGAAAAGATTGAAGAGGGGGAGGGAGAGATTTGTCCCCTTGGGTGACAGGATTATAGAAGCATATATTTTGAAAATGAATGAATAATGCCGAAAATAAATGCTGAAAAGCACAAATGGACTAGCAAGCAGCCAAATTCAAGGATAGGTAATTTGCATGAAAATTCTTAATAAAATATAGACATCTGGAGAATATACAAAAATATAGCTATGAGATTAAAATCAATAGAATGGAAGTACAGGAATTTAAAACCATCAAAGGGTGTAAAAGGATATCAAAAACAAACTATTGAGGACTCGACAAAGGATAAAAACAGACTATAGATTGATCAACATTTTTTTTTTTAATTATAATATCTGGCGACTGCCTTCTAGGGCATAAGTCGCCGAACTCAAGCTAACCTAAATCTAGGCTATATTAAAAGCCAAATTAAAAAAAAAAAGAGAAAAAAACGAAAAACAAACCAATTGAAAAAATATAAAGCGAGCTACGTTGACGGGGAAGGGTGGGCCCTCCCCCATCGATGGAGGAGCGTAGCGAGAACATCTTTTGGCAGCACCGAAGTGATGCCGTTGATGCTCAGAGCAAAGAGTGTGACACTGAGGACACTTCCTTGCGGGACACCCTCTTCCTGCTCCATTGGGCAGGAGAGGGCTCCCTCCACCCGTACGCGGAATCGATGATCTCGCAAAAATTCAGATATAAACATTGGGAGGCGTCCCCTTGCACCCATTGTGTGGAGAGTGTCCATGATACCGTATTGCCATGCGGTATCATATGCCTTCTCCAGATCGAAAAACACTGGCGTAGTGCTGTCTACGAAGGAAGGCCTCGCAGACGACATTTTCCAGTCGGAGCAGAGCATCCAATGTGGAGTGGAACTTGTGGAAGCCACACTGTGCAGAAGACAGATGGCCTCTGCTGTCCAGGAAAAAAGCTAATCTAACATTTACCAATTTCTCCATCAAATTGCACACGCAAGAGGTTAAGAGAGATTGGGTGGAAACCAGCCAAAGTAGAGTGATCTCTCACCAGTTTGTGAAAACCTAGCACAGTAGTGATTCGTCAGGAATCTGGGAGGAGACCTTCCACCCAGATCCTGTTGAACAAATCCAACAGAAAGGCCATGCCTCGCTCACCCAGGTGTCGAAGCATGGGGTATGGGGCATCGTCCGGACCATGGGCGGTGTGCGCGCACGAAGCAAGAATGGAACGCATCTCACTCAGAGTAAACGTGTCGTTGAAGGGTTCTCCGCCTCTGGAGGTAAAGTGCAGTCGGCGGCCTTCCACGACATCACGACGTGCATTGAATGCTGGCGGAGCAGCATCCCGGAAAGAGAATGCGGAGAAAACGGTCGCGAAGTATTCTTCCACGGACGCGGGGTCCGAGATTGCGGTCCCATAGAGTCAGCTCGTAAGTTGTGGTTGTACCAAAACCACAATTGAGTGATGGAGCGAGGGAACGAGGTTTTGTGTGTAGACCTTAGTAAATACTGCCTTATTCTAAGTGCAAATTAATTTGTCTTGTACACACTTAGTATTCTTACTTTAGTCGGTGCTTTCTGCATTTTCTTGTTATTTTGTATATAGAATTTTTCTATGCAATTGTATTGGGTGATGGGGATAGATATATACTGTATACTGAAGCTCTTTTTCAATAAAGAAATTTAGTATTCATGTCTCTTTAAATCTTCCTCCTAATCTTATGGACATCTGACCGTGTAAGTTGACCTTGTGACAGGCAGTTGCCGGAACCGACCAATACAGTAAGAGGCTTGCATATAATGGTATGAGTGGCCTTGGATTTTGCATACTATGGAGAAATTATATTACACAGTGTTTTATAAGTACAACCATTGTTTCAGTGTAAATGATTTATTGAGGTGCTGTAAGTGCAGCTATGGAGAAGAAGAGTACATCCTTTTGTGGCATTTTTAGTCTGCTGAGATGAATGGATGTGAAATTATGTACCCGGTTGTAGAGGGATAGGCGAGATAGGGACAGCTAAACAATTTTGTCAATGTGTATGAGATTCCTCGGATTGCTTGAATGTTAATCTGCAGTTTAAAATGCAATCTAATACCATGAAAATCATAACCATTGAAATAAAATACAAGATGAAATAATTATTAACTAACGGGTGTCGCATTCAGATCATTTATTAATGTTTTAAGGCTGTTAGATGAAGTGGACTGTTCAGAAGTTTCTTCAGGAGAAGCAGAAAATCTTCTATTGCTTTGAGAAACACCAGTATCTTCTCTTTTCTCCTCAGATTTTGAAATGTCAGTGGTTGCAGCTAGAAAAAAAATTAAGGAATATCAAAATAATGATCTGAAAATATAAGTTTGATTTCATATATCTATGAAGGCAGTAAAAATTTCAAACTTTGATTTTATACCAGTTTTATCCATATTATTTAAGACCTGTCAAGAAAGTGAAGATAGAGGAAAGGAAAATGTGTTGAAGATATCTAGCTGCAGAATTAGGGCTAGGAGGGCACATAATCTTTCAGATGTCAGCTGTGGTGTCCTGCCTCATGCTACACCTAACACCCACTTGTGAGGTATGCAATTCCTCTAGGTTTTAGGTGTAGTAGGGACCTTACCTTTTGCTACACCTTACACGACTTTGTGGGCAACAAATAACATGAGGAAAAATATGAAAGATAAAATTTGAAAAAAAGGGGTAAAAGACGGACCAAGCAATATAAAGGCAATTTAATGGATTCATGGAATTATTATACTAAAACTGATTCTCAACTTGACATTTCTACTCTACCCATTCTATGTATAGATGCCGTCACATTTCAATAATTTCTAAAATGTAAAGCTGATGATATTCCTACTGCCCACCACAATAAGATCTTTTGGAAAATTATATAATAATATTTACTTATAAAATATTCACCACACATTAAGCTTTCCAACTAATGGAGGCTTAGGCCAAAGTACGGCAGATATGAATGAACATTAAGAATGATTATCAACAAGACATACTGAAAGAAAAGCACATATCATGCATACTATACCAATTCACAATGGTATTCTTTAGGGTAACATCCACTCAACTACCTTTTAACTAATTCACTCACAACATTTAGCAACCACAATCCAAAATTACAAAACTAAATGACAGCCACTGCAATCAAATCATTACACTATTCACCTCCAATTTTTACAAATCAAAAGATCACCTAAGAATCACACTGAAGAGCAAGTCCTACATTCAAACAAACCTCCTGAGAATCATATTCAACACATGACCTTCACCTCACATATAACTAATAAAACAAACAAGGAAACTGCTCTAAAAGCACTAGCATACATCACTTTTGAACATCAGAAGGGGTCATTAATCATACTATATAACCAAACAATTCATTTGCGCCTCCATCAATTAAACAACAACTTAGCACTCAACACTCTCCCAAACCAATACAGAAACCTAATTTTATACTACAGATTTTAACACTTACCACACCTCCTGACTTACATCCCATCAAAATTATCACAGGAACAAACTATTCACACCAAAATACTAAATTATAAAAATATCCGATCCAAACAACTAAACTACACAAAATACATAATCTGAATACCCAAATAACAGACCCAATCAACACAGAAAATATAAACACCAAAACAAAACCACACAACTTTTAAAACAATAAAAAAGAACCATTTTAATCTCATCAAGTCAGGGTTCGTTGGAGCAAAAGGCCCCAAGCGCACACTCACAAACCTCCAGCCTGCACTTCTAGCATACACAATATCATCTATTGCTCCTCAATCACCCCCCTCTCAATCCCTCATTTACATAATCAACCCAATTTTTAGGCATTCTTCTAACCTTTTACATACTCTGATACTCCCTCTCATATATTCTCTTAGTGAGTCTATTTCCCTCCATTCTTACATACCTATGTCACCCCAAACACTCAGTCACAACCTCATTTATGCTCTTCACACCATAAACATCTCTTACCCAGTTCTTCCCTTCTAGATACATAAAATTATGCACTAAATAAAAGGTAACATCACAGACTTTAATATCACACACACACACCTCCATCATCAACCCCAAACACTATTTCCTTACTCTTTTCTGCAGTGTTTTTACGCCCTTTCCTCTCACACACCCTATCAAAATGTCAAATCCTTCTCGTGCTCATTCACCAACACCAGGTCCTTCGAACCTATTTGAAGTTCTCTCAGTACTCCCTATTGAAAGATATTAAACGGCCATGGCAACATCATAAATCCTTTTCTTACCCCAACCCACATATGTCAAGCCACTACTCCAGCAATCTTTCACCCGAACAAATGCCTTACTTGCAACATAAACACTCCAGCCAATCCAATAGTTTAACAATTCACTCCATACATTCTTAATACATACCATCGATTCCATATCTGCATGATTTTAAACTTCATCTATATCAGTAGTTTTTAACATTTTTATGATAGTAGTACCCTAAATACACCCCAATATAAAATAATTTACATGTAAATACTTAATTACATAGAAAATGCTTCAAAATTAACCACAATTGACATTTAACTTAATTTAATCAAAATTTGAGTTTGATGAGTATCACATAATTCTTTAATATTGGGATGTATAGTTGACAAGGCAACTCTCATTTCTTCATTCACTGTCTGTAATCATTCTCCTTTCGTTGTTTTTATGTTGCACAATACAGAGAAGATAGTTTCAAAATACTTTCAAGTGTAGTTAGATTTTTTATAAATGTTTAAAATACTTTTTTTGCAACTTAAGCATTTTAAAAATGATTACTTGGTCACCCAAACATCCAAAACTGTCCCTATTATGATCACCCATGAGAATACATTGACCACTGAATAATATGCCTCAACCTTGAACCCCACATAGACATAGCAAATATCCTATGCAGATTGGCCATAACTATTAGGGAGTGACCAATAAGTTTGAATGCCATTTGCTTTAATTTAACACATTTTTATACTAAATCTCATTGAATTGTTAGATGTTTTTTTTTTGCATAAATTAATCCTAAATTGGAGTTGGAGCTTAACTTGTTTCACTGAATCCAACTCCACCCTTCAAAAAAACAAAGTTGACTCCCACCTGAAACCATTGATTCCACAACTCCATAATACTGGTTGTGCAGCTCTTAGGTCTTAGTACCATTATTAGATGACTTGGGCTGGGAACCTTCCACACATTCTCAACTTTATGACTTCCCATTTTTTTATATGATTCCTAAAAAAGAATTTCTGGCAGAGATACCCTTCTTGGTATTTTCTTTTTTAATACATTAAACTACAGTACCATCAAAAATGAGAGAGTGAAGTACCAAAATCTATCTTTTCTTGAAAATACTTTCTTAATTTTATAAAATTACACAGAATGTTCTTGAAATTTGCCTTTGATAATATCTAAGTTTCACTTCATAGAAATGACTAAAAAAAAAGCTTTGAGCAAAGTAATGTCTATTTGAAGAAAGGTGTGTACAAAATTAAAAATGATAATTAATGCAGTTATAATCAAAAAACATAATATCTCAGAAAATTGAACAAACTATTAAATCAGAAGTATGCAGACTCTTGTTCATTATGACTTGAGCACATCTTTAGTTACATGGCTTAACCAATTTGTCACATTGTTTGGGTGAGATTTAATTCCATTCTTTTTTTCAATCTTTGACAGAGATCTTCCACATTTTTCAGTTTTTAGCCAGAAATTTCTCTCTGTGATTTTTTCAGGATTCAAGAACTACTTCACTGTATTTGCTGTGTGGCATGGGCTATTGTCTTGTATGAAAACAGGATTACATATTCCTAATATTACAAGAGAGAGGATCACATGTTCCTGAAGCAGATTCTTGTATTATTTTGCCATATACATGAATGAGTGGACAGATTCCAGTGCTTGAAAATATGCCCAACAAAATGCTATTACCTCCAAATTTAACCATCTTTTTCATGCATGTGGGACTCAATCTTTTATCTGTACAACACCTTGCAGGCTGCTTCCCATCCAATCTAAGCAAATTAAATTTGCTTTTGTCACTGATAAACACTTTCCACTTATGATCACTCAATAGGAGCATGATAAGTAGCAAAGGCCAACAGAGCTGCTTTATTCTTTTTACTTATGAGTGGTTTCTTAGCAGTGGAGCACGCTATGAGTCCCAAGTCTCTCGAGCAATGCGAGACAGTCTGGTGACTAGACATGAAATATTGGCTGCCGTTTCAAATAGGTCTTCATTGACACCCATTGCAGTGTGTGATCTTCTCTGGGAGTAGTCTTTTGATGATGGCAAAATTTCTTTGTAAACAAACAGTACCTAATATCTTCAGGGAGCTTTATTATGCGTGAAATCACACTTTTCAACTGCTTACAATTCCTTGAAATACCAGTGTCTTTCATTCACTCTTCCATTGGACAACCAGGTTTCTGAAGTATTTTTTACTTTAACTCATCTCTCAAAGCTGATAAATGAGTAAAATTATGAGTAACAGTCTACAATATATGTAGACACTGTCACCATATATGAGTTAGAAATTTTTACATGTAAACTGAAAGTTTACATGCATCTGGTTTCAGATGCATCCTTTCTTCAAATATATATATTACTTTTCTCATACTTTATTTTAGCAACAGTTCTATGAAATGAAACTTTGAAACTTGTACTCCCATGAGGCAAATTTTAAAGAATATTGTGTGCAATTTTCATAGAAATTAAAAGGAGTATTCAAGAAAATATAGATTTTGGTATTTTGTTCTCTAGTTTTTGACAGTATATATTGCTTGTTTACTTGACAAAGACTTTTCAAGGAATAGTGGTTCATTTAAATAAATAAATTAAAGAAGTTCTTCAAATCAACCAGCTTAAATATTTTAAAGAATAAACATTTTTTTTAATCTAAGGCAAAACCAATGAAGGGATATGAAGGGATCTTCCAGAGACATTTTTAAGAAATCTGTAAAGAAAATGGAGAAAATGAAGTGAAAATGTGTAAAAGATTTCCCTGCAGACATAAGAGGTTGGAACATGCAATCCTACATTATCAGTTGCAGCAACATTACTTGTGGTACATCAGACAACCCCTTCTGGAGCAAATTATCAAAGAATGAATGAAAGGTAATGAGATATTGCTAATTAAACAAAGAGGATGACATATATTCATATCGTGCAAACTCTGGCTAGCCTAGTGGGTATGGAAATGGATTTCTAGTGTCAAGGCAAAGGCTTGAGCCTAATGAGTGCAGGCACAAAACTTTCAGCAGTGTCACAAGTTGATTGCCACATTTGTCAAATGTACTCAATTCACCCCTACCTGACTAAGTCAGTCCACACAAATCATTAATCTTCCTATCCTTATAGTACAATACACACAGTCTCTCTCTTTTGTAGAGTCCTGTCAATCGACTACCAGAGTTGCCAATGGAGGTACATATTTTTATACCCCTGATGCAGAATGAGTGCCGCACCCTTAGAGTCACAAATAGGTCTCACAATTGCCAAGTATGAAAACAATACTAACTAGAAACCTGTATACCAAAATAATATTACATTAAAATCAATAAAAATTATACAGTACCATCAACATTAACTCTCAAGTTCCCTTAATTTAAAAACATTCTCTCACTTATCTTTTTAGGCACTTCTTTTCCATTCTACCTTTAAAGATTTATAAATTTATCTTATCTTTAAGTATCTATTAAGGATTACTAATTTATCTATTTATTAAGGATTGTTAATTTAAAAATAAATAGCCTAAGTGATTTGAATGGCATGGGACTCCAATAATATATAAAATCATCGATGGGATAAAACTTACCAATAAACATAGTGGTATCTATGAACATACTTATATACTTTTAAACAAAAAGGAAATAGAAAATTTTCATTACAAACTAATATTATTTGTCAAGGTAAAAAAAATGGTTTTAAATAAAATGAAGGAGGAATACTGAATAAATAAACAAAAGTTCATTGGCAGAGAGAAAATGAGATCTTGAAGGGAAAATTTGGGGCCCTGTAAAATTAATTGGTTACGTATTTTTCTGAGCCAATTTAAATTAAATGGGGAAATGAAGTGGGTCTTGAATCAATAAAATCTGTAGCTATTCCACTCTATTATCAACAGCATCATGAGCTGGCCATCCATTGGTAGATACACTGAAACTTAACTCCATGGGGTAGGTAGCTCTATACATATGATCACATTCATAGACAATCTCAACACTGCTCCCATTCACTTCCAGTCTTCAAACACGCGATATTAACTTTGGCCTCTTTTCTGGAACCTTGCCAATGGAGCACTCATATCCAGACCACAACATGAACTAGTGTCCCCTCTAAGACTAATCAACCCACATACACCTGAGGCAGAACTATGAAGGCTTCGATGATCGTTGGTTTGTGTCAAAACAATACCATCCAGGCACACATACACGCTATGAGGACTAACCCATGGTGCTAACAAGCTTGTGAGCACTCATCATTCTGATGTTTATATATATTACAATGTGAGGGATGAATGGTGCAACTTACTAGTACTTTTGGTCTGAGGCACGTGAACTGAAGCCAATGGATCAGTTATTAGACAGTAGCCATATTAGCAATGAGGCAAATAATATATCAATATATAGATAGTCATAACGTTTTTGTACCTGTAAGGTTGATTAACAATTGTTTATCGGAGTTTAGGCTCATATATACAAAATTTTCCTTACCATAAGTTAATTTTTCCACTTAACTAAAAATATGACTTACATTTTTTGTTTCTTTTAAAAAAGTGAAGAAAATATGAGCCATATCCTTGTGGTTTGTCCTCTGGAGTTATGGGACCTAGCTCTGTAATTTGTCTAGTAGTATAATCACAATCTTTTGAAGAATCATCCATATTTTATATGATAAAATGTGATCAAATTTGAAAACGAAGCCAGTTTAGATTTTTAAAACTATTAAAATTAGGCAGAGAAATGTAAAAAGTTCTTCTAAGAAGAAAACCATTTTAACTTAACATATTCTAAGTGAAATTTAACTGTAAAAAAGAAAAATATCAATTAGTTAGGATTTTATAAGAATTGTTTGTAAAATTTATTTATAGTTAGTAAGGGTTAACCGAGATGTAGAATTCGGCATTAAGAATACTAATGATATGCAAAATACTTTTAAGAATATATTAAGTATAGTTCAGGAGAAGGGAATCCTAATGAAGGTCATTTGGAAAAAATGCAGGAAGCCATTATGGTGGAATCAGGAGATAGCTATAAAAATTTCTTAGAAAAAAAGACATACCAAAGATTGAATGGGAAGGTACTGTTGTGAATCTAAATTATATGTCGACTAGGAATGGGTTAAATAAGATTATTAAGAAAAACCAATAGATATCAGAAATTAACTTGGCTCAGAACAATGATAAGGATCCCAAAAAGTTTTTTAGCTATTATAAAATCAATAGCAAATCTAGCAGTAATAATATAGGGTCTATTAAATATGAGGGAGGAATCTGATGAAATAGTTTTGAGATACTTAATGATCATTTTGCTTCCATATTTACAGAAGAGAATCTGAACAATTTAACTTATGATAGTTCTAGTTCAGGGAAGATGTTAAATATGATGTTAATGTAGATGGGAAAATCATTAAAAAACTTATAATTGAGTTAAATACTAGTAAGGCCTCTGGCCCAGATGACATTAATTCTAGATTACTTAAAGGTGCGGAATGCTTTCGTCATCCATGAAATTATGTTAGATTTTGGAGAAGTGCCAAATGATTGGAAAATAGCACATATAGTGCCCAATTTTAAGAAGGCAAGTAAAGATGACCCAAATAGCTTTAGATCAGCAAGTTTAACTTCTATACTTTTTTAAATTCTTGAGAAGGTAGTTAAAAGGCGTATTTCTGAGAATCCAGAGAGTGGTGGGTTAATTAACAATGCTCAGCATAGATTTATAACAGGTAGATCAAGTTTAAAAAACAATGGAATTTATGGATTATATAACAAAACAGTTGGATAAATGAGAGAATCTAGGTGTAATTTACTTACATGTTAACAAAGCCTTTGACAAAGTTCCACATAGGAGACTGGTTAATAAATTAAAAAGGCATGCGATATGTGGGAGAGTAGTGAATTAGATAGCTGAAAGATAAGACACAGGGTAATGTTAAATGGAGTAAAATCACATGGGGTAAGATCAGGGATCAGTTGTGTCCATTATCATTTGTAATCTATATAAATGACCTTTGGGAAGCAGTTCATAGCAAAGTGTCAATTTTGGCAGATGACACCAAATTGGCAGCTTCTGTAAAAAGTTGAAGGCAACTTTAAAGTGCAGAGTGACTTAAACAAGTTATTTGCTTGGGTACCTAAATGGCAGATAACTTTTAACCTTCAAAAATAAAATTTATACACATGGGAAGAGATAATAGAGAATTTAGCTATGAAATGGATGGGCATTGGCTCAACTCAGTAGAAGATGAAAAGAATTTATAAGTAGTAATAGGTCACCGAGGTTTTCTAAGTAGTATATTTAGGTAAAAAATAAAAACCAAATAGTATGTTGGGCTCATTAAGAGAAATTTTAGTTACTAAAGTAAAGAGGTTATCTTTAAACTCTTTAAATCATATATTTGGCCACATTTTGAGTATTGTATGCAGCAATGATATCAACCTGCTACATATTCTGGGGCACCTAGAATATGTAGATAGACTGAGGGTATTAAATGTGTCATTTAAAATCTGTGTGAGAAGGGATACAATTGAGCCTTTTAAAATTGGTTCTGGACTGGATAAGTTGGATTTTGGAAAGTTTGAGTTGTAGGGTAATAATGGACTAAGGGTCACCACTTCAAACTTAGAAAACAGGGGTGTAGGTTAGATTTAAGAAATATTTTTTCACTAATAGAGTGCTAGATTTCTAGAATTATTTATACACAAGGTAATAGAAAGAAGAAATCTAGATGTTTTCCAAGTGCATGTTGGATGGGAATATGGGATACAATTGAGCCTTTTAAAATTGGTTCTGGACTGGATAAGTTGGATTTTGGAAAGTTTGAGTTGTAGGGTAATAATGGACTAAGGGTCACCACTTCAAACTTAGAAAACAGGGGTGTAGGTTAGATTTAAGAAATATTTTTTCACTAATAGAGTGCTAGATTTCTAGAATTATTTATACACAAGGTAATAGAAAGAAGAAATCTATATGTTTTCCAAGTGCATATTGGATGGGAATATGGGGAAGGAAGATTATTGTGTTTTTTTTTAGTTTGTATTGGGGCATAAATTATACATATTTTTAATAGATATTAATGTATAATGCATTTGCATGGTAGAGCTTTTGATGAGCCCTGAATGGTGATAACTTCCAGATAATATTATAGATACTACCCGTTTGATGTAGTTTATAGAGAGATGTTGTGGTGGGTTGACTTGGATGTATCTTGATAGGCCCTTGTGGTCTTTGTCAAACATGAATGTTATGTTAAGGAAGAGTTGAAAGATATATAGAGGCCAAATATAAAAAAAAGGAATGTGGGCATTATATTATCTAATTTCAGGATATTTAATATAGCATATGTAATTTAATGGATGAGAAAAGACACAAGGGTGTATCAGAGTTTATCCAAGTCAACCAGAAACCACAAACTGCATCAACAAGATTGTGTCCAAATTGCTCCAAAAGGCACCACCATCATGGCTTGTCAAAAACTAAATCTTGCAGTTACTACTTAAAAAGGAATCACCATCATAGTCCATAAAAAAACTAAATCCTGCAATACACATAGTAATAATATAATACCTCAATGAATCATTTCCTGTGGCACCCACCGGGATGCATAGGACCTCAATGAACTCACGCCACCATGCTCTATTTTGAGCTAATGCGTCAAGATCTTCCCAACAATCATCTCCTGCTTCCCACCTCATAGTCCTATATACACAAATTGATATTACAATATGTAATTTTCCCTACCTTAAAAACCATCATAACCTACCCTCCCCATATACTCATCTAACCTGCACTTAAAAATATATAAATTTGGACTGTTTATTGTGTCATGTGGTAAACCTTACAGTGATCAACCCTACTGTTGGTAAAAGGAACTTCCTCACATCCAAACTACACCTTGTTTATTTCAATTTTAAAGTGGTGGCTCCTTGACCTAAAAACTCAAATAACTTGCTAAAATCCAACTTATCTACCCCAAAACAAATTTTAACCCCATAAGGCGTGAATTATCAATATGACAAAATATAAAATATTGTTAGCATTTTTGTACTTATTTAAAAGCCTAACAGTATTAATAATACAAAATTTTAAATAATGATTCATATATAAATTATTGAAATGTCAAGAATTCTTGATATTCATCCTTCTGGACTAAAAAATATGATTTATCTTAGTTACCAGCAGATAGGGTTCAGTATTTATCTGATTTTTTGCACACAAGGCTAGATAAAGTATTTTGTAATTATTTATTTATTGCAAAAAAATAATTAGAGAACAGAAAATCAAGAAAATAAAACATATATAGTATTTAGTTGAAATAAACTTTTATTGAAATATAGATATATAACTACTAAAAGTAGACTTTCAAAAATGTTATAGCCTAAATAAGTAAGTAAAAAATCACTCCCATGCAACGGATAAAACAAACTTAGTTATTTTTGATGAAACTCTCTATAACAATTTCTACTTTTAGTGAGGCAAAGATTTACTTCACATTTGCCACAATAAAAAATGGTCACCCCTTTACACTTAGGGTATTTGCATCTGACACCCTTTTCTGTGACCTAGGGAAGATGATTGTAACTATCCCTTCGAATTTCAGACCAGGAATCATCTTAGTAGCATGACCCTTAGATTTTTTAGCAGCATGTATTGGGTCAATGCTACTTGATGAAGGATGACCTCATTTACATGAATGTTTTGTTTTATTCTCCAGTAAGAGTGCTTATGCAATTGACATTTTGAATGCCTGCAAGAGCATGATTAGCGACAGTAGTATCAGGTAAATGAAAAATGAGTTTGTTGTAATATTTTTTTGATCTTGTGGGAATCCTGCAAAGAGCAACTAGAGCATCCAACAGATCCACACCACCCATAAACTTATTGTATGTTTATACTATTCTAGGGCATGGGATCATTGTGATCTCCCTTTTTTTCTTTCATATCTTTTACATTGTTCCAATGGTTGGGCAGAAGAAAATGTTGATAAAAGAGTAACGCATCTATTGTCTGCCCACTTTACTGCTCTAACATCAACATCATCAACTAATGCACCCACTTTTGCATAAGAGCCTCTTACTTTTTTTAAAAGTTCTTTGTCACTGGGCAATGGAATGCCAGGCAAACGTAATTGCATAACAGTTCCTAGTGAAAAGATTTGTTTTTTGCTAAAGTAGTGACAAGAGGAAGTGATGTGAACCAATTATCATGGTAAAGCAAATGGTTTAGCTTATTTGGGATACTTTGTGCTAGTTGCAATACAATATTTGAGCTTGCAGATTACTACTCCAATACAGGTGAGAGTTTGATAATTTTACTAAAGACATGGAAAAAAGACTATATCATCTATAAATTGTTCAAGTTCATTGCAGCTTAATTTAAGAAGTTTGTTTTGCAATGCATAAAAGTTTGATTGCTTGACAATATTGTCTAATATGTCTGCAGAAAAAAATTGATCTCGTAACTTCCCTTCCTCTCTAAGGTCCTTGAGAGAGTAGTTGTTTCGCACATTAATTCCCACATCATTGCCTGTAATATTGATGAGACTTACCAATCAGGTTTTAAAGCTGGGCACTCTACTGAAACTGCTCTACTCAATGTTACTGATTGCTTACGTAGAGCTGCTGACCTGGGTTGTGCCTCCATCTTCATTCTACTTGACCTCTCCTCTGCCTTTGATACTAATGACCATTCCGTCTTACTCGATCGCCTACACTCTTTCCTTGGCATTTCTGGCATTGCTCTCGACTGGTTCCGCTCTTACCTTTCATCTCGCACCCAATCTGTAGTAATTAAAAATGTCTCCTCTGACTCCACTCCTATTCACTTTGGTGTCCCTCAAGGCTCTGTCTTGACCCTCTCCTCTTTCATAACTACTTATTCCCTCTTAGCTCCCTCCTACGTAATCTCAGTCTATCCTTCCACCTCTATGCCGATGACACTCAAATCTTTATTTCCTCTTTCCCCTTGACCATTGCCCACTCAATCTGTGACCTCCTATCCCCTATTCTTCTATCTCGGACTGGCTATCGGCTAACTTCCTCAAACTTAACCACTCCAAAACTGAAGTTCTTCTGGTTGGTACCCCCACTCTAGTATACAAAGTTAAATCCCTCTTTCCCTCTGGGTGGAAACTCTGTCGCTTTCTCTGACTCTGTTAGAAATCTGGGCATTGTGTTCAATGAGCATCTCTCTTTCAAGCCTTACATCCACAATATTAGTAAATCTTCCCTCTGTTTCCCCCGTAACTTCTCCCGCATTCGCTCTCACTTCCATCGCCAAAGTCTTGAGACTGCTGTCCACGCCTTCATTACCTCTCACCTTGATTACTGTAACTCTCTTCTTGTAAACCTACCATCTTCCTCTCTACATCCTCTTCAGCTAGTCCAGAACTACGCTGCCTGACACTCTCGCTTTTTCCCTTCTGAGCCCCTGCTTCAGGAACTGCACTGGTTACCTGTCAGATATCGTTCTCATTTCAAGATTCTTCTCTTCACTTTCAAGGTCCTTCACCAAAAGGCCCCAACCTACCTTTCATCTGCTCTTTCCCAATGTCTCGCCCCTCAGGCCCTTCGGTCATCTCATGCTCCTCTCCTAAAACTCCTCGCTCGATCCTCTGCTCAATGGGCAACCGCTCCTTCTCAGTCTGTGCCCGCAAGCTTTGGAATGCTCTTCCAGCCATAATTAAATCTGCTGCCTCACTTACCACTTTCAAGTGACTCCTGTCTGGCTTTGTTCTGGAAGGTTGTCTTACAGGAAGCTCCTGATTCTCATTGTAAGATTGGGATATAATACTGATTTTGGTGTGTATATAAGAACATAAGAAAAAAAGGAGACTGCAAAAGACCATTAGTAATTAATACTTTTGGGGAAGATAACTGGTAGCAAACCTGAGCAAGAATTTTTGGGGGTGAGTGTTAACTTTTTCCTTAGTAAATTTCTGAGAGTATGGCTGTTTGTATAGATGGTGAGAGCATGCCGTTTGAAAGTAGTGTGTATATGGTGTGTGATGCATGTGGAGTTGAAAGGAGAGTCAATGTAACTGAATGCCGTGTGTGTTTTCTGGAAGGGGAGGTTAGGAGGTTGAGTGGGGAATGTAAGAGGTTGAATGATTTGGTGTTTGAGGTGAGAAGAGATGCAAGTGTGCGATTGAAGGGTGAGATTAGTACTAAGAGGGTGGAAGATAGGGCTAGGACTGGGAACAGTGTGGAAGTTGTGAGTGATGATGAATGGTGGATGAAAATGGATAGGATAGATAAGTTAGGACAGATTAGGTGTTTGAAAAGGAAGGACATAGAACCTGTTAGGTTGACTAACAGATTCAATGTCCTGAGAGAGGAAGAGTGTGAAAGTGATTTGCCTGGTGTGATTGTGGATGAAAGCAGGATGGGTGGTAGTGTGACTGAGAGCAGGAGGGAGGGTAATGTTAGGCCAAGACAGAATAGGAGAATGACTGAGGTGCTAGTGATGGGTGACTCTCAGATTAGGTATTTAGATAGGAAGTTGAGTGATAGCAAGTGGAAGGGAATGAGAGTTTGTCTGCCGGGTGCTGGTGTAAGTGGTTTGTGAGAGGTATGATAGGCTGGTTTCTGGGTGTGAGAGGGATGCAGTTGTGATTACACATGTGGGAGTGAATGATGTAAAGAAGGTGGGTACATGTGAGTTACATGAGCAGTATAAAAGGTTAGTTGAAAGGATGAGTAAAAGCAGGGTAAAAGGTGTTGTTTCTGGTGTGCTTCCGAGATTGGATGTGGGGGTAGAATGGTTGTTGCATGCAATTGGTTTGAATGAATTTGTGAAAGGACTGTGTGAGGAGTTAAGATTGGTGTTTGTAGATGTCTGGGGTGGGTTTTACGGGAATAGGAGGTTGTATGCGATGGATGGGCTCCATCTTAGTCGGGCAGGTGTTGAGGTTCTATGGGGGGAGCTGGATAGTGTGATTAGGTCCTTATGGGTGGGAAACTAGAAGCTGTTAGAGGTAAGGGAATAACAGGAATGGAGGGCAGGTGTAGGAAATGGAAGGGATGCAGAGATAGAGGAATAGCTAGGGGGGAAGGCATACTGATGCATTATAGGGGGACTAAAGCACAAGTGAATGAGCAGATAACTAGGAATGGTATTGATAGTAGCATGAACAATGTTAAAATTCCTGACTTTAGAAGAGCAAATTATAATGGGCTAAGGACTTACCTGGAGGCTGTTGTACAGAAACCAGGCAATGAAATCAAATCAGGAATAGATTCAATGATATCAGTTAGTGGAGACAATAATCACCAGGAGGAAGAGATTACAATTGAAGAGGAGTATGAAAGAATAATTGAGCAATTAATTACAGGTCAGATGATTAACATTCCATATAAGGAGATTAGGACTAAAAATAATGTCCCAAAATGGATGACAGATAAAATTAAGCATTATATTGGCATTAAAAAAAGCATTTATAGGAAAATAAAAAATGGAGAGGATCACTTAAGGCAGAGATATAATGAACTAGCAAGAGATGTTAAAAAGTTAATTAGAGTAGCAAGGAGAAATTATGAAATTAAAGTGGCAAATAGGGCAAAGGAAGATCCTAAAAGTTTTTATCAATTATACAAAACTAAGGTTAGAGATAAAATAGGCCCACTTATAGATTCCAATGGAGAATTAGTGAGTGATAGGGATTCAATGGCTGGAATGCTAAATGACTTTTTTCTCTCAGTATTTACACAGGAGGATACTCTAAACATACATAACATAACATAACATAATTACACAGATGACAAAAGCCACAAGGGCCTATCAAAGGTCATCCGCCTTCCTCAAAACCCACCCACAAAAAGCACCATCACCAGGGGAAGACAAAATCAAAGTCCCCCACAATACAATATAACAGATGACAAAAGCCACAAGGGCTCATTAAAGGGTCATCCGAGTCAAACGGCCTCCCTTTCAAGGCACCCACACTCCCAGGAAAACTACATCCAGAGGATTGACCAGAAACAAGGGTATCACCAATCAAGGCTTGTCAAGAACTAAATCATGCAGCTATAGATATATACAAACAATATTAATATATACAAAACTTAGGAACCATCACAACCTTCCCTTCCAATAAACTCACCCAACCTACTCTTAAATACATTTAGATTTGGACTACCTACTACCCTCTGCGGCAATTTGTTCCAGAAGTCTACCACTCTATTGGTGAAAAAATATTTTCTTAAATCCAACCTACACCCTTGCTTTTTAATTTTCAAGTGGTGACCTCTAGTCCGATTTCCATCATCTAACTCAAAAAACTTGCTAACATCCAATTTATCTATCCCGGAAAAAATTTTAAAGAGCTCAATCATATCCCCTCTCACACACCTCCTTTCGAACGAGAACATATTTAATACCCTCAGTCTATCTTCATATTCAAGGTGCCTCAAGGGAAGGAATAATCTTTGTTGCCCTCCGTTGCACTGAGTCAAGAAGGTTAATATTAATATCGTGTCTAAAATGTGGGGACCATGCCTGTATACAGTACTCTAGATGTGGCCGAACATAAGAGTTATAGAGTTTAAGAATAACCTCCTTACTTTTGTAACTGACATTTCTCTTAATAAAACCCAGCACTCTATTTGCCCTATTTCTTGCTTCAATACACTGCTTAGAAAACCTTAATGACTTATCTATTACTACTCCTAGATCTTTCTCATCCTCTACTGAGCTTAGCCAATGCCCATCCATTTCATAGTTAAATTTTCTATTATCATTTCCCATGTTAATAACTTTGCACTTATCAAGGTTGAAAGTCATTTGCCACTTATGTGCCCAGGATAACAATTTATTTAAGTCCCCCTGCACTTTAAAATTATCATCAATATCTTTAACTACAGCTGCTAATTTGGTATCATCGGAAAAAATTGACACTTTATTATTAACTGCCTCCCCAAGATCGTTTATATAGATGACAAATAATAATGGACCGAGAACTGATTCCTGAGGAACCCCACTGATAACATTCCTCCACTCTGACTTTACACCATTTAGCACTACCCTTTGCTTCCTCTCTTTCAGCCACTCAGCTATACCTGAGGTGTCAATGATCTTTCGGGGTAATGATGAAGAGAAATTAAAGGATATCTTGATTACAAAGGAGATAGTGACAAAGAAAATTGATAAAATCAAAAGTAGTAAAGCACCCGGGCCTGATGAGGTCTTTCCTAGAATTTTGAAAGAATGTAAGGATGTGTTAAGTGAGCCCCTAGCATGCATCTTTAGAAAATCATTGGAGAGTGGCATTGTGCCAGTGGCAGGGAAGAAAGCCAATGTGATACCTATATTTAAGAAAGGGGATAAAACAAATATGTCTAATTACAGACCAGTAAGTTTGACATCAGTGGTAGGGAAAATGATGGAATCTATTATAGCAAGGAATATTAGAGATCACTTGGATAAGCATAAGTTGATAAAAGAATCACAGCATGGCTTTAGTAAGGGTAAATCCTGTCTGACTAATTTGCTGTCTTTTTATAGTAAGGTGTATGAAGCAGCAGATAATGATGAAAACTATGATATTTTATACTCAGACTTTAGTAAGGCTTTTGATCGAGTGCCACACTTACGGCTTCTGAGCAAAGTTAAAGCACACAGGATTCATGGCAGTATATTTAGGTGGATTCAGTCATGGCTTGGTGACAGACAGCAAAGAGTTAGTATAGATGGAGTTAAATTTGAGTGGGGGTGTGTTAGCAGTGGAGTTCCGCAAGGATCTGTTTTGGGTCCCTTGCTTTTCTTAATTTATATTAATGATCTTGACATAGGTATAAGTAGTGACCGGAGTAAATTTGATGATGATACTAAGCTAGGTAGGGCCATTAGGGCTGATTCTGATGCTGTTGTAATGCAGGAGGAATTGACCATTCTGTCCAATTGGGCCGAGAAATGGCAAATGAAGTTTAACATAGACAAATGTAGTGTACTTAGTATAGGTAGAAATAATCCATTGAATAGTTATAAATTAAATGGGAGAATTTTAGGGAGGACCGATTGTGGGAGGGACTTGGGTATTTTGGTAAGTTCACACCTTCGTCCTAGAAAGCAATGCCTAAATGCTAAGAATAAAGCTAATAGGATATTGGGATTCATTAGGAGGAGTGTAAGCAATAAGAGTGCTGAAGTCATTCTAAAACTGTATCTGGCGCTAGTTAGGCCTCATCTAGACTATGCAGTACAATTTTGGTCACCATATTATAGGAAGGATATTGATTTGCTTGAGTCTGTGCAGAGAAGGATGACAGAGATGATTGGTGGGCTAAGGAACTTACCTTATGGTGAAAGGCTCAGAAAACTAAATCTACATACATTGGAAAGGAGAAGAGTCAGAGGGGAATTGATTAAAGTCTTCAAATGGGTAAAAGGATATAATAAAGGGGATCTGGGTAAGGTTCTTATACTTAGTGAACATGACAGGACATGTAGCAATGGGTTTAAGCTTGATAAATATAGGTTTAGAAAGGAGATTGGGAGGAATTGGTTTACAAATCGTGTGGTAGATGAATGGAATAGGCTGACTAGACATGTGATAGAAGCCTCCTCTCTGGGTAGTTTTAAGAATCGATTAGATAAATATATGGATGTCTGGCTTTGTCAGTTGGCTGTCTGGCTTTGTTCTGGAAGGTTGTCTTGCAGGAAGCTCTTGATTCTCATTGTAAGATTGGGATATAATACTGATTTGGGTGTATAGTTTTTCTTGTATTTATTTAATACATCAATCACTGTGTAATAAATACATTAGTGATTAATACTTTTGAGGAAGATAACTGGCAGCAATCCTGAGCAAGAATTTTTGGGGGTGAGTGTTAACTTTTTCCTTAGTAAATTTCTGAGAGTATGGCTGTTTGTATAGATGGTGAGAGCATGCCGTTTGAAAGTAGTGTGTATATGGTGTGTGATGCATGTGGAGTTGAAAGGAGAGTGAATGTAACTGAATGCCATGTGTGTTTTCTGGAAGGGGAGGTTAGGAGGTTGAGTGGGGAATGTAAGAGGTTGAATGATTTGGTGTTTGAGGTGAGAAGAGATGCAAGTGTGCGATTGAAGGGTGAGATTAGTACTAAGAGGGTGGAAGATAGGGCTAGGACTGGGAACAGTGTGGAAGTTGTGAGCGATGATGAATGGTGGATGAAAATGGATAGGATAGATAAGTTAGGACAGATTAGGTGTTTGAAAAGGAAGGACATAGAACCTGTTAGGTTGACTAACAGATTCAATGTCCTGAGAGAGGAAGAGTGTGAAAGTGATTTGCCTGGTGTGATTGTGGATGAAAGCAGGATGGGTGGTAGTGTGACTGAGAGCAGGAGGGAGGGTAATGTTAGGCCAAGACAGAATAGGAGAATGACTGAGGTGCTAGTGATGGGTGACTCTCAGATTAGGTATTTAGATAGGAAGTTGAGTGATAGCAAGTGGAAGGGAATGAGAGTTTGTCTGCCGGGTGCTGGTGTAAGTGGTTTGTGAGAGGTATGATAGGCTGGTTTCTGGGTGTGAGAGGGATGCAGTTGTGATTACACATGTGGGAGTGAATGATGTAAAGAAGGTGGGTACATGTGAGTTACATGAGCAGTATAAAAGGTTAGTTGAAAGGATGAGTAAAAGCAGGGTAAAAGGTGTTGTTTCTGGTGTGCTTCCGAGATTGGATGTGGGGGTAGAATGGTTGTTGCATGCAATTGGTTTGAATGAATTTGTGAAAGGACTGTGTGAGGAGTTAAGATTGGTGTTTGTAGATGTCTGGGGTGGGTTTTACGGGAATAGGAGGTTGTATGCGATGGATGGGCTCCATCTTAGTCGGGCAGGTGTTGAGGTTCTATGGGGGGAGCTGGATAGTGTGATTAGGTCCTTATGGGTGGGAAACTAGAAGCTGTTAGAGGTAAGGGAATAACAGGAATGGAGGGCAGGTGTAGGAAATGGAAGGGATGCAGAGATAGAGGAATAGCTAGGGGGGAAGGCATACTGATGCATTATAGGGGGACTAAAGCACAAGTGAATGAGCAGATAACTAGGAATGGTATTGATAGTAGCATGAACAATGTTAAAATTCCTGACTTTAGAAGAGCAAATTATAATGGGCTAAGGACTTACCTGGAGGCTGTTGTACAGAAACCAGGCAATGAAATCAAATCAGGAATAGATTCAATGATATCAGTTAGTGGAGACAATAATCACCAGGAGGAAGAGATTACAATTGAAGAGGAGTATGAAAGAATAATTGAGCAATTAATTACAGGTCAGATGATTAACATTCCATATAAGGAGATTAGGACTAAAAATAATGTCCCAAAATGGATGACAGATAAAATTAAGCATTATATTGGCATTAAAAAAAGCATTTATAGGAAAATAAAAAATGGAGAGGATCACTTAAGGCAGAGATATAATGAACTAGCAAGAGATGTTAAAAAGTTAATTAGAGTAGCAAGGAGAAATTATGAAATTAAAGTGGCAAATAGGGCAAAGGAAGATCCTAAAAGTTTTTATCAATTATACAAAACTAAGGTTAGAGATAAAATAGGCCCACTTATAGATTCCAATGGAGAATTAGTGAGTGATAGGGATTCAATGGCTGGAATGCTAAATGACTTTTTTCTCTCAGTATTTACACAGGAGGATACTCTAAACATACATAACATAACATAACATAATTACACAGATGACAAAAGCCACAAGGGCCTATCAAAGGTCATCCGCCTTCCTCAAAACCCACCCACAAAAAGCACCATCACCAGGGGAAGACAAAATCAAAGTCCCCCACAATACAATATAACAGATGACAAAAGCCACAAGGGATCATTAAAGGGTCATCCGAGTCAAACGGCCTCCCTTTCAAGGCACCCACACTCCCAGGAAAACTACATCCAGAGGATTGACCAGAAACAAGGGTATCACCAATCAAGGCTTGTCAAGAACTAAATCATGCAGCTATAGATATATACAAACAATATTAATATATACAAAACTTAGGAACCATCACAACCTTCCCTTCCAATAAACTCACCCAACCTACTCTTAAATACATTTAGATTTGGACTACCTACTACCCTCTGCGGCAATTTGTTCCAGAAGTCTACCACTCTATTGGTGAAAAAATATTTTCTCAAATCCAACCTACACCCTTGCTTTTTAATTTTCAAGTGGTGACCTCTAGTCCGATTTCCATCATCTAACTCAAAAAACTTGCTAACATCCAATTTATCTATCCCGGAAAAATTTTTAAAGAGCTCAATCATATCCCCTCTCACACACCTCCTTTCGAACGAGAACATATTTAATACCCTCAGTCTATCTTCATATTCAAGGTGCCTCAGGGAAGGAATAATCTTTGTTGCCCTCCGTTGCACTGAGTCAAGAAGGTTAATATTAATATCGTGTCTAAAATGTGGGGACCATGCCTGTATACAGTACTCTAGATGTGGCCTAACATAAGAGTTATAGAGTTTAAGAATAACCTCCTTACTTTTGTAACTGACATTTCTCTTAATAAAACCCAGCACTCTATTTGCCCTATTTCTTGCTTCAATACACTGCTTAGAAAACCTTAATGACTTATCCATTACTACTCCTAGATCTTTCTCATCCTCTACTGAGCTCAGCCAATGCCCATCCATTTCATAGTTAAATTTTCTATTATCATTTCCCATGTTAATAACTTTGCACTTATCAAGGTTGAAAGTCATTTGCCACTTATGTGCCCAGGATAACAATTTATTTAAGTCCCCCTGCACTTTAAAATTATCATCAATATCTTTAACTACAGCTGCTAATTTGGTATCATCGGAAAAAATTGACACTTTATTATTAACTGCCTCCCCAAGATCGTTTATATAGATGACAAATAATAATGGACCGAGAACTGATTCCTGAGGAACCCCACTGATAACATTCCTCCACTCTGACTTTACACCATTTAGCACTACCCTTTGCTTCCTCTCTTTCAGCCACTCAGCTATACCTGAGGTGTCAATGATCTTTCGGGGTAATGATGAAGAGAAATTAAAGGATATCTTGATTACAAAGGAGATAGTGACAAAGAAAATTGATAAAATCAAAAGTAGTAAAGCACCCGGGCCTGATGAGGTCTTTCCTAGAATTTTGAAAGAATGTAAGGATGTGTTAAGTGAGCCCCTAGCATGCATCTTTAGAAAATCATTGGAGAGTGGCATTGTGCCAGTGGCAGGGAAGAAAGCCAATGTGATACCTATATTTAAGAAAGGGGATAAAACAAATATGTCTAATTACAGACCAGTAAGTTTGACATCAGTGGTAGGGAAAATGATGGAATCTATTATAGCAAGGAATATTAGAGATCACTTGGATAAGCATAAGTTGATAAAAGAATCACAGCATGGCTTTAGTAAGGGTAAATCCTGTCTGACTAATTTGCTGTCTTTTTATAGTAAGGTGTATGAAGCAGCAGATAATGATGAAAACTATGATATTTTATACTCAGACTTTAGTAAGGCTTTTGATCGAGTGCCACACTTACGGCTTCTGAGCAAAGTTAAAGCACACAGGATTCATGGCAGTATATTTAGGTGGATTCAGTCATGGCTTGGTGACAGACAGCAAAGAGTTAGTATAGATGGAGTTAAATTTGAGTGGGGGTGTGTTAGCAGTGGAGTTCCGCAAGGATCTGTTTTGGGTCCCTTGCTTTTCTTAATTTATATTAATGATCTTGACATAGGTATAAGTAGTGACCGGAGTAAATTTGATGATGATACTAAGCTAGGTAGGGCCATTAGGGCTGATTCTGATGCTGTTGTAATGCAGGAGGAATTGACCATTCTGTCCAATTGGGCCGAGAAATGGCAAATGAAGTTTAACATAGACAAATGTAGTGTACTTAGTATAGGTAGAAATAATCCACTGAATAGTTATAAATTAAATGGGAGAATTTTAGGGAGGACCAATTGTGAGAGGGACTTGGGTATTTTGGTAAGTTCACACCTTCGTCCTAGAAAGCAATGCCTAAATGCTAAGAATAAAGCTAATAGGATATTGGGATTCATTAGGAGGAGTGTAAGCAATAAGAGTGCTGAAGTCATTCTAAAACTGTATCTGGCGCTAGTTAGGCCTCATCTAGACTATGCAGTACAATTTTGGTCACCATATTATAGGAAGGATATTGATTTGCTTGAGTCTGTGCAGAGAAGGATGACAGAGATGATTGGTGGGCTAAGGAACTTACCTTATGGTGAAAGGCTCAGAAAACTAAATCTACATACATTGGAAAGGAGAAGAGTCAGAGGGGAATTGATTAAAGTCTTCAAATGGGTAAAAGGATATAATAAAGGGGATCTGGGTAAGGTTCTTATACTTAGTGAACATGACAGGACATGTAGCAATGGGTTTAAGCTTGATAAGTATAGGTTTAGAAAGGAGGTTGGGAGGAATTGGTTTACAAATCGTGTGGTAGATGAATGGAATAGGCTGAATAGACATGTGATAGAAGCCTCCTCTCTGGGTAGTTTTAAGAATCGATTAGATAAATATATGGATGTCTGGCTTTGTCAGTTGGCTGTCTGGCTTTGTTCTGGAAGGTTGTCTTGCAGGAAGCTCTTGATTCTCATTGTAAGATTGGGATATAATACTGATTTGGGTGTATAGTTTTTCTTGTATTTATTTAATACATCAATCACTGTGTAATAAATACATTAGTGATTAATACTTTTGGGGAAGATAACTGGCAGCAATCCTGAGCAAGAATTTTTTGGGGTGAGTGTTAACTTTTTCCTTAGTAAATTTCTGAGAGTATGTCTGTTTGTATAGATCGTGAGAGCATGCCGTTTGAAAGTAGTGTGTATGTGGTGTGTGATGCATGTGGAGTTGAAAGGAGAGTGAATGTAACTGAATGCCGTGTGTGTTTTCTGGAAGGGGAGGTTAGGAGGTTGAGTGGGGAATGTAAGAGGTTGAATGATTTGGTGTTTGAGGTGAGAAGAGATGCAAGTGTGCGATTGAAGGGTGAGATTAGTGCTAAGAGGGTGGAAGAAAGGGCTAGGACTGGGAACAGTGTGGAAGTTGTGAGTGATGATGAATGGTGGATGAAAATGGATAGGATAGATAAGTTAGGAAAGGTTAGGTGTGTGAATGAGAGGGACATAGAACCTGTTAGGTTGACTAACAGATTCAATGTCCTGAGAGAGGAAGAGTGTGAAAGTGATTTGCCTGGTGTGATTGTGGATGAAAGCAGGATGGGTGGTAGTGTGACTGAGAGCAGGAGGGAGGGTAATGTTAGGCCAAGACAGAATAGGAGAATGACTGAGGTGCTAGTGATGGGTGACTCTCAGATTAGGTATTTAGATAGGAAGTTGAGTGATAGCAAGTGGAAGGGAATGAGAGTTTGTCTGCCGGGTGCTGGTGTAAGTGATGTTTGTGAGAGGTATGATAGGCTGGTTTATGGGTGTGAGAGGGATGTAGTTGTGATTACACATGTGGGAGTGAATGATGTAAAGAAGGTGGGTACATGTGAGTTACGTGAGCAGTATAAAAGGTTAGTTGAAAGGATGAGTAAAAGCAGGGTTAAAGGTGTTGTTTCTGGTGTGCTTCCAAGATTGGATGTGGGGGTAGAATGGTTGTCGCGTGCAATTGGTTTGAATGAATTTGTGAAAGGACTGTGTGAGGAGTTAGGATTGGTGTTTGTAGATGTCTGGGGAGGGTTTTACGGGAATAGGAGGTTGTATGCGATGGATGGGCTCCATCTTAGTCGGGCAGGTGTTGAGGTTCTATGGGGGGAGCTGGATAGTGTGATTAGGTCCTTACGGGTGGGAAACTAGAAGCTGTTAGAGGTAAGGGAATAACAGGAATAGAGGGCAGGTGTAGGAAATGGAAGGGATGCAGAGATAGAGGAATAGCTAAGGGAGAGGGCATACTGATGCGTTATAGGGGGACTAATGCACAATTGAATGAGCAGATAACTAGGAATAGAAAAGCACGATGCAATGAAGATGGGAATAATAAAAAAACCTTAAAAATATACTACACAAATGATCGGAGTATAAGGAATAAGATAGATCTCTTAAGAGCGTTAGCGAGTGAAGAGAATTTTGATATAATTGCGATAACAGTCATGGCTTGATTTGGCAGGAAATCACTTTAAACCTGAGGTTGAGATTGAGGGCTTTAACATGTTCCATACAGATAGGAATAGGAAGAGAGGAGGAGGGGTTATTATTTATATTAAAGATAATCTCCAGTGTTGTGTAAACAGTACAATTAAATTAGATGATAACACAGAGTCATTATGGCTAAATGTAAAGGAAGGTAAAAACAAGCTTGTCATAGGATTATTATACAGACCACCAAATCTTAGTAAGGAAGCTTCAAATCTTCTGTGGCAGGAGATTGAACGGGCATGTAGAAGTAAGCATGTGTGTATAATGGGCGATTTTAATTACAGAAATATAGACTGGGAAGCTCTTGTGGGTGATCAGGAGGCTGAGGAATTTTTGAATGTTGTCCAAGATAATTTTCTGAGGCAGATTATTAATGAACCCACTAGAGGTAATAATATACTGGATTTAGTTCTGATAGGGAAGAAGTTATTAAGGATACTGAGATTGGTGGAAATTTGGGTAATAGTGACCATTGTGAAATTAGATTCAAGATGAAATGGAATGGTATTGATAGTAGCATGAACAATGTTAAAATTCCTGACTTTAGAAGAGCAAATTATAATGGGCTAAGGACTTACCTGGAGGCAGTTGTACAGAAACCAGGCAATGAAATCAATTCAGGAATAGATTCAATGATATCAGTTAGTGGAGACAATAATCACCAGGAGGAAGAGATTACAATTGAAGAGGAGTATGAAAGAATAATTGAGCAATTAATTACAGGTCAGATGATTAACATTCCTTATAAGGAGATTAGGACTAAAAATAATGACCCAAAATGGATGACAGATAAAATTAAGCATTATATTGGCATTAAAAAGGGCATTTATAGGAAAATAAAAAATGGAGAGGATCACTTAAGGCAGAGATATAATGAACTAGCAAGAGATGTTAAAAAGTTAATTAGAGTAGCAAGGAGAAATTATGAAATTAAAGTGGCAAATAGGGCAAAGGAAGATCCTAAAAGTTTTTATCAATTATACAAAACTAAGGTTAGAGATAAAATAGGCCCACTTATAGATTCCAATGGAGAATTAGTGAGTGATAGGGACTCAATGGCTGGAATGCTAAATGACTTTTTTCTCTCAGTATTTACACAGGAGGATACTCTAAATATACCCGAGGTGTCAATGATCTTTCGGGGTAATGATGAAGAGAAATTAAAGGATATCTTGATCACAAAGGAGATAGTGACAAAGGAAATTGATAAAATCAAAAGTAGTAAAGCACCCGGTCCTGATGAGGTCTTTCCTAGAATTTTGAAAGAATGTAAGGATGTGTTAAGTGAGCCCCTAGCATGCATTTTTAGAAAATCATTGGAGAGTGGCATTGTGCCAGTGGCATGGAAGAAAGCCAATGTGATACCTATATTTAAGAAAGGGGATAAAACAAATATGTCTAATTACAGACCATTAAGTTTGACATCAGTGGTAGGGAAAATGATGGAATCTATTATAGCAAGGAATATTAGGGATCAGTTGGATAAGTATAAGTTGATAAAAGAATCACAGGATGGCTTTAGTAAGGGTAAATCCTGCCTGACTAATTTGCTGTCTTTTTATAGTAAGGTGTATGAAGCAGCAGATAATGATGAAAACTATGATATTTTATACTCAGACTTTAGTAAGGCTTTTGATCGAGTGCCACACTTACGGCTTCTGAGCAAAGTTAAAGCACACGGGATCGATGGCAGTATATTCAGGTGGATTCAGTCATGGCTTGGTGACAGACAGCAAAGAGTTAGTATAGATGGAGTTAAATTTGAGTGTGGGTGTGTTAGCAGTGGAGTTCCGCAAGGATCTGTTTTGGGTCCCTTGCTATTCTTAATTTATATTAATGATCTTGACATAGGTATAAGTAGTGACCTGAGTAAATTTGCTGATGATACTAAGCTAGGTAGGGCCATTAGGGCTGATTCTGATGCTGTTGTAATGCAGGAGGAATTGACCATTCTGTCCAATTGGGCCGAGAAATGGCAAATGAAGTTTAACATAGACAAATGTAGTGTACTTAGTATAGGTAGAAATAATCCACTGAATAGTTATAAATTAAATGGAAGAAATTTAGGGAGGACCGATTGTGAGAGGGACTTGGGTATTTTGGTAAGTTCAGACCTTCGTCCTAGAAAGCAATGCCTAAATGCTAAGAATAAAGCTAATAGGATATTGGGATTCATTAGGAGGAGTGTAAGCAATAAGAGTGCTGAAGTCATTCTAAAACTGTATCTGGCGCTAGTTAGGCCTCATCTAGACTATGCAGTACAATTTTGGTCACCATATTATAGGAAGGATATTGATTTGCTTGAGTCTGTGCAGAGAAGGATGACAAAGATGATTGGTGGGCTAAGGAACTTACCTTATGGTGAAAGGCTCAGAAAACTAAATCTACATACATTGGAAAGGAGAAGAGTCAGAGGGGAATTGATTGAAGTCTTCAAATGGGTAAAAGGATATAATAAAGGGGATCTGGGTAAGGTTCTTATACTTAGTGAACATGACAGGACACGTAGCAATGGGTTTAAGCTTGATAAGTATAGGTTTAGGAAGGAGATTGGGAGGAATTGGTTTACAAATCGTGTGGTAGATGAATGGAATAGGCTGACTAGACATGTGATAGAAGCCTCCTCTCTGGGTAGTTTTAAGAATAGATTAGATAAATGTATTAATGAAGCTGCTAGATGGGACTGACTTTTTTATTTACATATGTATATATTTTTCTAAGGAGTGGGGAGATTATTTTGCGGTTGCATGAATGGACATAATCCTCTGGATGCATTTTATGTATATTGTAGATTAGATCTGACGAACTCCTGTAAAGGGTGACAATGTTGATGACTTTTCTATGGTAAGAAATCTTTTGTGTGTTGACTGGAACAGGAGCTGCCAAGTGTAGGCCATGAATGGTCTTTTGCAGTCTCCTTCTTTTCTTATGTTCTTATGTACATATGTATATATTTTTCTAAGGAGTGGGGAGATTATATTTTGCGGTTGCATGAATGGACATTATCCTCTGGATGCATTTTATGTATATTGTAGATTAGATCTGACAAACTCCTGTTAAGGGTGACAATGTTGATGACTTTTCTCTGGTAAGAAATCTTTTGTGTGTTGACTGGAACAGGAGCTACCAAGTGTAGGCCATGAATGGTTTTTGCAGTCTCCTTCTTTTCTTATGTTCTTATCTGTTCAGGATTGCCTACTCGCTGACCTGTTCTTAGCCCACAGCCAAACATGCGCTCTGTGAAGGCCTCCAGCCTTGAAGAGCGCATTATAAGAAATTTATTATTATTATTATCAGATAGCTCAAGATTTCCCACATTCTGGTACTGATCTAGCAGAATTATCATCAGCAACGAGGCCTAACTAGCGCCAGATACAGTTTTAGAATGAAATAGAATTTAGTGACACTATAAGTGAATTTGATTTACAGGGCTATAATATGTACATTAGTCAAAGGACAGGTAGGATTGGTGGAGGAATAATTATCTATATAAAAAACAACATTGTTTCAAGTTTAAATACTTCAATAAAGCAGGATGGAGTTGAGTCACTTTGGATAGATATTAGGTTCAGTAAAAATAGAATGGTGCATTTGGGAGCTTTTTACAGGCCACCTGGGCAGACTGATGATATGGATGAACTAATGATAAGGGAAATAAGTAAGGGATGTGAAACAGATGCAGTTATTATTGGGGACTTCAACTTAAACTCTGTGGACTGGGAAAATATGATAGGTAGGGATAGAACAAATGGCAGGTTCATAGAATGCTTTGAGGATAATTTTTTGAATCAATTTGTTAATGAGCCAACGAGGGGGGACAATATATTAGATTTAGTACTTTCTAACAGTGAGCATTTAGTTCAAGAATTGACTGTTGGGGAAGCATTGGGAAATAGTGACCATCAGATAGTTCGTTTTAACTTGGGAATTGAGAAGGGTAAAATAACTGAGAATGCTGAAAAAGTTCAAAATTTTCATAAGGGAGATTATGTAAAACTTCGAAGCTTGCTAAATTTGGTAGACTGGGATATAGAATTCAGAGGTAAAAATGCTTATGGGATGTGGGATACTTTCAAGCATATAATAAATGTAGTTCAAGAACAATGTATCCCAATGAAGGCCATTAGGAACAAAAGTAGGAAACCATTATGGTGGAATCAAGAGATAGCTAGAAAAATTTCAGAGAAGAAAAGGGCATATAAAAAATTACAGGTAGAAAATAATATTCAAAATTTAAGTGATTATAGAATGGCTAGGAATGAGTTAAATAAGATTATAAAGAAGAACAAAAGGGTGTCAGAAATTAAATTAGCTCAGGATAGCAACAAAGATCCTAGAAAGTTCTTTAGTTACTATAAAATTAATAACAAGTCTGGCAGAGTTAAAATAGGACCTATCAAATATGAAGGGTTTGTGAGAGAAACTGATGAGGAAATAGTTGAGGTACTAAATAGTCATTTTGCATCAGTATTTACAAAAGAGAAACTAAATAGTCCTATGTATAGTACTCATAGGTCAGGAAAAGAGGTGTTTACTAACATTTGTATGGATCAGAGGATGATAAAAGGACTAATAGGTGATTTAGATACTACCAAGGCCTCCGGCCCTGATAATATTCATTCTAGGATACTTAAAGAAGGGGTAGAAAGTATCTCAATAGCTCTGGACAAGTTATATACTAGGTCATTGGAATATGGAGAAATACCCGATGATTGGAAGAGAGCGAATGTAGTCCCCATTTTCAAGAAGGGTAGTAAAGAGGATCCAAATAAATTTAGACCGGTTAGCCTAACTCCTGTAGTCTGTAAAATTCTTGAGAAAATAGTTAAAAAAGGGATTTGCCAACATCTAGAGAGGGAGGGGTTAATCAGCGATGCTCAGCATGGGTTTAGATCAGGTAGATCATGTTTGACTAACTTACTAGACTTTCTGGAATTTGTAACAGATCAAGTAGATAAGGGAGAGAATGTAGATATAATTTACTTAGATTTTAGTAAAGCATTTGATAAGGTACCACACAGGAGACTAGTTCATAAATTAAAAATGATTGGGATATGTGGAGGTGTTTCAAATTGGATAGCTGAGTGGCTGAAAGACAGGAAGCAAAGGGTAGTGCTAAATGGTGTAAAGTCAGAGTGGAGGGATGTTATCAGTGGGGTTCCTCAGGGATCAGTTCTCGGTCCATTATTATTTGTCATCTATATAAACGATCTTGGGGAGGCAGTTAATAATAAAGTGTCAATTTTTGCGGATGATACCAAATTAGCAGCTGTAGTTAAAAATATTGATGATAATTTTAAAGTGCAGGGGGACTTAAATAAATTGTTATCCTGGGCACATAAGTGGCAAATGACTTTCAACCTTGATAAGTGCAAAGTTATTAACATGGGAAAAGATAATAGAGAATTTAACTATGAAATGGATGGGCATTGGCTGAGCTCAGTAGAGGATGAGAAAGATCTAGGAGTAGTAATAGATAAGTCATTAAGGTTTTCTAAGCAGTGTATTGAAGCAAGAAATAGGGCAAATAGAGTGCTGGGTTTTATTAAGAGAAATGTCAGTTACAAAAGTAAGGAGGTTATTCTTAAACTCTATAACTCTTATGCTAGGCCACATCTAGAGTACTGTATACAGGCATGGTCCCCACATTTTAGACACGATATTAACCTTCTTGAGTCAGTGCAACGGAGGGCAACAAAGATTATTCCTTCCCTGAGGCACCTTGAATATGAAGATAGACTGAGGGTATTAAATATGTTCTCGTTCGAAAGGAGGTGTGTGAGAGGGGATATGATTGAGCTCTTTAAAATTTTTTCCAGGATAGATAAATTGGATGTTAGCAAGTTTTTTGAGTTAGATGATGAAAATCGGACTAGAGGTCACCACTTGAAAATTAAAAAGCAAGGGTGTAGGTTGGATTTAAGAAAATAATTTTTTCACCAATAGAGTGGTAGACTTCTGGAACAAATTGCCGCAGAGGGTAGTAGGTAGTCCAAATCTAAATGTATTTAAGAGTAGGTTGGATGAGTTTATGGGAAGGGAAGGTTGTGATGGTTCCTAAGTTTTGTATATATTAATATTGTTTGTATATATCTATAGCTGCATGATTTAGTTCTTGACAAGCCTTGATTGGTGATACCCTTGTTTCTGGATGCAATCCTCTGGATGTAGTTTTCCTGGGAGTTTGGGTGCCTTGAAAAAGAGGCCGCTTGACTCGGATGACCTATGATGAGCCCTTGTGGCTTTTGTCATCCGTTATATTATATTGTGGGGGACTTTGATTTTGTCTTCCCCTGGTGATGGTGCTTTTTGTGGGTGGGTTTTGACGGAGGCGGATGACCTTTGATAGGCCCTTGTGGCTTTTGTCATCCGTGTAATTATGTTATGTTATGTTATGTTAATGACTTCAGCACTCTTATTGCTTACACTCCTCCTAATGAATCCCAATATCCTATTAGCTTTATTCTTAGCATTTAGGCATTGCTTTCTAGGACGAAGGTGTGAACTTACCAAAATACCCAAGTCCCTCTCACAATCGGTCCTCCCTAAAATTCTCCCATTTAATTTATAACTATTCAATGGATTATTTCTACCTATACTGATGAGGAATCTGATGAGGAAATAGTAGAGGTCCTTAATGTTCATTTTGCTTCAGTATTCACAGAAGAGAAACCAGTTAGATTAATTGATGATAATTCTAGGTCAAGGGAAGTAGTGATAAATTCTATTAATATAGACAGAGAAGAAATTAAAGGGCTTATAATTCAGTTAAATACTAGTAAGGCATCTGGCCCTGACAACATTCATTCTAGGATACTCAAAGAAGGTGTAGAAAGTATTGCAGTAGCTCTCGAGAAGATATTTATTAGATCACTAGAGTCTGGAGAAATACCAAATGATTGGAAATTGGCAAATGTAGTGCCAATTTTTAAAAAGGGAAGCAAAGAGGACCCAAATAACTTTAGACCAGTAAGCTTAACTTCTATAGTCTGTAAAATTCTTGAGAAGATGGTTAAGAAGGGAATTTCTGATCATCTAGAGAGTAGCAGGTTAATTAATGATGCTCAGCATGGTTTTAGAAAAGATAGATCGTGTTTAACTAATTTACTGGATTTTATGGATTATGTAACTAAAGAATTAGATAGGGGTGAGAAAGTTGATGTGATCTACTTAGATTTCAGCAAAGCTTTTGATAAGGTTCCACATAGAAGACTAGTTCATAAATTAAAGCTGCATGGGATATGTGGGAACGTTTTAAATTGGATAACTGAATGGCTGAAAAATAGGAAACAGAGAGTTGTACTGAATGGAGTGAGGTCAGAGTGGAGGAATGTTATTAGTGGCGTACCTCAGGGATCAGTTTTAGGCCCTTTATTATTTATAATCTATGTAAATGATCTTGGGCAAGGTGTAAATAGCAAAGTGTCAATTTTTGCTGATGACACTAAATTGGCAGCTGTAGTCAAAGAGGTTGAGGGTAGCTTTAAAGTGCAGGGTGACTTAGATAAGCTGTTAGCTTGGGCTCAGAAGTGGCAGATGACTTTTAACCTTAATAAATGCAAAGTTATTAACATGGGGAGAGATAATAGGGAATTTAGCTATGAGATGGATGGATATTGGCTTAATTCAGTTGAAGATGAGAAAGACTTAGGAGTGGTAGTAGATAGGTCACTGAAATTTTCAAAGCAGTGTATTGAGGCAAAAAATAGAGCAAATAGGGTACTAGGTTACATTAAAAGAAATGTTAGCTACAAGAGTAAGGAGGTCATCCTTAAACTATACAACTCTTATGTCAGGCCACATTTAGAGTACTGTATACAGGCATGGTCACCACATTTTAGACATGATATAAACTTATTAGAGTCAGTACAAAGGAGGGCAACAAAAATAATACCATCCCTGAAGCACCTTGAATATGAAGATAGACTGAGGGTATTAAATATGTTTTCATTTGAAAGAAGGTGTGTGAGGGGAGATATGATTGAGCTTTTTAAAATCTTTTCTGGGATGGATAAATTAGATTTCAGCAAGTTATTTGAGTTAGAAGGTAGTAATAGAACTAGAGGCCACCACTTAAAGATTAAAAAACAGAGGTGCAGACTGGATGTTAGAAAATATTTTTTCACTAACAGAGTGGTAGATTATTGGAATAGTTTGCCACCTGAGACTGTAGACAGCCCAAACTTGAATGTTTTCAAGCGCAGATTGGATGATTATATGGGGATGGAGGGTTAATTTCTTACTTTTTGGTATGTGGATATGTTTCTTGACTCATTCCTGTGGATGCAGTTTCTTTTTATTGTATATTTTGGGGGATTTTGATTTTGTTTTTGACAGACTCCTATGGAGGCTTTAAATTATATATTGTAGATGCATGGTTGGACATTCCTATGGATTGTTAAATTGTATATTGTAGCTGCATGATCTGACAAAATCCTATGGATGCATTATATGGGTGGGATTTGATGGATACGGATGACCTTTGATAGGCCCTTGTGGCTTTTGTCATCCGTTAAATTATGTTATGTTATGTTATGTTACACTACATTTGTCTATGTTAAACTTCATTTGCCATTTCTCGGCCCAATTGGACAGAATGGTCAATTCCTCCTGCATTACAACAGCATCAGAATCAGCCCTGGCCCTACCTAGCTTAGTATCATCAGCAAATTTACTTAGGTCACTACTTATACCTATGTCAAGATCATTAATATAAATTAAGAATAGCAAGGGACCCAAAACAGATCCTTGCGGAACTCCACTGCTAACACACCCCCACTCAGATTTAACTCCATCTATACTAACTCTTTGCTGTCTGTCACCAAGCCATGACTGAATCCACCTAAATATACTGCCATCGATCCTGTGTGCTTTAACTTTGCTCAGAAGCCGTAAGTGTGGCACTCGATCAAAAGCCTTACTAAAGTCCAAGTATAAAATATCATAGTTTTCATCATTATCTGCTGCTTCATACACCTTACTATAAAAAGACAGCAAATTAGTCAGACAGGATTTACCCTTACTAAAGCCATGATGTGATTCTTTTATCAACTTATGCTTATCCAAGTGATCTCTAATATTCCTTTCTATAATAGATTCCATCATTTTCCCTACCACTGATGTCAAACTTACTGGTCTGTAATTAGTCAAGTTTCGCATATTCCTATTTATCTTATGAGCTGAATAACATTTCTTCTATAACTTTGGTTGATTAGAAAGCTCTAAAACCCTGAGAATAAAGGCGCTATCATTGTCTCAAATTACTGTTATTTGGGTGGTTTACTTCCTTTCTTACTCACCATTTGAATTTTTGCATGAATAAGAAATATGCACTTTATGCTTTAAAATCTCACCTTGCTAGTGATTATTTAATTCTTAAAAATTGGCACTATATTCACTAATTTCCAATCATTAAGTATTGTGCCAAACTCTAGTGATCTAGTATCTCTCTTTTCAAGAGCTACTCTAATACTATCTACACTTTCTTTGAGTAACCAAAAATGAAAAATGAATGTTGTCTGGGCCAGATACCTTACTAGTATTTAAGTCCAATATAAGCCCTTTAATTATTTCCCTGGCCATATTAATGTGCTTCCTAGAACAATAAGAGATTTTAGTGGTACTACCGACAGCTTTAAAAATAAATTAGACAAATACTTAATAGACCTTCCAGATGAACCTAATATTATAGGCTACAAAAAATTTATTGCTGCCTCTTCAAACTGTATAGTTGATCAAGCGCAGCATAAATACTTTAGCAGATAGCAACAGTACATAATAATTGGAATAGAATACAAGGGGTGTCTGCCACGCAGTGGCCCCGCTTCATGGTCTCAGCTGGATTTATGAAGCAAACCTTTCAAGAGAGGTCAAGAGAGAGGTATTCAACACCACTTCCCTAGAACTAGAATTATCATTAATCTATCTAGATTCTCTTCTGTAAATACTGAAAAAAAAATTATCATTAAGAACCTCTATTATTTCCTCATCAGATTCTTTCAAAACCCTTTCATATTTAATAGGCACTATTTTATCACTGTTAGATTTGTTATTGATTTTATAATGGCTAAAGACACATTTGCTCTTCTTTCAACACAACAAGAATCATAAACTACATATGTAGACACTACTTACAAATTTACATCAAAGGGCATACTCCATCCAAATAGACAGCCAGAGTGAAGAAAAACTTTTCAAAACCCTTTAATTAAGCAATCTAGAAAAGTGTAAACGAGAGGGTAGATAAAATTTGGCCGCTCTGAAAGGTAACCAAACAAGAGCTATTTAACGATTTAATTTTAAGTATAGTTCAAAATTCCTTGACTATTTTGTCGTAAGACACACTGTTAACTATGTTCCCGAACTTAAATATATTACATCGAAAAAAAAAAAACGAAAAAAAAATTCAGCGAATAGACAGCTCGTTGAAAACACGTTCGAGGGCTGGTGATGAATTTGACCGAAAAGAAAAGCAAAGATACCCGCTTTTAATTATCGTTTCATTTAATTGGTTTAACACACCAACTACATTAATCTACACAAAGCTAAAATTAGACAATAAATTTGATCAAATGGCTACTGCTGATGATAGTTTTGATCAGGTAAGTTGATCTAAAGTGCTAGGTAATATGCGAGGGTAAATAACCCTGGAGTGGTACCAGCCCCAAAACATTTATAATAATATACTAGGCGAGGATGAAAAAGTTTTCTCAAACAATAAAGTTCAAATATACACCTTAAACCTCAATGAACCTTTGGTCATGTAAAATACCTGACTGAAAATCATTTGCAATTTAATAAAGGTTTGTTTTATCTCAAACACTAAGAAGATACTTTCATATACTCTTAAATCAAGTCTTGAGTAACCTTTTGGACTTCCACACACCTTTAACATAATACAAAATAAAAGATGGGGGCGGGGGAAAGCCACTAGGGCATATCAAAGTCAGCCCAGTCATAGCATCACAAAATCCATCATGGTATAGATAATTTGCAGCCATTTGATTGCCTTATCAGCCATCAACATAGGCAACCAGATAGTCAAATTAATCTTGAGTATTTATAGATTAGGTTAAATTTTGGAAAATCGGTAAATATGTAGAAGAGCGGCCTGGCCGATAAGATGTACTATTTCGTCTGTGTTCCAAAATGTTTAACGTTTTTGGAGTACATTTATAGGGGATGGCTCATGGGGGGGTAAACACGATGCGTGGACCGCACTACGATGATCCTGAGTTTCATTAAATGGGGGGGGGTCTGAGGGGCACAGCCCCCCAGTATATAATCCTAATTTTTATAATGTTCTGATGTTTACAGAGGTGAATGCTTTAACTACATCATATCAGCGCCTTTAATCGTTTTGCGAATTATAATAGGGGTTGGGGTATGATGTCAAAAAACTCAAACGCGCATGAATATTCAGAGATGGGTGAAAGATAATATTTACACAAAATAATTTTTCCCGCCCGGGCCACTCGTCTACATATTTACCGGAAAATCTCTGCCTTTGAATTCTGTGGGTGCTTTTTTTTAATTATCTGTATTTTTAAAAAATATGCAAATGCTATATAGTGTATATCAAAGATATACACTATATAGCACTTTCACTAATCAAGGTGGGCAAATTTCTAATTATGTTATGACAAAAAATAGATTGGCTGCCATCTTAGGAGCTACGTTGTTAATTGTAATCACATCATATTGTATTATATATTTTGAAGGGATTTTTTTCTGAATTCAAATATATGGATATTTATATTAATCAATTTTAAAGAAAATATGGTAATTTTTTACATTAGTGACTCTGGTGTTTTTTGTTTCGTTCCAAATTGAACAATATCATGTTTCATCTTTCGTTCATTCACTTCATTCACACATTAATATGCATTCAAATTTGAAGGCATCTTATTTTTAACTAATAAAACTTTATTACATATTTATCTAATAACATAAGTTATTTTGGATCAACTGGAGAATCTGCTACCCAGATGTCTTGGGTGGCGGATTCTCCAGTTGAGTAATTCTAGGCGGCGGATTCTCCAGTTGGAACATTTGTCATATCAGTTAGTCACTAAGATAAGACAAAAGATACGATTTGAAATCATAAAAGTTGGAAATACAAATATGTAGTTGATAATATACCTAGAAATCTCTATAAATATAAGATCTCGGAGAATTTAGAGCTTATAAGTAGTATACTAGTGAATAAGGCGACAGTATTTTTTGCTCATAATTTTTAACCCATGGCAGCTAATAACTTTTACCAAGATACACTCATGCCATTATTAGTACACGAAGATGCCATGCCCACCATAGTATTTATGCAGCATAAAGGCATTCTCAAGAGCCAAATGAACTGTATTTACTGCAAGGAGCAGTTAAATTTGTGTAAGCGTAAATCTTTGAAAGATGGTATCAGTCGCGTTGTTACAATCGACAGTGCCAAAAGTATAAAACATGTTACTTCAATCAGAAAAGGATTTTTTTTTGAGAAGTCCAATTTGAAATTAAGTGTTTGGTTGCACATAATGTATATGTGGTGCATCCAAGAAAGTGTATGAAATTCAGTTAATATGGTGTCAATTTGCGAAAAAACTGTCATTGACATTTTTAATCTTTTTCGTTAAGTGTGTCAAAAGTACTTTGAGAGGCAACCAATTCAACTGGGAGGACCTGGAATCATTGTTTAAGCCGATGAATCCTGCTTTGCCCATAAATTAAAGCACCACAGAGGATGAGGAAATGAAAAACCTATTTGGGGTTTTGGACTAGTGGACACTAGTTTCACTCCAGCTGTTGGCTACATGGAAATTGTAGAACTCAGAGATTCCATTACGTTTCTTGGAATAATCGATGCTGTTGTACGCCCCGGTTCTGTTTTTCACAAGATGAATGGAAATCTTATTGCCATATTCAACGAGATCTTGGACTTAAGCACAGGACAGTAAATCATAGTATTAACTTTGTAGATCCTCACACTGGTGTGCATACCCAAGCTATTGAGTCATTGGAATAAACAGAAACAGAAAATTAAACAAATGCGAGTTTGTTGAAGAAATTTATTAGCAACCCATTTAAGTGAAATGATGTGGTGAGATAGGTTTGGAACCAATGCTTTCCAGTATTTATGCAAACATATAACATAACATATAACATAATTTCTCGGATGACAAAAGCCACAAGTGCCTATCAAAAACCCACCCACAAAAAGCACCATCACCAGGGTGGGTTTTGACGGATGCGGATGACCTTTGATAGTCCTTTGTGGCTTTTGTCATGCGTGAAATTATGTTATGTTATGTTATAATATAACAGATGACAAAAGCCACAAGGGCTAATCATAGGTCATCCAAGTCAAACGGCCTCTTTTTTAAGGCACCCAAACTCCCAGGAAAACTGCGCCCAGAAACAATGGTATCACCAATCAAGGCTTGTCAAGAACGAAATCATGCAGCTATAGATATATTCAAACAATATTAATATATACAAAACTTAGCAACCATCACAACCTTCTCTCCCCATAAACTCATCCAACCTACTCTTAAATACATTTAGATTTGGACTACCTAATACCCTCAGCGGCAATTTGTTCCAGAAATCTACCACTCTATTGGTGAACAAATATTTTCTTAAATCCAACCTACACCCTTGCTTTTTAATTTTCAAGTGGTGACCTCTAGTCCGATTTCCATCATCTAACTCACTGAAACGCACCTAAGGAGTGAAATACATAACTCAGAAATAGCAATTGAAAATTACAGTATATATAGAACGGACAGAGTGAACCGAAAAAATGGTGGGGTGATCACATATGTAAGAGATGATATTGCTAGTAAAACCCAACCACTAATGCTACACTCGGATGGACAGGTGGAAATGATGGCTCTCCTGGTAAAACAAAATACTGGCAGCCAAATAATAGTAAATTGCTATCGACCTCCACAGTGCGAACAAGCAAACTTTGAGGCCTGCATAAAGAAAATAATGGTCACACTGGAAAAGCTGCAGACACCTATGCCAGAGATAATCTTCTGTGGGGACTTTAACTTCCCCCACATTAGGTGGCCAGAGGGCCTAATATCGGGAGGCACAAGGGAGGAACAAAACCAAGCTAGCCTCCTGCTTGAAACTACAGAAAAGGCTTTCCTGACACAAATGATTGTAGAGCCTACAAGATTGGCTAACGTATTAGATTTGTACTTTACCAATAACTCAGAGGCCATCAGCAATATCAGGGTGGAAAAGACAATCATATCGGACCACAATCTTATAATCCTAGAAACTAATTACAGTACAAATAATACCAAAGGGACAATTCTCTGCCAGAAGGAAACATCTACACTTGCATCCCTAAACTTCTTCAGTGAACAGGCAAATTGGGAAGAAATTAAACAAAGACTTGGTGAAGTAGATTGGGAATTGACCCTCGATAGGACGGGGAAAAGTCCCAGTGAAGTACTAGATGTGATCATGGCAGAGATAACAAAAACATGTCAAGAACATGTCCCCAAAAAGAAAAGGAAAACAAACAGACCTACTGCAATACCAAAGGACAGAAGGGTTTTAATGAAACAAAGAGCAGCCTTAAACAAACAGTTCGACAAGGCACACAAGAAAGAGAGGATGCAAGCTCTTAGTGCAAAAATATTAAAGGTAGAAACCCAAATCATGGAATCCCATACGGAACAGAGGGAAAGGGAAGAAAGAATAGCGGTAGAAAACATCAAAAGAAACCCCAAATACTTCTTCAGCTACTGCAAACGTTCCACTAAAGTAAAAACTAAGATTGGGCCACTAAAAACAGACCAGGGACAAACTACGAAGGACCCAGAAGAAATGTCCAGGATTCTGGTCAAACAGTACAGTAGAGCATTCAGTACGCCACAAGTAACAAAACAAGTTAAAGACCCAGCTACCTTCTTCACTGAAGCTCACCCTGGACCAGCCATCACGGACATGGATATCACACCCAAAGAAATTGAGAGGGCAATAGGAGAGCTAAGAAACAATGCAGCTCCTGGACCAGACGGAATACCTGCAATTTTGCTCCTCAAATGCAAGGAAATCCTGGCGGAACCCATCAGTAGGCTTTGGCGCTGTTCAATAGACGCAGGAGAAATTCCAAGCCCACTCAAGAAAGCAGCAATCAGCCCCATTTACAAAGGAGGAGACAGGACCCTGCCCAAAAATTATAGGCCAGTAGCCCTGACCTCACACTTAATTAAAATATTTGAAAAATGTGTCAGAAATAAGATACTAGAGTACCTGGAGGAAAATAAGCTACTCACACACTCACAACATGGTTTTAGAAAAGGAAGATCTTGCCTCTCAAACATGTTGGCCCACTATGACTGGGTCCTACAAAGCCTAGCCAAAGGAGAAAATGTTGATACGGTGTTCTTGGATTTCTCTAAGGCATTTGATAAAGTGGATCATGGGATATTACTCCATAAGCTAAAAGGTCTAGGAATAAAGGGTAAAATAGGTGAGTGGATACATAGCTTCCTCTCAGACAGAACACAGTTTGTGACTGTAGAGTCCGAAAAGTCAGAAGAGGCCAAAGTAATAAGTGGAGTACCACAAGGTTCGGTTCTTGGCCCACTATTGTTTCTGATACATTTGAATGATATTGGCGCAGGAGCCGGAGCATCCCTCATGTCTTTCGCCGATGACACGCACATCAGTCGGCAAATCAAGAAGGAAAAAGAAGTGCATCTGCTCCAAGAAGACCTGGACAAGATATATGACTGGGCCAAAGAGAACAACATGGACTTTAATGAAGATAAGTTTGAAGTACTGAGATATGGCACAAACCAGCATATAAAATCAAACACAAAGCTCCTCACAGAGAGTGGTAAAGAGATAATACCAAAGGAACACGTGAAATGCTTGGGTGTATATCTGGAAAGCGATGGTACCTTCAGCCACCACATTGGAGAAGCAGTGAAGAAAGCCAGAGGCATGAGTGGATGGATCCTTAGAACCTTCTCATCGAGGGAACCTGAACCTATGCTAACCCTTTGGAAAGCCCTAGTACAACCCATACTAGATTACTGCAGCCAACTGTGGTCCCCATCCAAGAAAAGGGAAATACAGATGCTGGAGACAGTACAAAGAATGTTCACCAGACAAATCAGGGGCATGAGGGAATTGGACTACTGGCAAAGACTCAAAACTCTAGGCCTCTACTCTCAGCAGAGGAGAAGAGAGAGATATAGAGTAATCTATCTATGGAAGATCTTAGAACAATTAGTGCCAGATCCAAATCCCTCTGTACTGTACATCCATGAAAATGAGAGAACTGGGAGAAAATGTGGAAGAAGATCCTTACCTGCGGGAGCCCCAACAAGAATAAGATCACTGTTGGCATCAAGTTTGCTACAAGAGGGGCCGCGGATATTCAACACACTCCCCAAGGAAACAAGAAAGTTGACCTCCTGCCGTGTGGAGCGATTTAAATCAAGCCTGGACAAATACTTAAGGTCGCTACCAGACGAACCCACAGTACCGGGATACATAAAGTATTGCCGAGCGGAGTCAAACTCAATACCGGACCAAGTGGCTCTAATGAAACGGGACACAAGGGACGGCAGCAGCGGTGGACCACCACGACTGTGAGGCGTAGACCTCTAAACACGACCAAGTAAGTAACATCCAATTTATCTATCCCGGAAAAATTTTTAAAGAGCTCAATCATATCCCCTCTCACACACCTCCTTTCGAACGAGAACATATTTAATACCCTCAGTCTATCTTCATATTCAAGGTGCCTCAGGGAAGGAATAATCTTTGTTGCCCTCCGTTGCACTGAGTCAAGAAGGTTAATATTAATATCGTGTCTAAAATGTGGGGACCATGCCTGTATACAGTACTCTAGATGTGGCCTAACATAAGAGTTATAGAGTTTAAGAATAACCTCCTTACTTTTGTAACTGACATTTCTCTTAATAAAACCCAGCACTCTATTTGCCCTATTTCTTGCTTCAATACACTGCTTAGAAAACCTTAATGACTTATCCATTACTACTCCTAGATCTTTCTCATCCTCTACTGAGCTCAGCCAATGCCCATCCATTTCATAGTTAAATTTTCTATTATCATTTCCCATGTTAATAACTTTGCACTTATCAAGGTTGAAAGTCATTTGCCACTTATGTGCCCAGGATAACAATTTATTTAAGTCCCCCTGCACTTTAAAATTATCATCAATATCTTTAACTACAGCTGCTAATTTGGTATCATCGGAAAAAATTGACACTTTATTATTAACTGCCTCCCCAAGATCGTTTATATAGATGACAAATAATAATGGACCGAGAACTGATTCCTGAGGAACCCCACTGATAACATTCCTCCACTCTGACTTTACACCATTTAGCACTACCCTTTGCTTCCTCTCTTTCAGCCACTCAGCTATACCTGAGGTGTCAATGATCTTTTGGGGTAATGATGAAGAGAAATTAAAGGATATCTTGATTACAAAGGAGATAGTGACAAAGAAAATTGATAAAATCAAAAGTAGTAAAGCACCCGGGCCTGATGAGGTCTTTCCTAGAATTTTGAAAGAATGTAAGGATGTGTTAAGTGAGCCCCTAGCATGCATCTTTAGAAAATCATTGGAGAGTGGCATTGTGCCAGTGGCAGGGAAGAAAGCCAATGTGATACCTATATTTAAGAAAGGGGATAAAACAAATATGTCTAATTACAGACCAGTAAGTTTGACATCAGTGGTAGGGAAAATGATGGAATCTATTATAGCAAGGAATATTAGAGATCACTTGGATAAGCATAAGTTGATAAAAGAATCACAGCATGGCTTTAGTAAGGGTAAATCCTGTCTGACTAATTTGCTGTCTTTTTATAGTAAGGTGTATGAAGCAGCAGATAATGATGAAAACTATGATATTTTATACTCAGACTTTAGTAAGGCTTTTGATCGAGTGCCACACTTACGGCTTCTGAGCAAAGTTAAAGCACACAGGATTCATGGCAGTATATTTAGGTGGATTCAGTCATGGCTTGGTGACAGACAGCAAAGAGTTAGTATAGATGGAGTTAAATTTGAGTGGGGGTGTGTTAGCAGTGGAGTTCCGCAAGGATCTGTTTTGGGTCCCTTGCTTTTCTTAATTTATATTAATGATCTTGACATAGGTATAAGTAGTGACCGGAGTAAATTTGATGATGATACTAAGCTAGGTAGGGCCATTAGGGCTGATTCTGATGCTGTTGTAATGCAGGAGGAATTGACCATTCTGTCCAATTGGGCCGAGAAATGGCAAATGAAGTTTAACATAGACAAATGTAGTGTACTTAGTATAGGTAGAAATAATCCACTGAATAGTTATAAATTAAATGGGAGAATTTTAGGGAGGACCAATTGTGAGAGGGACTTGGGTATTTTGGTAAGTTCACACCTTCGTCCTAGAAAGCAATGCCTAAATGCTAAGAATAAAGCTAATAGGATATTGGGATTCATTAGGAGGAGTGTAAGCAATAAGAGTGCTGAAGTCATTCTAAAACTGTATCTGGCGCTAGTTAGGCCTCATCTAGACTATGCAGTACAATTTTGGTCACCATATTATAGGAAGGATATTGATTTGCTTGAGTCTGTGCAGAGAAGGATGACAAAGATGATTGGTGGGCTAAGGAACTTACCTTATGGTGAAAGGCTCAGAAAACTAAATCTACATACATTGGAAAGGAGAAGAGTCAGAGGGGAATTGATTAAAGTCTTCAAATGGGTAAAAGGATATAATAAAGGGGATCTGGGTAAGGTTCTTATACTTAGTGAACATGAAAGGACATGTAGCAATGGGTTTAAGCTTGATAAGTATAGGTTTAGAAAGGAGGTTGGGAGGAATTGGTTTACAAATCGTGTGGTAGATGAATGGAATAGGCTGAATAGACATGTGATAGAAGCCTCCTCTCTGGGTAGTTTTAAGAATCGATTAGATAAATATATGGATGTCTGGCTTTGTCAGTTGGCTGTCTGGCTTTGTTCTGGAAGGTTGTCTTGCAGGAAGCTCTTGATTCTCATTGTAAGATTGGGATATAATACTGATTTGGGTGTATAGTTTTTCTTGTATTTATTTAATACATCAATCACTGTGTAATAAATACATTAGTGATTAATACTTTTGGGGAAGATAACTGGCAGCAATCCTGAGCAAGAATTTTTGGGGGTGAGTGTTAACTTTTTCCTTAGTAAATTTCTGAGAGTATGGCTGTTTGTATAGATCGTGAGAGCATGCCGTTTGAAAGTAGTGTGTATGTGGTGTGTGATGCATGTGGAGTTGAAAGGAGAGTGAATGTAACTGAATGCCGTGTGTGTTTTCTGGAAGGGGAGGTTAGGAGGTTGAGTGGGGAATGTAAGAGGTTGAATGATTTGGTGTTTGAGGTGAGAAGAGATGCAAGTGTGCGATTGAAGGGTGAGATTAGTGCTAAGAGGGTGGAAGAAAGGGCTAGGACTGGGAACAGTGTGGAAGTTGTGAGTGATGATGAATGGTGGATGAAAATGGATAGGATAGATAAGTTAGGAAAGGTTAGGTGTGTGAATGAGAGGGACATAGAACCTGTTAGGTTGACTAACAGATTCAATGTCCTGAGAGAGGAAGAGTGTGAAAGTGATTTGCCTGGTGTGATTGTGGATGAAAGCAGGATGGGTGGTAGTGTGACTGAGAGCAGGAGGGAGGGTAATGTTAGGCCAAGACAGAATAGGAGAATGACTGAGGTGCTAGTGATGGGTGACTCTCAGATTAGGTATTTAGATAGGAAGTTGAGTGATAGCAAGTGGAAGGGAATGAGAGTTTGTCTGCCGGGTGCTGGTGTAAGTGATGTTTGTGAGAGGTATGATAGGCTGGTTTATGGGTGTGAGAGGGATGTAGTTGTGATTACACATGTGGGAGTGAATGATGTAAAGAAGGTGGGTACATGTGAGTTACGTGAGCAGTATAAAAGGTTAGTTGAAAGGATGAGTAAAAGCAGGGTTAAAGGTGTTGTTTCTGGTGTGCTTCCAAGATTGGATGTGGGGGTAGAATGGTTGTCGCGTGCAATTGGTTTGAATGAATTTGTGAAAGGACTGTGTGAGGAGTTAGGATTGGTGTTTGTAGATGTCTGGGGAGGGTTTTACGGGAATAGGAGGTTGTATGCGATGGATGGGCTCCATCTTAGTCGGGCAGGTGTTGAGGTTCTATGGGGGGAGCTGGATAGTGTGATTAGGTCCTTACGGGTGGGAAACTAGAAGCTGTTAGAGGTAAGGGAATAACAGGAATAGAGGGCAGGTGTAGGAAATGGAAGGGATGCAGAGATAGAGGAATAGCTAAGGGAGAGGGCATACTGATGCGTTATAGGGGGACTAATGCACAAGTGAATGAGCAGATAACTAGGAATAGAAAAGCACGATGCAATGAAGATGGGAATAATAAAAAAACCTTAAAAATATACTACACAAATGATCGGAGTATAAGGAATAAGATAGATCTCTTAAGAGCGTTAGCGAGTGAAGAGAATTTTGATATAATTGCGATAACAGTCATGGCTTGATTTGGCAGGAAATCACTTTAAACCTGAGGTTGAGATTGAGGGCTTTAACATGTTCCATACAGATAGGAATAGGAAGAGAGGAGGAGGGGTTATTATTTATATTAAAGATAATCTCCAGTGTTGTGTAAACAGTACAATTAAATTAGATGATAACACAGAGTCATTATGGCTAAATGTAAAGGAAGGTAAAAACAAGCTTGTCATAGGATTATTATACAGACCACCAAATCTTAGTAAGGAAGCTTCAAATCTTCTGTGGCAGGAGATTGAACGGGCATGTAGAAGTAAGCATGTGTGTATAATGGGCGATTTTAATTACAGAAATATAGACTGGGAAGCTCTTGTGGGTGATCAGGAGGCTGAGGAATTTTTGAATGTTGTCCAAGATAATTTTCTGAGGCAGATTATTAATGAACCCACTAGAGGTAATAATATACTGGATTTAGTTCTGATAGGGAAGAAGTTATTAAGGATACTGAGATTGGTGGAAATTTGGGTAATAGTGACCATTGTGAAATTAGATTCAAGATGAAATGGAATGGTATTGATAGTAGCATGAACAATGTTAAAATTCCTGACTTTAGAAGAGCAAATTATAATGGGCTAAGGACTTACCTGGAGGCAGTTGTACAGAAACCAGGCAATGAAATCAATTCAGGAATAGATTCAATGATATCAGTTAGTGGAGACAATAATCACCAGGAGGAAGAGATTACAATTGAAGAGGAGTATGAAAGAATAATTGAGCAATTAATTACAGGTCAGATGATTAACATTCCTTATAAGGAGATTAGGACTAAAAATAATGACCCAAAATGGATGACAGATAAAATTAAGCATTATATTGGCATTAAAAAGGGCATTTATAGGAAAATAAAAAATGGAGAGGATCACTTAAGGCAGAGATATAATGAACTAGCAAGAGATGTTAAAAAGTTAATTAGAGTAGCAAGGAGAAATTATGAAATTAAAGTGGCAAATAGGGCAAAGGAAGATCCTAAAAGTTTTTATCAATTATACAAAACTAAGGTTAGAGATAAAATAGGCCCACTTATAGATTCCAATGGAGAATTAGTGAGTGATAGGGACTCAATGGCTGGAATGCTAAATGACTTTTTTCTCTCAGTATTTACACAGGAGGATACTCTAAATATACCCGAGGTGTCAATGATCTTTCGGGGTAATGATGAAGAGAAATTAAAGGATATCTTGATCACAAAGGAGATAGTGACAAAGGAAATTGATAAAATCAAAAGTAGTAAAGCACCCGGTCCTGATGAGGTCTTTCCTAGAATTTTGAAAGAATGTAAGGATGTGTTAAGTGAGCCCCTAGCATGCATCTTTAGAAAATCATTGGAGAGTGGCATTGTGCCAGTGGCATGGAAGAAAGCCAATGTGATACCTATATTTAAGAAAGGGGATAAAACAAATATGTCTAATTACAGACCATTAAGTTTGACATCAGTGGTAGGGAAAATGATGGAATCTATTATAGCAAGGAATATTAGGGATCAGTTGGATAAGTATAAGTTGATAAAAGAATCACAGGATGGCTTTAGTAAGGGTAAATCCTGCCTGACTAATTTGCTGTCTTTTTATAGTAAGGTGTATGAAGCAGCAGATAATGATGAAAACTATGATATTTTATACTCAGACTTTAGTAAGGCTTTTGATCGAGTGCCACACTTACGGCTTCTGAGCAAAGTTAAAGCACACGGGATCGATGGCAGTATATTTAGGTGGATTCAGTCATGGCTTGGTGACAGACAGCAAAGAGTTAGTATAGATGGAGTTAAATTTGAGTGTGGGTGTGTTAGCAGTGGAGTTCCGCAAGGATCTGTTTTGGGTCCCTTGCTATTCTTAATTTATATTAATGATCTTGACATAGGTATAAGTAGTGACCTGAGTAAATTTGCTGATGATACTAAGCTAGGTAGGGCCATTAGGGCTGATTCTGATGCTGTTGTAATGCAGGAGGAATTGACCATTCTGTCCAATTGGGCTGTGAAATGGCAAATGAAGTTTAACATAGACAAATGTAGTGTACTTAGTATAGGTAGAAATAATCCACTGAATAGTTATAAATTAAATGGAAGAAATTTAGGGAGGACCGATTGTGAGAGGGACTTGGGTATTTTGGTAAGTTCACACCTTCGTCCTAGAAAGCAATGCCTAAATGCTAAGAATAAAGCTAATAGGATATTGGGATTCATTAGGAGGAGTGTAAGCAATAAGAGTGCTGAAGTCATTCTAAAACTGTATCTGGCGCTAGTTAGGCCTCATCTAGACTATGCAGTACAATTTTGGTCACCATATTATAGGAAGGATATTGATTTGCTTGAGTCTGTGCAGAGAAGGATGACAAAGATGATTGGTGGGCTAAGGAACTTACCTTATGGTGAAAGGCTCAGAAAACTAAATCTACATACATTGGAAAGGAGAAGAGTCAGAGGGGAATTGATTGAAGTCTTCAAATGGGTAAAAGGATATAATAAAGGGGATCTGGGTAAGGTTCTTATACTTAGTGAACATGACAGGACACGTAGCAATGGGTTTAAGCTTGATAAGTATAGGTTTAGGAAGGAGATTGGGAGGAATTGGTTTACAAATCGTGTGGTAGATGAATGGAATAGGCTGACTAGACATGTGATAGAAGCCTCCTCTCTGGGTAGTTTTAAGAATAGATTAGATAAATGTATTAATGAAGCTGCTAGATGGGACTGACTTTTTTATTTACATATGTATATATTTTTCTAAGGAGTGGGGAGATTATTTTGCGGTTGCATGAATGGACATAATCCTCTGGATGCATTTTATGTATATTGTAGATTAGATCTGACGAACTCCTGTAAAGGGTGACAATGTTGATGACTTTTCTCTGGTAAGAAATCTTTTGTGTGTTGACTGGAACAGGAGCTGCCAAGTGTAGGCCATGAATGGTCTTTTGCAGTCTCCTTCTTTTCTTATGTTCTTATGTACATATGTATATATTTTTCTAAGGAGTGGGGAGATTATATTTTGCGGTTGCATGAATGGACATTATCCTCTGGATGCATTTTATGTATATTGTAGATTAGATCTGACAAACTCCTGTTAAGGGTGACAATGTTGATGACTTTTCTCTGGTAAGAAATCTTTTGTGTGTTGACTGGAACAGGAGCTACCAAGTGTAGGCCATGAATGGTTTTTGCAGTCTCCTTCTTTTCTTATGTTCTTATCTGTTCAGGATTGCCTACTCGCTGACCTGTTCTTAGCCCACAGCCAAACATGCGCTCTGTGAAGGCCTCCAGCCTTGAAGAGCGCATTATAAGAAATTTATTATTATTATTATCAGATAGCTCAAGATTTCCCACATTCTGGTACTGATCTAGCAGAATTATCATCAGCAACGAGGCCTAACTAGCGCCAGATACAGTTTTAGAATGAAATAGAATTTAGTGACACTATAAGTGAATTTGATTTACAGGGCTATAATATGTACATTAGTCAAAGGACAGGTAGGATTGGTGGAGGAATAATTATCTATATAAAAAACAACATTGTTTCAAGTTTAAATACTTCAATAAAGCAGGATGGAGTTGAGTCACTTTGGATAGATATTAGGTTCAGTAAAAATAGAATGGTGCATTTGGGAGCTTTTTACAGGCCACCTGGGCAGACTGATGATATGGATGAACTAATGATAAGGGAAATAAGTAAGGGATGTGAAACAGATGAAGTTATTATTGGGGACTTCAACTTAAACTCTGTGGACTGGGAAAATATGATAGGTAGGGATAGAACAAATGGCAGGTTCATAGAATGCTTTGAGGATAATTTTTTGAATCAATTTGTTAATGAGCCAACAAGGGGGGACAATATATTAGATTTAGTACTTTCTAACAGTGAGCATTTAGTTCAAGAATTGACTGTTGGGGAAGCATTGGGAAATAGTGACCATCAGATAGTTCGTTTTAACTTGGGAATTGAGAAGGGTAAAATAACTGAGAATGCTGAAAAAGTTCAAAATTTTCATAAGGGAGATTATGTAAAACTTCGAAGCTTGCTAAATTTGGTAGACTGGGATATAGAATTCAGAGGTAAAAATGCTTATGGGATGTGGGATACTTTCAAGCATATAATAAATGTAGTTCAAGAACAATGTATCCCAATGAAGGCCATTAGGAACAAAAGTAGGAAACCATTATGGTGGAATCAAGAGATAGCTAGAAAAATTTCAGAGAAGAAAAGGGCATATAAAAAATTACAGGTAGAAAATAATATTCAAAATTTAAGTGATTATAGAATGGCTAGGAATGAGTTAAATAAGATTATAAAGAAGAACAAAAGGGTGTCAGAAATTAAATTAGCTCAGGATAGCAACAAAGATCCTAGAAAGTTCTTTAGTTACTATAAAATTAATAACAAGTCTGGCAGAGTTAAAATAGGACCTATCAAATATGAAGGGTTTGTGAGAGAAACTGATGAGGAAATAGTTGAGGTACTAAATAGTCATTTTGCATCAGTATTTACAAAAGAGAAACTAAATAGTCCTATGTATAGTACTCATAGGTCAGGAAAAGAGGTGTTTACTAACATTTGTATGGATCAGAGGATGATAAAAGGACTAATAGGTGATTTAGATACTACCAAGGCCTCCGGCCCTGATAATATTCATTCTAGGATACTTAAAGAAGGGGTAGAAAGTATCTCAATAGCTCTGGACAAGTTATATACTAGGTCATTGGAATATGGAGAAATACCCGATGATTGGAAGAGAGCGAATGTAGTCCCCATTTTCAAGAAGGGTAGTAAAGAGGATCCAAATAAATTTAGACCGGTTAGCCTAACTCCTGTAGTCTGTAAAATTCTTGAGAAAATAGTTAAAAAAGGGATTTGCCAACATCTAGAGAGGGAGGGGTTAATCAGCGATGCTCAGCATGGGTTTAGATCAGGTAGATCATGTTTGACTAACTTACTAGACTTTCTGGAATTTGTAACAGATCAAGTAGATAAGGGAGAGAATGTAGATATAATTTACTTAGATTTTAGTAAAGCATTTGATAAGGTACCACACAGGAGACTAGTTCATAAATTAAAAATGATTGGGATATGTGGAGGTGTTTCAAATTGGATAGCTGAGTGGCTGAAAGACAGGAAGCAAAGGGTAGTGCTAAATGGTGTAAAGTCAGAGTGGAGGGATGTTATCAGTGGGGTTCCTCAGGGATCAGTTCTCGGTCCATTATTATTTGTCATCTATATAAACGATCTTGGGGAGGCAGTTAATAATAAAGTGTCAATTTTTGCGGATGATACCAAATTAGCAGCTGTAGTTAAAAATATTGATGATAATTTTAAAGTGCAGGGGGACTTAAATAAATTGTTATCCTGGGCACATAAGTGGCAAATGACTTTCAACCTTGATAAGTGCAAAGTTATTAACATGGGAAAAGATAATAGAGAATTTAACTATGAAATGGATGGGCATTGGCTGAGCTCAGTAGAGGATGAGAAAGATCTAGGAGTAGTAATAGATAAGTCATTAAGGTTTTCTAAGCAGTGTATTGAAGCAAGAAATAGGGCAAATAGAGTGCTGGGTTTTATTAAGAGAAATGTCAGTTACAAAAGTAAGGAGGTTATTCTTAAACTCTATAACTCTTATGCTAGGCCACATCTAGAGTACTGTATACAGGCATGGTCCCCACATTTTAGACACGATATTAACCTTCTTGAGTCAGTGCAACGGAGGGCAACAAAGATTATTCCTTCCCTGAGGCACCTTGAATATGAAGATAGACTGAGGGTATTAAATATGTTCTCGTTCGAAAGGAGGTGTGTGAGAGGGGATATGATTGAGCTCTTTAAAATTTTTTCCAGGATAGATAAATTGGATGTTAGCAAGTTTTTTGAGTTAGATGATGAAAATCGGACTAGAGGTCACCACTTGAAAATTAAAAAGCAAGGGTGTAGGTTGGATTTAAGAAAATAATTTTTTCACCAATAGAGTGGTAGACTTCTGGAACAAATTGCCGCAGAGGGTAGTAGGTAGTCCAAATCTAAATGTATTTAAGAGTAGGTTGGATGAGTTTATGGGAAGGGAAGGTTGTGATGGTTCCTAAGTTTTGTATATATTAATATTGTTTGTATATATCTATAGCTGCATGATTTAGTTCTTGACAAGCCTTGATTGGTGATACCCTTGTTTCTGGATGCAATCCTCTGGATGTAGTTTTCCTGGGAGTTTGGGTGCCTTGAAAAAGAGGCCGCTTGACTCGGATGACCTATGATGAGCCCTTGTGGCTTTTGTCATCCGTTATATTATATTGTGGGGGACTTTGATTTTGTCTTCCCCTGGTGATGGTGCTTTTTGTGGGTGGGTTTTGACGGAGGCGGATGACCTTTGATAGGCCCTTGTGGCTTTTGTCATCCGTGTAATTATGTTATGTTATGTTATGTTAATGACTTCAGCACTCTTATTGCTTACACTCCTCCTAATGAATCCCAATATCCTATTAGCTTTATTCTTAGCATTTAGGCATTGCTTTCTAGGACGAAGGTGTGAACTTACCAAAATACCCAAGTCCCTCTCACAATCGGTCCTCCCTAAAATTCTCCCATTTAATTTATAACTATTCAATGGATTATTTCTACCTATACTGATGAGGAATCTGATGAGGAAATAGTAGAGGTCCTTAATGTTCATTTTGCTTCAGTATTCACAGAAGAGAAACCAGTTAGATTAATTGATGATAATTCTAGGTCAAGGGAAGTAGTGATAAATTCTATTAATATAGACAGAGAAGAAATTAAAGGGCTTATAATTCAGTTAAATACTAGTAAGGCATCTGGCCCTGACAACATTCATTCTAGGATACTCAAAGAAGGTGTAGAAAGTATTGCAGTAGCTCTCGAGAAGATATTTATTAGATCACTAGAGTCTGGAGAAATACCAAATGATTGGAAATTGGCAAATGTAGTGCCAATTTTTAAAAAGGGAAGCAAAGAGGACCCAAATAACTTTAGACCAGTAAGCTTAACTTCTATAGTCTGTAAAATTCTTGAGAAGATGGTTAAGAAGGGAATTTCTGATCATCTAGAGAGTAGCAGGTTAATTAATGATGCTCAGCATGGTTTTAGAAAAGATAGATCGTGTTTAACTAATTTACTGGATTTTATGGATTATGTAACTAAAGAATTAGATAGGGGTGAGAAAGTTGATGTGATCTACTTAGATTTCAGCAAAGCTTTTGATAAGGTTCCACATAGAAGACTAGTTCATAAATTAAAGCTGCATGGGATATGTGGGAACGTTTTAAATTGGATAACTGAATGGCTGAAAAATAGGAAACAGAGAGTTGTACTGAATGGAGTGAGGTCAGAGTGGAGGAATGTTATTAGTGGCGTACCTCAGGGATCAGTTTTAGGCCCTTTATTATTTATAATCTATGTAAATGATCTTGGGCAAGGTGTAAATAGCAAAGTGTCAATTTTTGCTGATGACACTAAATTGGCAGCTGTAGTCAAAGAGGTTGAGGGTAGCTTTAAAGTGCAGGGTGACTTAGATAAGCTGTTAGCTTGGGCTCAGAAGTGGCAGATGACTTTTAACCTTAATAAATGCAAAGTTATTAACATGGGGAGAGATAATAGGGAATTTAGCTATGAGATGGATGGATATTGGCTTAATTCAGTTGAAGATGAGAAAGACTTAGGAGTGGTAGTAGATAGGTCACTGAAATTTTCAAAGCAGTGTATTGAGGCAAAAAATAGAGCAAATAGGGTACTAGGTTACATTAAAAGAAATGTTAGCTACAAGAGTAAGGAGGTCATCCTTAAACTATACAACTCTTATGTCAGGCCACATTTAGAGTACTGTATACAGGCATGGTCACCACATTTTAGACATGATATAAACTTATTAGAGTCAGTACAAAGGAGGGCAACAAAAATAATACCATCCCTGAAGCACCTTGAATATGAAGATAGACTGAGGGTATTAAATATGTTTTCATTTGAAAGAAGGTGTGTGAGGCGAGATATGATTGAGCTTTTTAAAATCTTTTCTGGGATGGATAAATTAGATTTCAGCAAGTTATTTGAGTTAGAAGGTAGTAATAGAACTAGAGGCCACCACTTAAAGATTAAAAAACAGAGGTGCAGACTGGATGTTAGAAAATATTTTTTCACTAACAGAGTGGTAGATTATTGGAATAGTTTGCCACCTGAGACTGTAGACAGCCCAAACTTGAATGTTTTCAAGCGCAGATTGGATGATTATATGGGGATGGAGGGTTAATTTCTTACTTTTTGGTATGTGGATATGTTTCTTGACTCATTCCTGTGGATGCAGTTTCTTTTTATTGTATATTTTGGGGGATTTTGATTTTGTTTTTGACAGACTCCTATGGAGGCTTTAAATTATATATTGTAGATGCATGGTTGGACATTCCTATGGATTGTTAAATTGTATATTGTAGCTGCATGATCTGACAAAATCCTATGGATGCATTATATGGGTGGGATTTGATGGATACGGATGACCTTTGATAGGCCCTTGTGGCTTTTGTCATCCGTTAAATTATGTTATGTTATGTTATGTTACACTACATTTGTCTATGTTAAACTTCATTTGCCATTTCTCGGCCCAATTGGACAGAATGGTCAATTCCTCCTGCATTACAACAGCATCAGAATCAGCCCTAATGGCCCTACCTAGCTTAGTATCATCAGCAAATTTACTTAGGTCACTACTTATACCTATGTCAAGATCATTAATATAAATTAAGAATAGCAAGGGACCCAAAACAGATCCTTGCGGAACTCCACTGCTAACACACCCCCACTCAGATTTAACTCCATCTATACTAACTCTTTGCTGTCTGTCACCAAGCCATGACTGAATCCACCTAAATATACTGCCATCGATCCCGTGTGCTTTAACTTTGCTCAGAAGCCGTAAGTGTGGCACTCGATCAAAAGCCTTACTAAAGTCCAAGTATAAAATATCATAGTTTTCATCATTATCTGCTGCTTCATACACCTTACTATAAAAAGACAGCAAATTAGTCAGACAGGATTTACCCTTACTAAAGCCATGATGTGATTCTTTTATCAACTTATGCTTATCCAAGTGATCTCTAATATTCCTTGCTATAATAGATTCCATCATTTTCCCTACCACTGATGTCAAACTTACTGGTCTGTAATTAGTCAAGTTTCGCATATTCCTATTTAATCTTATGAGCTGAATAACATTTCTTCTATAACTTTGGTTGATTAGAAAGCTCTAAAACCCTGAGAATAAAGGCGCTATCATTGTCTCAAATTACTGTTATTTGGGTGGTTTACTTCCTTTCTTACTCACCATTTGAATTTTTGCATGAATAAGAAATATGCACTTTATGCTTTAAAATCTCACCTTGCTAGTGATTATTTAATTCTTAAAAATTGGCACTATATTCACTAATTTCCAATCATTAAGTATTGTGCCAAACTCTAGTGATCTAGTATCTCTCTTTTCAAGAGCTACTCTAATACTATCTACACTTTCTTTGAGTAACCAAAAATGAAAAATGAATGTTGTCTGGGCCAGATACCTTACTAGTATTTAAGTCCAATATAAGCCCTTTAATTATTTCCCTGGCCATATTAATGGTATTCAACACCACTTCCCTAGAACTAGAATTATCATTAATCTATCTAGATTCTCTTCTGTAAATACTGAAAAAAAAATTATCATTAAGAACCTCTATTATTTCCTCATCAGATGGAGAAATACCCGATGATTGGAAGAGAGCGAATGTAGTCCCCATTTTTAAGAAGGGTAGTAAAGAGGATCCAAATAACTTTAGACCGGTTAGCCTAACTCCTGTAGTCTGTAAAATTCTTGAGAAAATAGTTAAAAAAGGGATTTGCCAACATCTAGAGAGGGAGGGGTTAATCAGCGATGCTCAGCATGGGTTTAGATCAGGTAGATCATGTTTGACTAACTTACTAGACTTTCTGGAGTTTGTAACAGATCAAGTAGATAAGGGAGAGAATGTAGATATAATTTACTTAGATTTTAGTAAAGCATTTGATAAAGTACCACACAGGAGACTAGTTCATAAATTAAAAATGATTGGGATATGTGGGGGTGTTTCAAATTGGATAGCTGAGTGGCTGAAAGACAGGAAGCAAAGGGTAGTGCTAAATGGTGTAAAGTCAGAGTGGAGGGATGTTATCAGTGGGGTTCCTCAGGGATCAGTTCTCGGTCCATTATTATTTGTCATCTATATAAACGATCTTGGGGAGGCAGTTAATAATAAAGTGTCAATTTTTGCGGATGATACCAAATTAGCAGCTGTAGTTAAAGATATTGATGATAATTTTAAAGTGCAGGGGGACTTAAATAAATTGTTATCCTGGGCACATAAGTGGCAAATGACTTTCAACCTTGATAAGTGCAAAGTTATTAACATGGGAAAAGATAATAGAGAATTTAACTATGAAATGGATGGGCATTGGCTGAGCTCAGTAGAGGATGAGAAAGATCTAGGAGTAGTAATAGATAAGTCATTAAGGTTTTCTAAGCAGTGTATTGAAGCAAGAAATAGGGCAAATAGAGTGCTGGGTTTTATTAAGAGAAATGTCAGTTACAAAAGTAAGGAGGTTATTCTTAAACTCTATAACTCTTATGTTAGGCCACATCTAGAGTACTGTATACAGGCATGGTCCCCACATTTTAGACACGATATTAACCTTCTTGAGTCAGTGCAACGGAGGGCAACAAAGATTATTCCTTCCCTGAGGCACCTTGAATATGAAGATAGACTGAGGGTATTAAATATGTTCTCGTTCGAAAGGAGGTGTGTGAGAGGGGATATGATTGAGCTCTTTAAAATTTTTTCTGGGATAGATAAATTGGATGTTAGCAAGTTTTTTGAGTTAGATGATGGAAATCGGACTAGAGGTCACCACTTGAAAATTAAAAAGCAAGGGTGTATGTTGGATTTAAGAAAATATTTTTTCACCAATAGAGTGGTAGACTTCTGGAACAAATTGCCGCAGAGGGTAGTAGGTAGTCCAAATCTAAATGTATTTAAGAGTAGGTTGGATGAGTTTATGGGAAGGGAAGGTTGTGATGGTTCCTAAGTTTTGTATATATTAATATTGTTTGTATATATCTATAGCTGCATGATTTAGTTCTTGACAAGCCTTGATTGGTGATACCCTTGTTTCTGGATGCAATCCTCTGGATGTAGTTTTCCTGGGAGTTTGGGTGCCTTGAAAAAGAGGCCGCTTGACTCGGATGACCTATGATGAGCCCTTGTGGCTTTTGTCATCCGTTATATTATATTGTGGGGGACTTTGATTTTGTCTTCCCCTGGTGATGGTGCTTTTTGTGGGCGGGTTTTGACGGAGGCGGATGACCTTTGATAGGCCCTTGTGGCTTTTGTCATCCGTGTAATTATGTTATGTTATGTTATGTTAAAACCCTTTCATATTTAATAGGCACTATTTTATCACTGTTAGATTTGTTATTGATTTTATAATGGCTAAAGACACATTTGCTCTTCTTTCAACACAACAAGAATCATAAACTACATATGTAGACACTACTTACAAAGTTACATCAAAGGGCATACTCCATCCAAATAGACAGCCAGAGTGAAGAAAAACTTTTCAAAACCCTTTAATTAAGCAATCTAGAAAAGTGTAAACGAGAGGGTAGATAAAATTTGGCCGCTCTGAAAGGTAACCAAACAAGAGCTATTTAACGATTTAATTTTAAGTATAGTTCAAAATTCCTTGACTATTTTGTCGTAAGACACACTGTTAACTATGTTCCCGAACTTAAATATATTACATCGAAAAAAAAAAAACGAAAAAAAAATTCAGCGAATAGACAGCTCGTTGAAAACACGTTCGAGGGCTGGTGATGAATTTGACCGAAAAGAAAAGCAAAGATACCCGCTTTTAATTATCGTTTCATTTAATTGGTTTAACACACCAACTACATTAATCTACACAAAGCTAAAATTAGACAATAAATTTGATCAAATGGCTACTGCTGATGATAGTTTTGATCAGGTAAGTTGATCTAAAGTGCTAGGTAATATGCGAGGGTAAATAACCCTGGAGTGGTACCAGCCCCAAAACATTTATAATAATATACTAGGCGAGGATGAAAAAGTTTTCTCAAACAATAAAGTTCAAATATACACCTTAAACCTCAATGAACCTTTGGTCATGTAAAATACCTGACTGAAAATCATTTGCAATTTAATAAAGGTTTGTTTTATCTCAAACACTAAGAGGTAAAAATGCTTATGGGATGTGGGATACTTTCAAGCATATAATAAATGTAGTCCAAGAACAATGTATCCCAATGAAGACCATTAGGAACAAAAGTAGGAAACCATTATGGTGGAATCAGGAGATAGCTAGAAAAATTTCAGAGAAGAAAAGGGCATATAAAAAATTACAGGTACAAAATAATATTCAAAATTTAAGTGATTATAGAATGGCTAGGAATGAGTTAAATAAGATTATAAAGAAGAACAAAAGGGTGTCAGAAATTAAATTAGCTTAGGATAGCAACAAAGATCCGAGAAAGTTCTTTAGTTACTATAAAATTAATAACAAGTCTGGCAGAGTTAAAATAGGACCTATCAAATATGAAGGGTTTGTGAGAGAAACTGATGAGGAAATAGTTGAGGTACTAAATGGTCATTTTGCATCAGTATTTACAAAAGAGAAACTAAATAGTCCTATGTATAGTACTCATAGGTCAGGAAAAGAGGTGTTTAACATAACATAACATAACATAACATAATTTAACGGATGACAAAAGCCACAAGGGCCTATCAAAGGTCATCCGTATCCATCAAATCCCACCCATATAATGCATCCATAGGATTTTGTCAGATCATGCAGCTACAATATACAATTTAACAATCCATAGGAATGTCCAACCATGCATCTACAATATATAATTTAAAGCCTCCATAGGAGTCTGTCAAAAACAAAATCAAAATCCCCCAAAATATACAATAAAAAGAAACTGCATCCACAGGAATGAGTCAAGAAACATATCCACATACCAAAAAGTAAGAAATTAACCCTCCATCCCCATATAATCATCCAATCTGCGCTTGAAAACATTCAAGTTTGGGCTGTCTACAGTCTCAGGTGGCAAACTATTCCAATAATCTACCACTCTGTTAGTGAAAAAATATTTTCTAACATCCAGTCTGCACCTCTGTTTTTTAATCTTTAAGTGGTGGCCTCTAGTTCTATTACTACCTTCTAACTCAAATAACTTGCTGAAATCTAATTTATCCATCCCAGAAAAGATTTTAAAAAGCTCAATCATATCTCCCCTCACACACCTTCTTTCAAATGAAAACATATTTAATACCTTCAGTCTATCTTCATATTCAAGGTGCTTCAGGGATGGTATTATTTTTGTTGCCCTCCTTTGTACTGACTCTAATAAGTTTATATCATTTCTAAAATGTGGTGACCATGCCTGTATACAGTACTCTAAATGTGGCCTGACATAAGAGTTGTATAGTTTAAGGATGACCTCCTTACTCTTGTAGCTAACATTTCTTTTAATGTAACCTAGCACCCTATTTGCTCTATTTTTTGCCTCAATACACTGCTTTGAAAATTTCAGTGACCTATCTACTACCACTCCTAAGTCTTTCTCATCTTCAACTGAATTAAGCCAATATCCATCCATCTCATAGCTAAATTCCCTATTATCTCTCCCCATGTTAATAACTTTGCATTTATTAAGGTTAAAAGTCATCTGCCACTTCTGAGCCCAAGCTAACAGCTTATCTAAGTCACCCTGCACTTTAAAGCTACCCTCAACCTCTTTGACTACAGCTGCCAATTTAGTGTCATCAGCAAAAATTGACACTTTGCTATTTACACCTTGCCCAAGATCATTTACATAGATTATAAATAATAAAGGGCCTAAAACTGATCCCTGAGGTACGCCACTAATAACATTCCTCCACTCTGACCTCACTCCATTCAGTACAACTCTCTGTTTCCTATTTTTCAGCCATTCAGTTATCCAATTTAAAACGTTCCCACATATCCCATGCAGCTTTAATTTATGAACTAGTCTTCTATGTGGAACCTTATCAAAAGCTTTGCTGAAATCTAAGTAGATCACATCAACTTTCTCACCCCTATCTAATTCTTTAGTTACATAATCCATAAAATCCAGTAAATTAGTTAAACACGATCTATCTTTTCTAAAACCATGCTGAGCATCATTAATTAACCTGCTACTCTCTAGATGATCAGAAATTCCCTTCTTAACCATCTTCTCAAGAATTTTACAGACTATAGAAGTTAAGCTTACTGGTCTAAAGTTATTTGGGTCCTCTTTGCTTCCCTTTTTAAAAATTGGCACTACATTTGCCAATTTCCAATCATTTGGTATTTCTCCAGACTCTAGTGATCTAATAAATATCTTCTCGAGAGCTACTGCAATACTTTCTACACCTTCTTTGAGTATCCTAGAATGAATGTTGTCAGGGCCAGATGCCTTACTAGTATTTAACTGAATTATAAGCCCTTTAATTTCTTCTCTGTCTATATTAATAGAATTTATCACTACTTCCCTTGACCTAGAATTATCATCAATTAATCTAACTGGTTTCTCTTCTGTGAATACTGAAGCAAAATGATCATTAAGGACCTCTACTATTTCCTCATCAGATTCTTTCAAAACCCCTTCATATTTAATAGGCCCTATTTTATCACTGTTAGATTGATTATTGATTCTATAATAGCTAAAGAATTTTTTAGGATCTTTATTATTATTTTTAGCTAAATTAATTTCTGCTGTCCTTTTGGTCTTCTTAATAATCTTATTTAGTTCATTTCTGGTTGACCTATAATGGTTTAAATTATCTAAACTACTCTCACTTTGTAATCTCTGGTATGCCCTTTTTTTCTCTGAAACTTTATTAGCTATTTCTTGGTTCCACCATAATGGTTTCCTACATTTCTTCCTAATAGACTTCATCGGAATACACTGTTCCTGAACCATGTTTAATATAGTCTTAAAAATATCCCACATCTCATAAGTATTCTTTCCATGGAATTCTATATCCCACCTAATCTGATTTAGCATGCTGCGTAATTTATCGTAATCTCCCCTATAAAAATTTGGAATTTTCGTGGAGTTTGTCGTTGTTCTACCCTTAACTATTTGCAAATTAAACCGAACCATCTGATGATCACTGTTTCCCAATGATTCCCCTACACTCAATCCTTGAACTAAGTGATCATCATTTGAAAGAATTAGATCTAATATATTGGCACCCCTTGTTGGCTTATTAACAAATTGGATCAAAAAGTTATCCTCAAAACACTCCATAAACTTACAACTTGCTCTATCTCTTCCTATCATATTTTCCCAGTCTACAGAAGTTAAATTAAAGTCACCAAGAATAACTGTATCTTCTTTGCATCCTTTACTTATTTCCCTAATCATTAACTCATCGATACAATCAGTCTGTCCTGGTGGTCTATAAAAAGCTCCCAAGTGTATTTTCCTATTTTTACCAACCTTAATATCTATCCATAATGATTCACCTTCTCCTTGCTTTATAGAGTTATTTAGATTTGAAGAAATGCTATTTCTGATATAAATAATCAACCCACCACCAGTCCTATCTCTCCTTTGACTAATGTACATAGTATAACCCTCTAGTTCAAATTCACTGACATTATCATTAAATATATTTTCATTAACCCATGATTCAACTATACATATTATATCTATATCTTCATGAATGATATAACTAAATAATTCATCCTTCTTATTTCTAAGACTACGAGCATTTGTGTAAAGACAACTCAGCCCACCTATCCCTGAAGCACCTGAGGGCCTATCTCCTCTGCATCTCCTTTCTCTCTTTCCCCGACCCTGTACTCTTGTATTTCCCTGACCACTATCACTACTCAAGTAGTTTAACCCTAAAGCACTTCCATTAGCCTGCCTACCTTCTACAAATCTGTGTTTGCTTCCTTTCCCTGCCTCACTTTGAGCCATTAAATTTCCCTGACCACTATCAAAACCTAGTTTCCCGCCTCTAAAGACCTAATAACACTATCTAATTCCCGCCACAAAACCTCAACCCCATCTCGGCTCAGATGGAGTCCATCCATCGCATACAAACCCTTATTCCCATAAAACCCACTCCAAACATCTACAAATACCAATCCTGACTCCTCGCACAAACCTTTCACATATTCATTCAACCCCATTGCACGAGACAACCATTCCATCCCCACATCCATTCTGGGAAGCACACCTGAAACAACGCCTTTTACTCTACTTTCACACATCCTTTCAATCAGCCTTTTATACCGCTGTCGTAACTCACAAGTACCCACCTTCTTTACATCGTTTACTCCGACATGTGTAATCACAACTGGATCCCTCTCACACCCAGACACCAACCTATCATACCTCTCACACACATCATTTACACCAGCACCCGGCAGACAAACTCTCACTCCCTTCCATTTACTTTCATTCAACTTCCTATCTAAATACCTAATCTGAGAGTCACCCATCACAATCACCTCAGTCATTCTCCTATTCTCTCTAGGCCTAGTATTACCCTCCCTCCTGCTCTCACTCACTCGACCTCCTATTCTACTTTCAGGCACGGCCACACCAGACAAATCTCTTTCAAATTCTTCCTCTCTCAGGGCATCAAATCTGTTAGTTAGCCTAACAGGTTTCATGTCCCTCTCATTCACACACCTAACCTGTCCTAACTTATCTATTCTGTTCACTTTCACCCACCACTCATCATCACTTACTTCACTTACTGCTTTCTCTCCAGTCCCTGTTCTAGGCCTAACATTTGTGTGGATCGGAGGATGATAAAAGGACTAATAGGTGATTTAGATACTACCAAGGCCTCCGGCCCTGATAATATTCATTCTAGGATACTTAAAGAAGGGGTAGAAAGTATCTCAATAGCTCTGGACAAGTTATATACTAGGTCATTGGAATATGGAGAAATACCCGATGATTGGAAGAGAGCAAATGTAGTCCCCATTTTCAAGAAGGGTAGTAAAGAGGATCCAAATAACTTTAGACCGGTTAGCCTAACTCCTGTAGTCTGTAAAATTCTTGAGAAAATAGTTAAAAAAGGGATTTGCCAACATCTAGAGAGGGAGGGGTTAATCAGCGATGCTCAGCATGGGTTTAGATCAGGTAGATCATGTTTGACTAACTTACTAGACTTTCTGGAGTTTGTAACAGATCAAGTAGATAAGGGAGAGAATGTAGATATAATTTACTTAGATTTTAGTAAAGCATTTGATAAGGTACCACATAGGAGACTAGTTGATAAATTAAAAATGATTGGGATATGTGGGGGTGTTTCAAATTGGATAGCTGAGTGGCTGAAAGACAGGAAGCAAAGGGTAGTGCTAAATGGTGTAAAGTCAGAGTGGAGGGATGTTATCAGTGGGGTTCCTCAGGGATCAGTTCTCGGTCCATTATTATTTGTCATCTATATAAACGATCTTGGGGAGGCAGTTAATAATAAAGTGTCAATTTTTGCGGATGATACCAAATTAGCAGCTGTAGTTAAAGATATTGATGATAATTTTAAAGTGCAGGGGGACTTAAATAAATTGTTATCCTGGGCACATAAGTGGCAAATGACTTTCAACCTTGATAAGTGCAAAGTTATTAACATGGGAAAAGATAATAGAGAATTTAACTATGAAATGGATGGGCATTGGCTGAGCTCAGTAGAGGATGAGAAAGATCTAGGAGTAGTAATAGATAAGTCATTAAGGTTTTCTAAGCAGTGTATTGAAGCAAGAAATAGGGCAAATAGAGTGCTGGGTTTTATTAAGAGAAATGTCTGTTACAAAAGTAAGGAGGTTATTCTTAAACTCTATAACTCTTATGTTAGGCCACATCTAGAGTACTGTATACAGGCATGGTCCCCACATTTTAGACACGATATTAACCTTCTTGAGTCAGTGCAACGGAGGGCAACAAAGATTATTCCTTCCCTGAGGCACCTTGAATATGAAGATAGACTGAGGGTATTAAATATGTTCTCGTTCGAAAGGAGGTGTGTGAGAGGGGATATGATTGAGCTGTTTAAAATTTTTTCCGGGATAGATAAATTGGATGTTAGCAAGTTTTTTGAGTTAGATGATGGAAATCGGACTAGAGGTCACCACTTGAAAATTAAAAAGCAAGGGTGTAGGTTGGATTTAAGAAAATATTTTTTCACCAATAGAGTGGTAGACTTTTGGAACAAATTGCCGCAGAGGGTAGTAGGTAGTCCAAATCTAAATGTATTTAAGAGTAGGTTGGATGAGTTTATGGGAAGGGAAGGTTGTAATGGTTCCTAAGTTTTGTATATATTAATATTGTTTGTATATATCTATAGCTGCATGATTTAGTTCTTGACAAGCCTTGATTGGTGATACCCTTGTTTCTGGATGCAATCCTCTGGATGTAGTTTTCCTGGGAGTTCGGGTGCCTTGAAAAAGAGGCCGCTTGACTCGGATGACCTATGATGAGCCCTTGTGGCTTTTGTCATCCGTTATATTATATTGTGGGGGACTTTGATTTTGTCTTCCCCTGGTGATGGTGCTTTTTGTGGGTGGGTTTTGACGGAGTCGGATGACCTTTGATAGGCCCTTGTGGCTTTTGTCATCCGTGTAATTATGTTATGTTTTTTAAGATACTTTCATATACTCTTAAATCAAGTCTTGAGTAACCTTTTGGACTTCCACACACCTTTAACATAATACAAAATAAAAGATGGGGGCGGGGGAAAGCCACTAGGGCATATCAAAGTCAGCCCAGTCATAGCATCACAAAATCCATCATGGTATAGATAATTTGCACCATTTGATTGCCTTATCAGCCATCAACATAGGCAACCAGATAGTCAAATTAATCTTGAGTATTTATAGATTAGGTTAAATTTTGGAAAATCGGTAAATATGTAGAAGAGCGGCCTGGCCGATAAGATGTACTATTTCGTCTGTGTTCCAAAATGTTTAACGTTTTTGGAGTACATTTATAGGGGATGGCTCGTGGGGGGGTAAACACGATGCGTGGACCGCACTACGATGATCCTGAGTTTCATTAAATGGGGGGGGGTCTGAGGGGCACAGCCCCCCAGTATATAATCCTAATTTTTATAATGTTCTGATGTTTACAGAGGTGAATGCTTTAACTACATCATATCAGCGCCTTTAATCGTTTTGCGAATTATAATAGGGGTTGGGGTATGATGTCAAAAAACTCAAACGCGCATGAATATTCAGAGATGGGTGAAAGATAATATTTACACAAAATAATTTTTCCCGCCCGGGCCACTCGTCTACATATTTACCGGAAAATCTCTGCCTTTGAATTCTGTGGGTGCTTTTTTTTAATTATCTGTATTTTTAAAAAATATGCAAATGCTATATAGTGTATATCAAAGATATACACTATATAGCACTTTCACTAATCAAGGTGGGCAAATTTCTAATTATGTTATGACAAAAAATAGATTGGCTGCCATCTTAGGAGCTACGTTGTTAATTGTAATCACATCATATTGTATTATATATTTTGAAGGGATTTTTTTCTGAATTCAAATATATGGATATTTATATTAATCAATTTTAAAGAAAATATGGTAATTTTTTACATTAGTGACTCTGGTGTTTTTTGTTTCGTTCCAAATTGAACAATATCATGTTTCATCTTTCGTTCATTCACTTCATTCACACATTAATATGCATTCAAATTTGAAGGCATCTTATTTTTAACTAATAAAACTTTATTACATATTTATCTAATAACATAAGTTATTTTGGATCAACTGGAGAATCTGCTACCCAGATGTCTTGGGTGGCGGATTCTCCAGTTGAGTAATTCTAGGCGGCGGATTCTCCAGTTGGAACATTTGTCATATCAGTTAGTCACTAAGATAAGACAAAAGATACGATTTGAAATCATAAAAGTTGGAAATACAAATATGTAGTTGATAATATACCTAGAAATCTCTATAAATATAAGATCTCGGAGAATTTAGAGCTTATAAGTAGTATACTAGTGAATAAGGCGACAGTATTTTTTGCTCATAATTTTTAACCCATGGCAGCTAATAACTTTTACCAAGATACACTCATGCCATTATTAGTACACGAAGATGCCATGCCCACCATAGTATTTATGCAGCATAAAGGCATTCTCAAGAGCCAAATGAACTGTATTTACTGCAAGGAGCAGTTAAATTTGTGTAAGCGTAAATCTTTGAAAGATGGTATCAGTCGCGTTGTTACAATCGACAGTGCCAAAAGTATAAAACATGTTACTTCAATCAGAAAAGGATTTTTTTTTGAGAAGTCCAATTTGAAATTAAGTGTTTGGTTGCACATAATGTATATGTGGTGCATCCAAGAAAGTGTATGAAATTCAGTTAATATGGTGTCAATTTGCGAAAAAACTGTCATTGACATTTTTAATCTTTTTCGTTAAGTGTGTCAAAAGTACTTTGAGAGGCAACCAATTCAACTGGGAGGACCTGGAATCATTGTTTAAGCCGATGAATCCTGCTTTGCCCATAAATTAAAGCACCACAGAGGATGAGGAAATGAAAAACCTATTTGGGGTTTTGGACTAGTGGACACTAGTTTCACTCCAGCTGTTGGCTACATGGAAATTGTAGAACTCAGAGATTCCATTACGTTCCTTGGAATAATCGATGCTGTTGTACGCCCCGGTTCTGTTTTTCACACAGATGAATGGAAATCTTATTGCCATATTCAACGAGATCTTGGACTTAAGCACAGGACAGTAAATCATAGTATTAACTTTGTAGATCCTCACACTGGTGTGCATACCCAAGCTATTGAGTCATTGGAATAAACAGAAACAGAAAATTAAACAAATGCGAGTTTGTTGAAGAAATTTATTAGCAACCCATTTAAGTGAAATGATGTGGTGAGATAGGTTTGGAACCAATGCTTTCCAGTATTTATGCAAACATATAACATAACATATAACATAATTTCTCGGATGACAAAAGCCACAAGTGCCTATCAAAAACCCACCCACAAAAAGCACCATCACCAGGGTGGGTTTTGACGGATGCGGATGACCTTTGATAGTCCTTTGTGGCTTTTGTCATGCGTGAAATTATGTTATGTTATGTTATAATATAACAGATGACAAAAGCCACAAGGGCTAATCATAGGTCATCCAAGTCAAACGGCCTCTTTTTTAAGGCACCCAAACTCCCAGGAAAACTGCGCCCAGAAACAATGGTATCACCAATCAAGGCTTGTCAAGAACGAAATCATGCAGCTATAGATATATTCAAACAATATTAATATATACAAAACTTAGCAACCATCACAACCTTCTCTCCCCATAAACTCATCCAACCTACTCTTAAATACATTTAGATTTGGACTACCTAATACCCTCAGCGGCAATTTGTTCCAGAAATCTACCACTCTATTGGTGAACAAATATTTTCTTAAATCCAACCTACACCCTTGCTTTTTAATTTTCAAGTGGTGACCTCTAGTCCGATTTCCATCATCTAACTCAAAAAACTTGCTAACATCCAATTTATCTATCCCGGAAAAATTTTTAAACAGCTCAATCATATCCCCTCTCACCCACCTCCTTTCGAACGAGAACATATTTAATCCCCCCAGTCTATCTATATATTCAAGGTGCCTCAGGGAAGGAATAATCTTTGTTGCCCTCCGTTGCACTGACTCGAGAAGGATAATATCGTGTCTAAAATGTGGGGACCATGCCTGTATACAGTACTCTAGATGTGGCCTAACATAAGTGTTATAGAGTTTAAGAATAACCTCCTTACTTTTGTAACTGACATTTCTCTTAATGAAACCCAGCACTCTATTTGCCCTATTTCTTGCTTCAATACACTGCTTAGAAAACCTTAATGACTTATCTATTACTACTCCTAGATCTTTCTCATCCTCTACTGAGCTCAGCCAATGCCCATCCATTTCATAGATAAATTCTCTATTATTTTTTCCCATGTTAATAACTTTGCACTTATCAAGGTTGAAAGTCATTTGCCACTTATGTGCCCAGGATAACAATTTATTTAAATCCCCAGCTATATTCATGATAGGTTTTTACTCTATAAAAAAGTAAAATCATTCAATCTTGTATAATTATTTACTGTTTATTATGTTAAGTCGCATATTTAATTTATGTATAATAAAGATAAACATTATTTGCTTTTTGCTATTCTATGCCTTTAAATTATCTGTGTAAGCTCGGGTGGCAGATTCTCCAGTTGATTAATTCTGGGCGGCGGATTCTCCAGTTGATCCATTATTTTTTTAGATTATTATTTGTATGTTCATTTGGAAGCCCGTTATTGAGCCATGCTATGGGTTGCTATTATAGGGGGTACTGCCCCCCCTATATCCCCCTTCTTACTGCTCAGGAACAAGTTATACAATGAAAGATTTGGGAGCAAAAGATGAAGCATTATTGGATAAAAGGGGAAAAAAATGCATGAGTCGATAATGTAAAAACTTATGGAAAATATCATCGATTTAAATAGCATTTGGGAATGAGACCTATATGTCTGAATTCAAGAAACATGGTATAAAAACTAGAGGCCTAACAACATCTGGCAATTGCCTTTGAATTTTAATCTAATGTTAGGCTTTCAAATTATAACATAACATAACATAACATAATTTAACGGATGACAAAAGCCACAAGGGCCTATCAAAGGTCATCCGTATCCATCAAATCCCACCCATATAATGCATCCATAGGATTTTGTCAGATCATGCAGCTACAATATACAATTTAACAATCCATAGGAATGTCCAACCATGCATCTACAATATATAATTTAAAGCCTCCATAGGAGTCTGTCAAAAACAAAATCAAAATCCCCCAAAATATACAATAAAAAGAAACTGCATCCACAGGAATGAGTCAAGAAACATATCCACATACCAAAAAGTAAGAAATTAACCCTCCATCCCCATATAATCATCCAATCTGCACTTGAAAACATTCAAGTTTGGGCTCTCTACAGTCTCAGGTGGCAAACTATTCCAATAATCCACCACTCTGTTAGTGAAAAAATATTTTCTAACATCCAGTCTGCACCTCTGTTTTTTAATCTTTAAGTGGTGGCCTCTAGTTCTATTACTACCTTCTAACTCAAATAACTTGCTGAAATCTAATTTATCCATCCCAGAAAAGATTTTAAAAAGCTCAATCAATAACACAAGTTTATTTTTAAATAGTGGGGGGGTGCACCCCCCTATATACACATTTAAAGTGGGTATGGGGCAAAGCTCCTCATTTTAAAATTAATTTTGAAATGATATACAGTAGTACCTTGAGATACGAGTATAATTTGTTCCTGGGTTGAGCTCATAACCTGAAATGCTCGTATCTCAAATCAATTTTCCCTATAATAGCCCTCCCAAAACACCCAAATCAACCCTAATTAATTGGAAAGAACATTGTTTTTAATTGTTATAAATACACGCGTATTTTACTTGTACCTAAAATAATATAATAGATGATATTAGTAAAGTAAAACTTGACTTTATTGAGTTCTTACCTTGGAGACTGATGACCATGGCTAAAGGAGGTGTATTGCATGGCTAAATCACTCACTCACACACCTCTCATGTTTTTCAATTATTTCATGTTTAATTCCCATTGACATACATTTTTTCTTGTCACTAGTCACCTAAGCACTCACTTTCTTTGGACCCATGATGTAACAAAAATATTCATAAAATCACATAGTGTAAACACAACATAGAATAATAATAATAAGTCTTTTATAATGCGCTCTTCAAGGCCTGAGGCCTTTCCAGGGCGCATGTTGTGCTGAGATGAGAATGGAAATTCAAGAGGGGGGAGAAGGCAATACTGAAAAGATGCGTTTTCAGGGGACGCTTAAATGTGGTAAGAGAGGGAGAAGACCTGATTTCAGCAGGAAGAGCATTCCACAACTTAGGGGCGCAGATTGAGAAGGAGCAGTCCCCCATTGAGCAGAGGGATAAACGAGGAATATTCAAAAGAGGTGCATGTGATGACCGAAGGGCCCGAGGGACATAGCGTGGCAAGAGGGCAGAAGAGAGGTAAGACGGGGCCTTGTTGTTTAGGGCCTCAAATGTGAAGAGAAGTATCTTGAAGTGAGTACGGGATCTGACAGGGAGCCAGTGCAGTTCATGCAGCAAGGGTTTCGAGGGAGAGAAGCGAGGGCGACAGAGGAGAAGCCGGGCGGCACAGAAGATTTATATCGAAGGTGGTGAACATATGAAACACAGGAGATTCGTATCGAAGGTGGTGAACATATGAACTGAGTGCTGCAAGCTATTCTAGAATACTTTTATGAATATATAATGTACATAATATGATGCAATTCCAATAACTTAACAAAAAAATTCAAAAAGCACTTTTTTGTGAATTTGCCCAAGAAAAAAATGTCTCTAAATTAAAAGACACTTTTATAAGCACAAATATATACAAATTATTCCCCCTAAAATTTGAGGGTGGCATTTTCCGAAATTTAACCAAAGATTAGAATATTGTGATAGATTGAAAGAGCTTGGTATGCTTTCATTTAGAAGTAGGAATTTGAAGGGTGATTTGATCCATAATTTTACGAGTATCCAAGCATAGATCTTATGAGATTTGAAATAGAAACCAGCAATAATATAACATAATTTCATGTATGCCAAAAGTCGCAAGGGCTTATCAAAGGTTATTTGCATTTGTCAAAACTCCCGCAAACTGCATCTTTAAATTTAAATCATCTACAGGAATGCATCAAAAACAAAAAGCATCACCATCAAGGCTTATCAAAATCAAAATCATCCATAATATACAATAATCAAAAACTGTATCCACGGGAATCAGTCCAGAATACACCCACCCTCCAAAAAAGTTAACTCCCTCCCCATATAATCATCCAATCTGCACTTGAAAATATTCTGGTTTGGAATGTCTACTGTCTCAGGTGGCAAACTATTCCAGTAACTTACACTCTGTTGGTGAAAAAATATTTTCTAACATCCAACCAGCACCTCTTTTTTAATTTTGAGTGGTTTTCTTAATCCTATAACATATAAGTAAAATAACTCGCTAAAATCCAACTTATCCAACCCAGAACAGATTTTTAAAAGCTCAATCATATCTTCCCTCACACACCTTTCAAATGAGAATATATTTAGTACCCTCAGTCTATCTTCATATTCAAGGTGCTTCAGGGACGGTATTATTTTTGTTACCCTCCTTTTAACTGACTACCGAATTCAGCCAATACCCATCCATTTCATAGCTAAATTCCTTATTATCCCTTCTCATGTTAATAAGTTCTTTTTTTTTTAGCAAAATTTTGAAATCACACATTTCAAAAAATTATTCTGACATTCCCATAATAGTAACTAACATAGTTACTGTTCAGAATTGGTCTACTATATCCTAAATAACAGGGAAAAAAAAAAAATTGTAATTACTTTATCTAGTATACAAGGGGTGGTCAATAAGTTTTGCGAATCGGTAGGGCAAAACAGAGGAAGGGGGATGGCTGTTTGTGGGGGTGTTAGGACAAGTTATGACAAGTCAGGACCTGCAGCCACATGCTCCTGCCTCATCTACTTAAGAAGCAGTGGCTGATCGCAGATCGTCAGTCACAAATTTTTCAACAATGGAGAAAGTTGAGCACCACGCAGTGATGCAATTTTTGACCAAGGAAGTCAAGAATGCAAAAGAGATCCATGAACGCATGGTTGCAGTGTACACCGACACTGCCATGGTCGTGAGTCCCTTGAAAATGACCCCTGTCATAAGAACATAAGAAAAGAAGGAGACTGCAAAAGACCATTCATGGCCTACACTTGGCAGCTCCTGTTCCAGTCAACACACAAAAGATTTCTTACCAGAGAAAAGTCATCAACATTGTCACCCTTTAAGGAGTTCGTCAGATCTAATCTACAATATACATAAAATGCATCCAGAGGATTATGTCCATTCATGCAACCCCAAAATATAAGGACAATGTGGCCTGTGTGGAGAGGATGATCCTCGAAAATCGACGGGTGAAGGTCGAAGAAATCAAGTGAGAACTTGGAATATCACATTGAAGTGTTATCAACATCATCCACGACAATTTGGCCATGACCAAGGTCTCTGCCCGTTGGTTCCCTAGAAACCTCACGCCCCATGATCGACTTCAACGTCATCAAAGTCCACAAGGCCCGAGTTGCACAAGCTGCCCTGCGTGAATGCGGATTCAAGGAGCTCAACCATCCTCCCTACAGTCCAGATCTGGCCCCTAGTGACTACTTTTTATTCCGCCAGCTCAAGGCTGCACTGCGTGGACGCCGGTTTGGGGATGATGAAGATGTCCAGCTCGCCGTCCAGGAGTGGATTGAAGATCAGTCGAGAGATTTCTGGTTGTCGGGAATTCAAAGCATCAGGGACAAGTGGTGCAAGTGCATTGAAGTCAAGGGTAGTTATATTGAAAAATAATAAAACACTTTTCCTCATATCTCGTTTCCTTATATCCGAATTGCAAAAATTATTGACTGCCCCTCGTACCTATTGAGATAAAAATAGCTAAAACAGGTATACATTTGCTGTGTTTAATTCTTGCCAATTTTCAGAGGCCTGTAGATAGAAAATTATGCAAGATAGACTTGATTTGATAAGTAAGATATTTGAACTAACAGAAAAAGTTAGCTATAAACACGTGATTTCAAAGTTGTGCTTGCAATATTAGAGAAAAAATGTCTGTCTCAGTGGGTTGGAGAGGCCCATTTAGAAAAATTGTAAAATCTACTATATCCTAAATAACAGGGGAAAAAAAATTGTGGTTACTTTATCTAGTATACCTATTGAGATAAAAATACCTAAAAGAGGCATACATTTGATGTTTAATTCTTGCCAATTTTCAGAGGCCTACAGATGGAAAATTATGCAAGATACACTTGATTTGATAAGATATTTGAACTCTATAGAAAAAGTTAGCTGTAAACACATGAGTTACAGCTATTAAAGAAAAAATGGCTGTCTCAAGTTGGTCTGAGAGGCTCATTTAGAAAAAAATTAAAATTAATTAATATTTTATAAAGGCTTACAATTTCAAAACTATCAAAGATATTGACCTAATACTTGATATTTTTCTATCATATGGGTACAGGAGTTAGTATGAATTTTTTCAGGAGATATCAGAGGGTGACCTGGGAAACATTTCTGAAACTGGGTGATTTGATATGGAATAACCCCACAGGAACTAATGTGTCCGAAATCAGAGAGGGTTAAGGTTATCATCTATTACATTTTCTCCATATTTAAACCCTAGAACCACACTGAGTCCATGATCTTCTAATTTTTACCTCATATTACTATTCTTGTCCTAACAGTGTTGACAGCTCTTCTTTGTCTCTCAACATTGTCTCCTGTGCATTCAACTCTCTTTCTCTCTGCCCCCATAGGCACAACTCACAAGAGTCCTCTACTCCATTCTATCTATATGTTAACATAATTTCACGGATGACAAAAGCCACAAGGGCCTATCAAAGGTCATCCGCATCCGTCGAAACCCACCCACATGGGACTATATCAATAATCGCCAGGGGAAGACAAAATCAATGTCCCCCACAATATAATATAATAGATGACAAAAGCCACAAGGGCTCATCATAGGTCATCCGAGTCAAATGGCCTCTTTTTTTTTAAGGCACCCAAACTCCCAAGAAAACTACATCCAGAGGATTGCGTCCAGAAACAAGGGTATCACCAATCAAGGCTTGTCAAGAACCAAATCATGCAGCTATAGATATATACAAACAATATTAATATATACAAAACTTAGGAACCATCACAACCTTCCCTTTCCATAAACTCATCCAACCTACTCTTAAATACATTTAAATTTGGACATCCCTTTACCTCCAGGGATCAGAGTAAAATCTTGAATCAAGAAACTTTAGTCTGAGAGACATTAATTGGGAATTGTATAAATTTTGCAATAAAATTAGTGGAACTTTTAGGGACTGTTTCATGGTCAATTTTCTAATTTGACACTAAACTTAATTCTAACTAACAGAGATGGAATTGATTGTTTGGTAGTGGGAGAGCATCTAGGAAATAGTGACCATAATATATAATTAGATTTTGTAATTCTACTGATTAACAAATGCAATGTTTTTTCAGAAAATTTACGTTAAATCTAAATATTATATAAGCCTATCTCTCTAAATTGTATGTTGCTATTATTTTGTGCAGAAAGCACTAGTTTATTAATTATTAGCACTCAAAAGTAGTATTATCCAGACCACCAAGCTATTACTTGTTGCTGCTAGTCCTCTCGTAATTCAATAAATATTCATTCTCTATGATGATGATCAGCATCGGAAATTTCTGCACCTTAATTAGTGAAAGTGCTATATAGTGTATATCTATGATATACAATATACAGTCGACCCCCCATATTTGCAAGGGATAGGGACCATGAAAACCCGCAAATAATTGAAAAACTGCGGATAGTTGACGCTACCCCCAAAACACCCCCAACTCTTCCCAAACATCATAATACACTCCCCATATTAATTCAAGAAGTTATGTTTTGCCATGTTCATACACATACAGTACAAAATAAAGTATCAGAACACATTAATTATTTTATTGTATAATGTTTACTCACCTGGATATAGTTTTGTTTTGATTGAAGAATGATGATTGTAGATGATGTTGCCTGTGCAGTTCAATGATGATGATATAACTGCACAGAGAACCTGAGGAGATTCTAATTATCCTCAGATTCCTGCTCAGTAAACACCAGAGGAGGAGGTGGGAGGAGGGAAAAGTTTCTCCAGAGGTGGGAGGCGTAGTTTCGGGTGTGGTTAGGGGTTCATGCTTTTGACTTGGGTGAAGAACACTGTAATGGGCAATTGAGATTCGTTGCTTTTTCATGTTGTTTAACATGTCCCAGTAAGGGCCCATAGCAAGATCGATGCTAGTTTGTGCCTTTATGGAACAAACCAACACTTTCGCCTTCTCCTTCAAACTTATCACTTTCTTGGCACTCTTAGGCATGTCTTTAGCAACACTAAATGATGCAGGGCGCTTAGGCATTGTTAATATTAAGGTGCAAAAAGCAAGAATTATTCAGGGTGTAAAACGATTGAAAAATGAGAAATAAAATTATGACAAATACACAAATCACTGCTCACACACGTGGGACACAAATGTACTGAATGGAGCGTGGTAAATCTGTACATATACTGTACATACTGTAGTCGAGCAAGTGAGATCTGAATGCTGATTGGTTGAAATCATCCCGTCTCAGCCAACCAACACTTATGTTTTACAACTATGTACGTAGGTTTCTGCAGATGTCTGGAAATGGTGCAAATTTTGAATTTTAAGGCCACCCAAAATTTTCCGCAAATAGTTGAAGGTGCAGATGACGAACCGCGAATAGCCGAGGGTGGACTGTATAGCATTTTATGTATTTTTTCAAAATAAAAAAATATTTAACTATAATCTATAGAATTACCTTAGATTCTTATTAAATATAGTTAATGAGACTGAGGATAATAATATTAAGGTCTTTAATTTCAATATGGGAAACTATAATTAATGAGCTTAGTAGTATTTGCTGGAGAAAGTATTTAGAAACAAGTCAACCCATTCGACTGCTTTATAGAATTGCAAAGAAGTGTATCCCATTTAAGAAAATTAGGAAATCTTTATGGTGGATAAGTGAGATTAGTACTAAGATCAAGGAAAAGAAATGACTTTAAGAAACTCAAATCTGAATTTACTCAAGTTAATTTAGATAATTATGAAGATGTTAGAAATTAACTAAATAGAGCTATTAGGTATAGGTAGTAAGAAACCAAACTAAACATAGCCAGAAATATGGCTAAAAGTAGTACAAAAAATGTTCACCTTTTACAAGTTTAATAAGGTTATGGATAATACGGTAAACTGCAATATGTGCAGTGGTGGCATGCAGTTAGTATAGCAATGAGCAGCCACTTTCACAGTGCTTCGGCCATGTCTGGGGAACGCTACTCATGACCAAGCAAGTAACTGTATCCAATAGACCAATCTAACAGCCCCCAAAAGAACTGTATAAATTAGTTATCTTAACCTTCATTTAGTTGTTACAGCGCACATTATCATCCTCCCCCCATCCAGGGGCACACTATATCTTAAAATAGTCAGATAAAATTGTAGTGGACCGAAAATCTATCCTCTAACTCCAATCAATCCAACCCGCTTCATCACTAATTCAGACGTGAGAAATTGAGGGAGAAATGAAATGTATTGGATATGCAGTCCTTTATTTACAAAAAATTACAAGTATATTTACAAGAGATAATTAAATGTTTATATAAGAATTCAATTAAAAAAAAAAATGTGCATACAACAAAACTTGGCCAAAGTTCTCCAATCCAAAACAAAATACAAAAAAAATTATGACGGGCGCAGAGAACAAATTTGTACAATACCACCAATCGGTACTGGGTCAAACGATGTCCATGCAACAAAAAAAATGACAAGAAAACTTAACTTTATGAGATACTCCACTCAACACCACATGCTTTGAATGAAAAGGGGTTACGGGGGGTATCACTCATGCATTGAATGGGGCGTGGTAGTAGGCCAAAAAGGGGGTATGCTCACCAGTCAATGCAGGTGGGCAGTGGAGGTGGCAAGTGAGGTAGGAAAAGCCCTCCATGTCAGGGCTGGGCGGAGCACTTGCAATCTGTTAAAGCTTCCACTCTGTAGAAGAGATGTATATCCCCTTTTATAATCTATTTACAATAGAGGGATGAGAAACAAATAAGTGGGCATTTGACCTGAGGAAATTCCATTAGCTAGCTTACCTAAGTGTATATCCAAGTGCGCATGACAAATTCTATGGAAACTCTCTCTGTTTACTGAATTTACAAAATTTCACAGCTTTACCAAATTCTATAAATATTTATACTTATATTTATATACTGAAAATAGAAAAACAATTGGTTAACATTATTAGTATCAATAATATAAAAAAATTGGAAGGCAAATATCAAAATTCTCTACACACACTCGCACAGGGATAGGGAAAGGATATATGAAAAGGGGGTGGGAGAATGGCCCTACAGACACACACACACACATCGCTTCCCCACAACATAACATAAATAACTTATCAACTCAAATAAATTGCCAAAATCCAACTTATCCAACCCAGAATAGATTTTAAAAAGCTCAATTATATCTCCCATCACACATCTTCTCTCAAATGAGAACATATTTAGTACCCTCAGTCTATCTTCATATTCAAGGTGCTTCAGGGAAGGTATTATTTTTGTTGCCCTCCTTTGTACTGACTCTAGCACGTTGATATCGTCTAAAATGTGGTGACCATGCTTGTAAACAGTACTCTGTGGCCTAACATACTAGTTATAGAGTTTAAGGATAACCTCTTACTCTTGTAGCTAACATTCCTGTTAATGTATCCTAGCACCCTATTTGCTCTATTTTTTGCCTCAATGCTATGCTTTGAAAACTTCAGTGACCTATCTACTACTATGCCTAAGTCCTTCTCATCCTCAACTGAATTCAGCCAATGCCCATCCATATCATAGCTAAATTCCTTATTATCCCTTCCCATGTTAAGAACTTTGCATTTTTAAAGGTTAAAAGTCATCTGCCACTTCTGAGCCCAAGCTAATAACTTGTTTAAGTCACTCTGCACTTTTAAGCTGCCCTCAACTTCTTTGACTACAGCTGCCAATTTAGTGCCAATTGACACTGCTATTTACAGCCTCCCCAAGATCATTTATATAAACTATTAATAATAAAGGGCCTAGAACGAATCCCTGAGGTACCACACTGATAATGTCCCTCCGCTGTGACCTCACCCCATTCAGCACAACTCTCTGTTTCCTGTCTTTCAGCCATTCAGTTATCCAATTCAAAACTCTCCCACATATCCCACGCATTTTTAATTTGTGAACTAGTCTCCTATGTGGAACCTTATCAAAAGCTTTGCTAAAATCTAAGTAAATTAAATCGACAACCCATATTTTAGTCTTTGTCAGTGAGGATCCATTTCACAATTCAGAGATTAATTATAGGTTAGGAGAAATGATATTAATAAAATGGAGATTATATTAAAAAGGATCACTAATAAGGCTTCCCTAATGGCATCTCAGCTAGGTTCTTAAAAGAAGCTGCAGATAGTTTGTTTCAATCTCCAAAAATAAAGTATAGGAAAGGACAGGTCAGAAAAGGTAAATCATCATCATCATTTTTGAAGGCTCCATACATGCTTGCATGTGTCAGCCTTATTTACCTAATGGCGGCTCTCCATGCTGCTCGATCTCTGGCTATTTCTCTATTCAAACTCATATCTCTGAGGTCCCTCTGTATGACCTCATTCCACGTCATCCTCAGTCTCCCTCTGGCAGCCACACCTCCAAACTCCTAACAAGCTTCACCCAATTATTATCCTCCATCCTCTCCACATGACCGAACCACCTCTTCTCAGGGCCACACTAATGCATTCTATTCACAATCTCTCTCTTAATTCACAGTTCACAACTCACCTCCAGGCCTCAAATTCAGAGATGCTCCACACATCCATCTCAGTACGCTTGAGCCTATGGATGTCCTCTTCCTTCACAACCCAAGTTTTGCTGCTGTACAACATTATACTTCATATGAACACAGTGTACAGATGTCCCTTAGCTCAGATGGATAAACCCTTCAGCATCAAGAGAGGAAGCAACTCCTAGAGCTTTTTCCAACCACTTCTAACTCTTGCCATGGAACTCGTCCTAACACCTCTCCCTGCACTGATCATATCTCCCAGATAGTAGAACTCCTCTGCACATTCAAGCAACACACCATCAAATACAATCCTCTCCTGTCTTCTCTCCTCCACTTGCTCTTCTCTACACACAGTGTACTGAAACTCTCCATCATTCTGCTGCCTACCCCTGATACCACTACATTTTTTATGCACCCACAAACCACATCCATTACACAGGATAGTTATTCCCTACCCCTCTGTGACAGACTTCACATGGTCCCATACCCTCAATGATGTCATTACCACCACCCACTCTTGAAATCATCATCTTTGTTTTATCCAAATTCACTCACCCCCATGCAATTCACCCAATGCCCCCCCACCCCCCAACATCTACAAATTTGAAGCAACCCTAGATCACACATAACCAGTTTCACTGCCTACCTACAATCAAGACAACACCTTTCACTATAACCTCCCTAAGAGACATCTAGGGAGGACCACATGCCGTGGCAGCCTTACTGAGAGCTGCCGGGTTCAATTGAAGAGAACTTTTAGTGTGACAAAGCAAAAAAGTAAAGTAAGATTGCTTGGATTGGCTTAATAAGGCAATGTGAATTAAATATTAAAAGTGAAGTGCAAAGGAAGAATAAATGAGGAATTTCAAGTGGCCAGTAATTTATAACATGCGCTCTTATTCTGAATGCATCCTCCAAATGGTGATTGGATTATTTAATATATTAGTTATGATTATGCCTTTTCAGATTTTAAATTTCTTACTCCTCTCATATATAATTTATCTACAGTTTGAAGATGAAGAAACTGTTGAAACCAGCTCTGAAGCCCCCTTAACTTCATCTTTGGGTGGGCGCAAACGTCTTTTTTCAAAAGAATTAAGGTGCATGATGTATGGATTTGGAGATGACCAAAATCCATATACAGAAAGTGTTGATCTTCTTGAAGATCTTGTTCTTGAGTTTATTACTCAAATGGTAATAATTTTATTTATATTTTTAGAACATAAGAAAGGAGTAGTCTGCAAAAGGCTAATCAATAGCCGATATAAGGCAGCTCCTGTTCCCATCAACAAGTTCAGTCACACTTAGTATCATCATCCATAAATTTATTCATAAAACTGCAAGTTAAAAGATGCTTCTATCACATGGTTACTGAGCCTATTCCATTCATCCACCACTGAATTTGTAAACCAATTTTACCAATTCTTTCCTCAACCTAAATTTATCCAACTTAAACCCATTGCTGTGTGTTCTATTTTGTCCACTAAAAATAAGAACCTTACCTATGTCTCCCTATTATAACCTTTTACCCACTTTGATGACCTCAATCAAGCTCCTTCAAACTCTTATCCTTTCTAACAAATGTAGATTTAGTCTCCCAAGCCTTTCACCATAAGGTAATTTCATCAACCCATGAATCATCTTAGTCATCCTTCTTTGCACAGACTCAATCCTATAATATGGTGACCAAAATTGCACCGCATAGTCAAGATGAGGTCTAACTAATGCCAGGTACAGTTTCAGAATAACATCAGCACTCTTATTACTTACATTTCTCCCAATAAACCCCAATTCCCTTTAACTCTAATCCTAGCACTTATGCACTGCTTTCTAGGCCGGAAGTCAGAGTTTACAAGGAAACCTGTCTTTCCATTCTGACCTCCCTAAATTTCTCACATTCAATTTATAATTATTCAGTGGATTGCACCTACCTATACTAAGTATGCTTGCTTATGTTAAATTCCATTTGCCATTTCTTGCCATTGGAATTATTTGTTCAATTCATCTTGTAATACCCCAGCATTGGAGTCAGACCTTGTAATCCTACCTATCTTTGTATCATCTGCAAATTTGCTCAGGTCACTACTTATACTTATGCTTATTTCATTACTAAGCCACGAGTGAATCCACCTAAATATCCTTCCATTGATCCCATGTGCTTTAACTTTACTCAAGAGTCATAAGTGTGGCACCCTGTTAAAAGCCTTAGTAAAATCCAAATAAACAGTATCCTGATTCTCAGACAGTGATAAGGGGGAGGATAGGTGAAAGCTTATCCGAACTTTAAATATTGGAGCCTTGAATGTGCGTGGTTGTAGTTCAAGTGAGGAAAAGAGGGAGGAGATCGGAAACCTATTTAGAAGTAGGTCTCTCGATGTCTTGGCATTGAGTGAGACAAAGCTAAAGGGAGTAGGCGAAGTTAGATTTGGAAGTGGGAAGGGCAGAAAGTCTGGAGTGAGTGAAAGTAGTAGTGTGAAAGAAGGTGTGGCACTGATAGTAAGAGAGGATCTTAAAGATTGTGTGAGAGAGTGGCGTGAGGTTTTGTCAAGACTGATGTGGGTACAAATGAGGATTGGTTCTGAGAAATGGGTGTTCGTTAGTGCGTATGGTCCAGGGAAAGAGAGGAGTGAAGAGGAAATTGAGAGGTTTTGGAATGGATTGAGAGTGTGTGTGCAAGGCTTTGATTATAATGAAAATGTTGTTGTGTTGGGTGATTTGAATGCTAGAGTGGGAGAGGTGCCAGTAGAAGGTGTAGTGTAATTGGTAAGTATGGAGTGAGTGGAAACAATGAAAGTGGTGAAAGGTTAGTGGAGTTTTGTTTGTAATGCAAGTTGGTAGTAGGGAACACCTTCTTTAACAAGAGAGGTGTTCATTTGTATACCTGGTGTAGATATGAAAGAAGAACGCCTGTGGAGAGAGCATTAATGGATTATGTGTTGGTGAGTAAGAGGATACTTGATAAGCTGTTGGATGTGAATGTGTTGAGAGGTGTAGCTGGTGGTATGTCCAATCATTTTTTGGCGGAAGCAAGATTGAGAGTGGGGTATGGCTGGAGGAAAAATGGAAGGAAGTGTGATAGAGTAAGAATCATGGTTGAAAAGCTGGTTGATGAGGGAGTAAGAAGAGAATATCAGAGTTTGCTTGAGTCTAAATGGAATGAAGTGAAAGGAGAAGAAAGGAAGGAAGTGGAAGATGTTCAAGGAAACAGTGATTGGTAGTGTGACAGAAGTGTGTGGTAAGAGGAGAGTAAAAGGAAAGGGTATTAGAAAAAATAGTGAATGGTGGAATGAAGAGGTGAAAAGGGTGGTATGCGAGAAGTGATTGTTATTTGAAAGGTGGCTGCAAGATAAAAGTGATGAAAGTTATAGTTTATTCAAGGAGAAAAGAAAGGAGGTTAAAAGGGTGGTGAAAGAAGTGAAGAGAATGGCGAAAGAAAGGTGGAGTGAAAGATTAGTGAGAGGTTTTGGAAGAAATAAAAAGATGTTCTGGAAGGAAATAAAGAGAGTAAGGAGAGCTGAATCAGGTATGGAAATGTGTGTGAAAGATTCAAATGGAGAGGTACTGGTTGAAGTTGAGGATGTACAGAAAAGATGGAAGGAGTATTTTGAATACTTGCTGATTGTAACGGATAACACAAGTGCTGAGATTATGTCTGTGGCAGCCGAAGGGAGGCAGATGGGTAGTGTGAATGTAATGGATGAAAACATTAATGCTAATGAAGTTGAAAATGTGGTAAAGAGTTTGAAAGCAGGAAAGGCTGCGGGTATGGATGAGATACAGGGTGAATGTTTAATATGCGGTGGAAAAGTCATTACTGAATGGTTGGTAAGGTTGTTGACTGTGTGTTTTATAGTAGGACATGTGCCAGAGGCTTAGAAGTGTGCAGTGGTTGTGCCTTTGTATAAAGGAAAGGGTGATATGCGCGATTGTGCTTCAAGTAGACGCAGAGGTGACGCCCCCTTGTTGCGGGAAGAGAGCTTGTGCGTACCCTTGACTTTTTTAGCTATGTCGGCGGGGGTACCTCTTCTGGGTACCCCTAGTAGGGCTTCCCTTGTCGATTTGGTCGGAAACGAGGTTCCAGACTAAGTGCGTCATTCCTTCCTTTTTCTACTCTATCCCTCTCCTTTTTTACTTTCATCCTATCCCTCCCACGTATACAAAAATAAAAAAAAAGCCTACTCCTATCGTGTCACTCCCATTATTCGTTCTATCTACATATAAGGACCTAGCAGCTACCTCACGCGTCAGAAGAGAGGCTTTGGAACCTCTATAAACAACGGCAATCGACGCTCACTGGTTGCGAGAAACTAGGACTAGAGGTGTCCTAGGTATTGGGGCACGATGAATGGAATGAGGGTAGTGCCCCGTTAACCCCTTCCCTGGCACGTAATTATTGACCGTTGATGGGTCCCTCTGGTAGCATCGGTCCGAGGTGACGGCCCTTTGTTCCAGAGTCCGCGAGGACTCTGCGACCGGACCAGCGTTTCGCTCTTCCTCACACCGACTACATGGCAGGAATACGAGCAGCTCTTCGGACTGCTTGGCAAAGAAGATGGGAGACGGTCGAAGGGAACTTAAAGTTGCGTGCCATTGCGCCGCGACTGTTCCCATGGACCTATCCCCCAATGCCGCGGCGGCTTCAGGTCGCTTTCTGTCGTCTCCGAATCGGGCACACTCGTGTGACGCATCGCTATTTGATGGAGCGCTCGCCTGCGCCCTATTGCAACGACTGCGTCGTCCCCCAGACTGTTCGGCACATTCTTGTCGAATGTCCCAGTCTGGGTGATCTTCGCCCACGACACCTGTCCCGGTACCGAGATGGGCGGGGTCGCTACCGCCTGTCCCTTGTACTCGGGATGAGTGTGTGCACATCGACTGGTGGACTTGTTGACTTTTGGGGGGAGGCCGGCCTTCTCCCTATTATTTCAGCAGGGTTTTTTTTTTGTTGTTTTTTGCATTTTTTTTTTTTTCTTTAGGTTGCACGCTCCTGCGCTGGGGGGACCTCCCCCCGATGCAGGAGCTTGCTTCCTTTCTCCCATTTGGGGTGGGGTTTTTTTTTTTTGTCTCTTTAATTTTATTTTAAAGTAGCCTAGAACTAGGCCAGTTTTAATACGGCGACTAATACCCATGTAGGCAGTCGCCAGATGAGCTCTTAAAAAAGAAAGAAAGAAAGGCTCTTTGTTCCCAGGTTGGTTGCCAGGCCAATAAAAAGCCTTGGGTCGAGTCTCTTGGTGTGGCGAGATATCCATTGAACGCTGCTCCGAGATCTTGGCCGTCTAGAAGGGAACTAGTAGGAGTTTAGTACGGGGCGTGCTCCGTTGTTCATCTGGTGAGAAATCGATGGCCCCTTCGGGGACCGTCAGTGCTGCTTGGTTGGGAGCCACGGCACGCCGAGGTTTGACGACTCGGTCGGACGAACAGCAGCACAAGGAGCATGCCTTCTGAAAGATCCGAAACCTCTCCGATCGATAGGCGGGAGCGACTCACGCGGGGCGAACTCACCACCCCCTTTCTTTTTTATTGAGTGGTCACAAAGTATTTAGAGATATAAAGTGTTCAGTATGACTCAAAAGAAAGGACCTGGTGCGTTAAAATATACCTGCTCGACATGCCAAAAGGAGAAGTGGTGCTTAGATTTTCCGGAGGGGTGTTTCTCAAAATGCCACCCCGGAAGTATCTGCACGGACTGCGTCCTAAGGGCAGAACTTCAGTAGCTTAAGGAACTTTTTAAATCTTCTGAGGAAAAAACACGACGGCTGGAAGAAAAGGTGAAAATCCTCGAATCTGAGCATTTGACTCAAATCCGTAGTTGCCCTCATGGCAAGTGGCAACGATCTCTACTTACGAGGAGGTAAAGTAGGCACCAGCGTGAAGATCCTGACCATGGTTATTGGAGGAGTTGATGACTGTGGGCTAAAAACCCGCAGACGTGTCGTGGGCGGGATACTCCCAAGACGAGATCCATCCCACAATGCTCACACGAGGAACGTCTCCATAAACCAACGCCTGGGAGATCTTTGTACGGCGAAAGGAGTCTTTTTTGTAGACCCCTACCGCACCTTTTACGGGAGAAATGACCTGTACAAAAGGGACGGAGTGCATCTTTCCTTTAAAGGGAAAGCTGTACTCGCGAACATGATCCAGGATGTTGTGGAGCGGACCCAAAGAAGTTTCAGACCCCGAGTAAAGGAGGACGTACGCCAGTACACCCGTGTTACTCCAAGAACGACCTTTTCTGAAGTCACAAAGAGGGGAGCGACCCCGCCACAGAGAAAGAAAGCGGGAAACGGAAGAGCGTAGGGAGTCCTACAGTCGGGGACTCCCTCAAAGTTCTTCTGTTTAATACGAGGTCTATCAGAAACAAGTTTCTAGAATTTCGTGGCCTCGTAGCAACAGAAGAACCGGAGATGGTGGCCATAACGGAGTCGTGGATAAAAACCTCAAGCCGAGATTTTGAAGGTGAATTCACGATTCCCAGTTACCAGCTCTTCCTGAAAGATAGGCCAGACAGAGAGGGTGGCGGTGTGATGTTGTATGTCAAGGATACTCTCAACTCGCCGGATTGCAACATAGTATCCGACCATGAACTACTAGGTGTTGACCTAGAGATAGGTCCTGCCAAATACAGGACCCTGGTGCTTTATAGACCTCCTGCCCAGCTCGTTGAAAAGGACAGAGATCTGTACCAGCTACTAGGAGAACTTGTCGAAGACAGAGTGTGTATCGTCATGGGGGATTTCAACACACAAGTTGACTGGAAAACCAGAGAACCCTGTGGCGAGAACGCACTACTCCTGGAGTTCGCGAACGAGTTCTTGACTCAATGGGTAAGAGAGCCAACTAGAGGAGACAATATCCTCGACTTGGTTTTCACCGCTGAGGATGACATCGTTGAGGACCTCTCTGTTGGCGAAGAGCTCGGTGGTAGTGACCACCGACTAATTAGATTTGTAGTCAAAGTCCCGAAGGCAGGGCCTGCAACTAGTAAATCGAGGAAACTCGATTTGAAAAGAGCAGACTTTGCAGGTCTTAGTGCTGGACTGACTGACGCGAGGCTAGAAGTGTGCGATGTTGTTGAAGACTCTTGGAACAGTTTCAAAACCACATTCATGAGTCTTCAATCGCGTTTCATCCCTCTGAAATGTCCTCGTCGGTCTTCTGTTCAACCAAAGTGGTTTAATCGAGAAATCGGCCAACTGCTTAGGGAGAAGAGAACAGTGTACCGGCAATCGAAGATCTCCGGTGACTTTGACGAATATCGGACGCTATCCAGGAGAGTGAAGTCCAGCATAAGGGCGGCTAATCGGTCTGAGGAACTCCGAGTGGCGAGACTCTGTAAAAAAAATCCCAAGGAGTTTTTTGGATATGTGAACAGCTGTAAACCAATCCGTCGAACGATTGGCCCTTTGAGAAATGAGGAAGGGGCATTAAAGCATTCAGATGCAGAAAATGCTAACCTCCTCAATGACTACTTCTCTTCAGTGTTTACTGAAGAGTGTGGTACCATCCCCCAGCCATGAATTCCTACTTGGGGGAAAAGCTGGAGGATATGGACTTCACCGAAGGGGAAATAAAAAAGAAGATCAGTGACCTAATGACGAATAAGTCACCTGGTCCGGATGGGTTTCTACCTAAAGTGTTAAAAGAAGTGCGCGATCAAGTGTCACGACACCTGAGTGCAATCTTCAACATGTCAATCCGGGCCGAATGCGTTCCTAGAGACTGGCGTGAGGCGGAGGTGACTCCTATCTTCAAGAAAGGAGACCGTAGCCAACCGTCAAACTACCGACCTATCAGTCTGACTTCGGTTGTCGGTAAACTCATGAAAAGCATGATGGTGGACAAAATGACGTCGTATTTAGAGTCAAACCTGCTGCCGAGGAGTTCCCAGCACGGCTTCCGAAGGCAACGGTCATGCCTGACGAACCTTGTGGAATTCTTCCACTTCGTGTTCAGTGAGCACGATCGGGACAAGGCGGTGGATGTGGTGTACTTAGAATTTCAGAAAGCTTTTGATAAGGTAAGTGCGAGTGCTGGCTATAGACGGAAGAGTACCCGGCTGGATCGAGAACTGGCTAAGTTGCAGACGGCAACGGGTGGTGGTGAATGGACAGGCTTCTGAGTGGGTGCCCGTTACTAGCGGGGTGCCTCAAGGTTCTGTCCTGAGACCACTACTATTCATCATCTACGTCAACGACATGGACGGTGACATGGTTGCCAAGATTTTCAAATTTGCCGACGATACCAAGCTTGGTATGAACGTTGCAAAGGACGGAAATACTGCCCGCCTGCAGGAAGATTGGGGAGTGGTCGGACACGTGGCAAATGCCTTTTAACGTGAACAAATGCAAAGTGATGCATATCGGCCACAGAAACCCCCAATCTCAGTATATCCTTAAGGGCACTGCTATTGAATCCACCGACACTGAGAAGGACTTGGGTGTAACAATCACTAGTGACCTCAAGTTCTCGAAACAGTGCATTGAGGCGGAGAAAAAGGCCCAAAGGATGCTAGGTTATATAAAGCGCCAGTTTGGATATCGGAACAAGGAGATTGTACTGTGTTTGTACAACTCACTTGTCCGACTGCACCTGGAGTATGCCGTACAATTATGGAGTCCTTCGTTTTGAAAGGACATCGCAAGGTTGGAACGCGTACAAGCTAGGGCAACCAAGCTGAATCCCTCTATCCGACATAAAAGTTATGAGGATAGACTAATGGAATTAGATCTGTTCTCGCTGGAAACCCGTAGACTGCGTGGTCAGCTAATCGAAGTTTTCAAAATACTTTGAGGGTTCGACAATGTTGACTACCAGGGTATTTTCACACTGAGTGAGAACAGAATGCGCAATCACAGCTTCAAACTTGAAGTGAAGCATTACAACCGCAATCTGTGTGGAAATTTTTCACTTACAGTATCTGCAGTAAGTGGAAGTTGTCAACAGTGAATCTTTTGACCAGTTCAAGTCAAGACTAGACAAAGTCTTGAAAAGTGGCCGTTTAGGGATGCAAAACAATTGAGCAGCCATGTGCCCGCTCGATTGCTAGTCCAAAGATACCCTCCTTGAATGGACCGTAAGGTCTCCTAGGGTACCTTCTTTCCTTGTTGTTATTAGTTTGTTATCGGTGGTTGGTAAAGTGTATGGAAAGATTTTGATTGAGAGAGTGAAAAATTTTACAAATGAGTTAATTGGAGAACAGTGTGGTTTTAGAACAGGAAGAGGGTGCAGTGACCAGGTGTTTGCAGTGAGGCAGATATGTGAAAAAGCAACCAGGAAATGTGAGAAGGTATTCTATGCTTTCATGGATTTGGAAAAGGCATATGACAGAATAGACAGGGAGGCTTTGTGGAATGTACTAAGAATATATAGTGGTGAAAGTGTGAAAGTTTACTGAGGAATTCAGAGTTTTTATAGTGGTGACAGGGCTTGTGTAAGAGTGGGTTTGGAGCTGAGTGAGAGTTTTGAATTGACAGTGGGTCTGAGACAGGGTTGTGTGATGTCACCATGGCTTTTTAATCTATATGGATGGAGTAGTGAGAGAGGTGAAAATGAGAGCATTGGATAGAGGTTTTGCTATGAGAGATCTTGGTGGACGGGAGTGGGAAGTAAACCAATTGTTGTTTGCAAGACGATACTGCATTGGTTACCGACTCACAGGAGAAGTTACAGAGACTTGTTACGGAGTTTGGCATAGTATGCAAAAGACGTAAATTAAAGGTAAATGTTGGAAAGAGTAAGGTTATGTTGTGTAGTTGAGATTAAATGGCAGCAATGGAAATTATGCTGAACGGTGAAGTGATGGAGGAGGTAGAATCCTTTAAATACCTTGGTTGTGTGATAAGTAAGGATGTTCAAAGTAGAGTGAAGGCTGGTTTCTCAACAGTTGGTGCTATGAAAAGTGTTTTGCGAGAGAGGAGTTTAGGAGTTGGGATAAAGAAAGTTCTGTATAAGAGTATAGTTGTCCCGACTGTTTTGTATGGTAGTGAGTGTTGGGGACTGAAGGGAAGTGATTGTCAGAAATTGAATGTGATGGAGATGAAGTCTCTGAGAGGTATGTGTGGTGTAACTAGATGGAATCGAATTAGGAATGGAGACATTCAAGTGAGAATAGGAATAAATGTGAAATTAGATGAGAGAGTCAATAAAAAGAGTGTTTAGCTGGTATGGTCATGTAGAAAGAATGAACAATGAAAGGTTGGTGAAACGACTGTATGAATCAAGTGTGAGTGGTGTGCAAGGACAAAAGAGAGGAATCAGTATGGATCGTGCTAAACTAGTATGCCAAGACAGGTGAACAATTGTTAAATGATGCAGCCTTGGGGTTGAGGGGTTGATACCTCAGATCAGATACACCCAGTTATGAGTCTAGCTGGTCTGAGGAGTTTAGACAGCCATATGATGAGGTGCACAGAAATTTGCATTGCATCGGGTGTACCTCTGACAAATTACGACACCAGCAGTGGGTAGCCCTCCTTCTGCTGCTGTAGTCTAGCAGGCTAGGTTTCTGGACCTGGAGGCCAAGGTGTATGTTAGTGAGTGTTTGTCTTGCTGTCTGATCCAGCTACCCCCAGCTAGGGGAGGGGCCTTTTGTAAAAAAAAAAAAAAAACTGATTCTCATTTTTATCGGCAATATCCTACACCTTTCTATAAAAAGACAGTAACTTATTCAAACATGATTTGTCCCTAGTAAAGCCATGTTGAGATTCCTTAATCAACTTATCTTTATCTAAGGGATCTCAAATAGATTTCACTTTTACAGATTCCATCCTCTAATTTTTCCTCCTCATTACTCCTTAAGATTAAGGTCCCCTCAGGTACAATTAGTTTATCTTTGAGTGTAAATACTTATTTAATATCCTAGCTATTGCATTACTATCACTTCCTAACTCTCCGTCTGTAGTTTTAAGTGGGTCTATTTTATCTCTAGTCTTAGTCCTGTATAATTGAAAGAAACCTTTGGGATACTCATTTGATTTATTTGCTACTTGACATTTATAATTTCTCTTTGCTACCTTAACATTTTAATGTCCCGAGTTAGTTCATTATATCTCTCCCTTAATTGACCATCACCATTTTTTATTTTCCTATAAATGCCTCTTCTACTTTTTTAATGCCAATATAATCTTTAATTTAGGGTTGAGTGCCTTGGTTCTAATTTCCCTATAGGGAATATTTATATTCTGCCCAGAAACTGCTTAATCATTGTTTGATCTACACTATTCCTCTCTACTAATGATTTTCTTTCCCCTTGAATGCTCTCATTGACCTCCAGGTACTTCCTAAGCCACTGAGCTTTAAAAATAATGCTGAATTAGATCAACAACTGGAGTGAATCACTGTGCCTACATAACAAATCTGAGAAGAAATGTAGTCTCTTTTTCATCAGGGAATCTGCCCTCAAATACACATTTTTCTTTATTTAATAATTGAGTTATCAAGCTATGGCTCTTCGTTACATTTTATTAATGTACTTATCCAAATTGAATTCTTTTAAATTTGCATATTCCACATGTTTGCACTCTATATAAAAATTATTAGATTGTTTTCCTGCTGAAAATCTCTATAAAATTCTCAGTTTAAACTTTTTCTTACTCTTCATTTTTTTTTTAGCACCCCCTTCTTCTATCTCTGACCTATATCCATTTTCTTAAACCTGACACACTTCCTTAATTTATTTATTAGAACTGTTCTCAAAATGTATATTTGACAGGGCCTGGGTAAGCTGATGCATTTTCCCTATACACCCACTTTTTTTCTGAGTATCCCCATCCTTTTTATCTCTACTTTTAAGGGACTTGACCAGCTACCTCATGCCATGCCAGAAGAAAGGCTTTAAAACCTATAATCAACGCCTGAAAGTTGCAAGAGACTGTAGTAGCACTCACTTTCTCATTCAAATATCTTTTGCTGGGTTACAGCTGCCTCAGAAGCCACTTCACTAGTGGTTGAACTGGTCACAGTTCCTGCACTCATGAAAATGACTGACTTCCCTATTTCATTCAAGTTTAGGTCAATTGATTTGACTTAAGAAATTACATCACATATCACATGTTCTTGATTGGCAACTTAGCATCAGCATCATTCCAAGTATGTTAGTTTGAACATCAACCAGACTGCTGATGGCTTGACTGTTTATCAGTTACAATATGCTTCAACTTTGACACCTGTTTTGGCCTCAGTCATCAGCGTACTCTTCTTAAAACAAGCGACTTAACACTGGCGGAAAAGACTGAGTACAGAGCTTTGATTGGACAACTGAACTGGAACGCAACACATACCAGACCAGACATTGCTTTTAAATCTTGTCAGTTGAGCGTTGTGGGTAACAAGGAAACTGTTGTTGATTTGCTAAGATTAAGTTAATAGTTCAAGTGACAAGAAATAACATAAGATTACACTTTTCCTAAGCTTGAGCCACTCGAAGCCTGTTCTCTAAAATGTTATTCAGATGCAGCTTTTGCTAATTTGGTTGATGGTGGTTCTCAAGGAGCGTTTATTGTATTCCTGGAGAATGATATTGGTGCTCGTCCAATCTACTGGCAGACTAGGAAAATCTGGCATGTTGTCAAGTCAACATTGTCTGCTGAAATCCTGGCTCTTCTCAATTGCGCTGAAGCTGCAGTGTACATTGCCAATATCATTGTTGAAATATCTCACTGCGCTGGTGTTAACATTCATTGTTTGGTGGACAACAAGAGTTTGGTTGATGCTCTACTCTTCTAAGAAGGTTGATGATCGAAGATATGTTTGCTAGAAAGGATATAACATCGGTGACTTGGGTTGACACGTCACAACAACTATTAGACAGTCTCACCAAGCGTGGAGCATCCACCCAGCTGCTACGGGCGGCTATCAGTAGAGACTAATGGTTGTTTATCAAGCCACTTTCCCTGCGAACAAGATTAGGTAGTGAAAATAAGAGAAGACGAGTTGTGTTAATATCTGGTGGAGTAATAATGGTGTGCAATTATACGCTGCACGCTGTTCATTTGTTTATGACGTGGTGTAATGGTGGCTGGGTGCTCACTCCGCAGCAGTCGTTGTTCAGAGTTAAGCATGCGCAGACGTTCTTAACACTTAAGTCTCCTTCTTCTACCACCTAGCACTAGTATCATGGAGACCCTCCATACAATTGGGACGAGTGGATCCCTCCCAATGAATGGGCTCCTTAAAAAAAATCTCTCCCAATGCTTCTGTTACAGTTCTTACAAGATTGCCAATTCTATGCACATGTGGGTGAACTCTCACCAGTCCTATTTACCAGGAAGAAAGTATCTTGCAAGGAAGTGTCCTCAGTATCATTACCTTAAGCATCAACTGTATCACTCGAGTGCTACTGGAAGATTTTCTCGCTGCACTATACATAGACAACTTTTCTATCCCTTTTGGTGCAGCCCAAATCTTGGAGCATCTACTTCAACAGGCTCTGAACTGCATCTACTTCTGCCAAATTGCAGTAGTTTCATAGGGGTTTTTTACCCCATAAAGGGTCCTTTCAGCTGCTGTGTTGAAGGGACTCAGCACCCCATCCAGCCCCGGCTTAGCCTCCTCTCCACCTTCCAGTAACACCTTTTTCCTCCTCTTCCTCAAAGTATTTGGTTCAAATAGATAGAGGTGCTGCTTCTGGGTTCCGACCCAGGCTCATAACTAGTCACAGGGCGGTTGATTATTTGGGACTAACCCTGGGTTGACCCCCCCTTTGTAATCACAGCGGAATATTGGTAGCTACCACCCTCCACCTACCCACCCTTTTTTCTTTTTGTCTGCCAGGAAGACTGGGATTGAAACATGAAGAGACGAGGTAATGGATAACACCCATAAGGATATGGCATGCACTGTCCACTTCTTTCTTCTTTTTTAGTGCTCACCTGGCGACCCCCCCTCTCCTAATTAAAAAAAGCAAATCCAAAACAAACAAAAAAAGCAAGAAGAACAAGGAAATAGGCCAACCTCCTCTCCCCAGCATGGGAGCATATGACCAACACAAAAGAGAGTCAAATAAATTGGGAGGAGGCCAACCTCCTCCAAGAAGTCAAATAATCCACAAGTATGTATCCACGAGACCATCCTGAGTACAGAGGCCATCAGTAGCAGCCTTGCTCGCCCTGGTACTAGGACAGGTTCCGGACGATATTCCGTATGCCGTGCTTCGACACCTAGGTGAGCGAGGCATGACCTTTCTCTTAGATTTGTTAAACAAGATCTGGATAGGGTATCCACCACGAATGATGAATAGGTACTGTGCTCGCTTTTCGCGAACCGAAGAAAGTTCATTCTACCCTGGCTGGCTTCCGCCCAATCTCTCTAACCTCCTGCGTGTGCAAGTTGATAGAGAAATAGGGTAATTAGACTAGCCTTTTTCCTGGACAGCAACGGCCACTTGTCATCTGCACAGTCCGGCTTCCGCAAGTTCCACTCCACGTCGGATGCTCTGCTCCGCCTGGATAATGCCGTCTGCGAGACCTTCGATCTGGACAAGGCTTACGATGGGGACGAGGGGACGTTTCCCAATCTTTATTTCTGAGTTTTTGCGAGATCGTCGATTCCGCGTACGGGTCAGGGGGAAGCCCTCTCCGGCCCAATGAAACAGGAAGACGGTATTCCGCAATGAAGTGTCCACGGTGTTACTCTCTTTGCCCTGACCATCAACGGCATCTTTCGCTATGCTGAACCTCGCAGGTTTCGGTTTTCCTTGGCCAAGGCTAAGGTGGGACACTTTTGCTGCCATCCACGGCTGCACTCTCAGCCGGACTTGTTCCTAAACGGCCTTCGCCTGGAAGTTGGGGATTCGCACCGTTTTTTTGGTCTTGTTTTCCACCGCCGCCTCTCTTGGGAGGCTCATATTCGCACCCTTAGTGTCTCTTGTACTCGTGTCATGGACATTCTTCGCTTGATAACGTTCAGCACCTGGGATGCTGATAGAGCTACTGCCTTGCTTTTCTACCGATCCTTTGTTCCTTCGAAGCTTGACTACAGATACAAGTTTTATGCATCCGCAGCCTTGCGTATATTGCGGAAGGTGGACTCGATCCACCTACCGGTCTCCGCCTGGCAACCAAAGTCTTCCGCACGTTCCCTATTGACAGCCTTACTTGTCGATGCTGGGGAGATGCCACTCGCTCTGCGCCGTGCACAGTGCATTATCTGCCTCTACTCGCGAGCCCGGCGCCTTCCTCAGTTACCAACGGCTCTCACTGCTTCGACGGCGCCTATGTCGCCCAGAGACGACAGTCATACACTCAGAGAGCTCGGTGTAGCTCTCGGTCCGGTGGCACCTCTGGTTCTGTCCAGGACGCCCCCATGGAGGGTACCACCTTTGACTATTTGTCGCCACGCCTCTGCTACCAAAGCTTCTATAACGCCGGGAGTATTGCGTTCGTCCTTTTTGGAGCACACTTCCTCTCACGCTCGATTCATGCCAGTGTATGGATACCTCCAAGTTCCAGTAGGGGAGGGGGGTCACGCCGTATCCGCACTGTTTGAAGTCAGCGATGCTCTACCAGGCGCTGTGTCTGTCTTCGCGGCCAAGGTGGTTGTAATACCGCTCGGTATCGGAGACAACGCGTCGTGCCCGGTTACGAGATCGGATTGTGATTTTTAGCGACAACCAAAGATACCTACTGAGTGCTCTGAGGCGTTGGAATCTCCACACCCCCTAGTTCGCACGAGCCGGGTAGATGTCGAGATTATCTTCTGCTGGGTTACTGGACATAGGTGAATTGCGGGGAATGAGGGCGCCAAAGAGTCTGCGAGGACTGGGTGATCAGACCAGCGGTTCGTTCTTCGTCACACCGACCTTAAGTTGCGTGCCATTGCGCCCCGACTGTTCTCCCTTGTACTCGCCACGGTTTTGTGTACAGACACTCTTGGACTATCTGATTTTTTGGAGGGGGTGGACCTTTTCCATTTCATTTGACTCTCTCTGTTGTAGGTTGCATGATCCTGCGCCGGGGGTTGGGGGTTGCTCTTTCCCCGACGCTGGAGCGTGCTTCCTTCTTACTTTTTTGCTTCTTGTTTTTGGTTTTGTCATGTGTTTTTTGTTGTTTTTTTAATCTAGCTTATAAGGTGATTACCACAACTTTTGTCCTAGTACGCAGTCACTACATCAGATCACATCCCGCACCTATGATTAAAACGTTCATTAATCAAGCCGTCCTACCTGTTTTTAATTATGGAACTGAAGGGGAAACTACACAAAAAAAGCAACGCGAAACTCAGGACAAGTAAGAAAAAAATATAGAACGGTTCATGTTGAGAGTGTAGGGGTCGGACTACGCATAGGTATGTTTGCCATATGGGCTATTAATAAAAAAAATAAAAATACTGGGACGTGGTGTCTTCCCTCCACACTATTTGAATTTTGTTCCCTTATTGGTTATTATTAGTAGTTTTGGTTCTGTTTTATATTTTATGTAGTTTTTTTTGTTTTGATTTTTTTTTTAGGCAGCCGCTAGTCGAGATCTTAATGAAAAAAACTTCTTTACCCTTCCATCCTTTCACCCTGTTTAATCTAAGACCTGTTCATTCATCCCTTTTCTAATGCGAACTTGTCTGTGGCCACCCTACATGGAATGGAAGGATTTCACTTCCATTACATCCATTCTCAATCTCTTCCTTTTCTACCTTTCACATTCGTCTAGAATATGAAATACTACTCTTCCAGATGAAGTCCAACTTTTGCACTGGCGCTTCTATTTCATTGACTTTAAGGAGCACCAACCCAGAGTTGCTCCACCCCATTTACTCCACTTCACTTCCCTGACATTATTATATATTTTAGACGTTTTCTTTATTTAATTGCAAGCCACAACTGAACGTAGTCATGTGTCTGCCATAAAATGGTCGGTTGGAAAAGTCCTCCGTCCCTCGCATCGTGGATAATGAAATGCACATAAAGATCAGAATGACACTCATATGAACCAAAAGACACAAGTTTTCGTTTCGGGGAAGGTGTTCTATTCGTATTGTGATTTATACGGAAACTAGCGGTGGGGGAACCCTTCGTGAACCTAGTGGGTGGGTAGGGCGTTCCGCGTCAGGGGTATGTGGATATGGGGAGATCGAACCCCTACGTCTTGGTCAAAAATCCAACACCATATCCACATAGTCTTGAGAGAACGCCCCCATTTTTTACGTATAGGAGCTGCAGATACCATTTGACTCATTCTGACCTCCCTAAACTGTTTATTTATCTGCTGCCGCATCACAACTTCTAACAATTCCCACAGACTCAGAAGGCGATGGAGGTGGGTCGTTCAGGAAGAGTTCAAGTCGAGGATGTTCTGTATTTAGTAAGGAAGGACAAACGGAAATACGCCCGAGTCCATGATTTGCTCAACATGAATGAGGAGTTGAAAAAGGCAAGAAAGGCTTTTGATGAAGTGAAGTATGCTGGCCTGTAAGTGCAAGTGTGCAGTCAATAAAGAACTGAAGTGTAAGTTAGGTTTGATGTTCATTACATTCGCTGTTCCGATGTGTCTACCGTAGTTTATGTATTTACAAGATTATCAAACTTTGTGTTCTCTTCGCAATGGAGATTTAACTTTAGCATTGAGAACCAGGTGATGCTAGTTCCTATCTTCCTATTATTTCCCTCTCTTCATTTACTGTTTCAATGCTTATAGCATTATCTGTTCGTCCCAATTCGAATCCACAGATAAGCAATATATCTAAATCGAGTGGAAATTTTAGGTTGTAAATCAAGGAAATATTTCCCTTGTTTTTCTAAGTGGTTTTGAAGTTTACACACAAAAAAAGGGAGAGATCATATGATTAATTTCTCATTGCGAAATGTTTTATAGTTTCGTAAACCTTTTCCACTAATGTTTTTCCTCTATGTAAATAATAAATTTTTATATAACATTTTCGTAATTATTAACATAAATTGCTGGTGTGGATCCCTGTGATGTGGCAGAACATTTCGTCTTCCTGAATTGGATTTAAAAAGTTTTCGATATTGCTCACAATTGTAAAACACGAATAAAAGTTTCTGTTAGCCATCCGGATCATGACCAGGATCAGTTTCCATCTCCCTCCACAGCGTACTCCAATTCCTCGTGGTGAGGCCCCGAGTCGAGACAAACGCATTGCGCGCGCTTGGCACAATCCCCTAGGAAGCTTGTATGATATCGATCGCAAGCATGATGATCCCATCCCACCTAATCGAATTTCTCTCGACGACGGAACATCCACAAGATAGAACTCTGGAATGATCTCTTCCCGCCAAGAAGTGAAGATCCATCGATTAGCTACTCCCAACCCCACCGAACACTAAAGCACAGACCCATTTTACCCGCCCACCCCTTCAAAACGACCCACAAAACACCCTACTCCTTAAGACACGCCTTTATCCCGTCCCTATATCCACAAATCCGAAACAACCCTAGATTGCCGAACCAGAGTTTCAAAGGCCAACCTGTAATTAGGACACCACCCTACCCTACATGAATACAAAAACAAATATCACTACGCCTTCCCCACCTCTCATCCACCTGCCCTGCTGCCGCCACCACCACCACTACCAACCTGAAAAAATACCTATTATTATCATCGGTCTCTCTAAGAGACCTCGGGAGAAGACAACATACCGTGGCAGCCTTCGTGAATAGTGCCGAGTTTGATTGAAAAGAACTTGGGGAGGGGGTGGGGTATCTCTCATACCATAATTTAGCACCCATTTTATACTCAAAAAGCCAATCAGCTTTACATTTGCATCATCTTCCATACCCACATCATACAAGTCATCAAAGTATTCTCGTCATCTACTTTGGACTTTCCTGGTTGAATGTCACGTAGCTCTTCTGGTTCCTTCCCTTCTCACTTCCTTCAGTAATAGCTGCTTATTCCCATCGGGTTTTTCATTCTTCTTTTATCAAAATGCTTCATTTGCCTCTTTCTTTACTTTGTTTAACACTTGTTTTACTTTGCTTTTTCATTTCCTATGCATTCAACCGCCTCTCTCCACATCATTTACCTTATTAAACATTTTCAAGTATGCTTGCCTTTTTCATTCCACCACACTATTCACACTTTCATTCCACCATTCACTTTTTTTTTCGTTTTCCATTTCTCGCCGAGTCGCACATAGCCTTTGCACTACCTACTACTACTTCCTTAAATTTGTTTTACATTTGCTCTATCTGCAAGCTCGCACTTATTTCTTCTCTTATCCTCGCAAGCATTCTCACATACTCTTCCCTTTCTCTATGATTCAAGAACCTTTCACTTTTGATTCTCGTTTCTTTTCCACCTTTCTCCCGTCTGCTAATAAAAGCATGAACCTATTTAATCGTACAAATCTCAATCATCTGATCAGATAGTCCCATATGATACCTCTTACAGCTTTCGCATCAAATACCTCCTGCAGTATATTCCTTCTTTTTAAGCATAGCTCAATCACTCCTCTTTTCTTGTGCTAAATGAATGTTTGCTACGCGTCTCTTTTACCACAGATTCTTACCATTTTCATTCCATTTACATTATTTCGGGGTATTCCAAAGGTTCCAACTACCCCTCAGTCTGTTACCTATTTGTCCATTCATATCGTCTACAACACATAAACGATACCAATTCCCAATTCATTCCAGAACCTCTTTCTCAGCTTCTATCATTACAAGATCCATGCTCTACAACCATCACATGTAATTCTTAACGCCGCCCCCACACACCCAACTATTCCATCATGCAACTCTAAAGAATTGCCACACACCCTTTACTACTATCACCCTAATCTACATCTGACTTGTTTCACAGAGCAAGCATCTGCAACCTCTCTTTTTAAACACATTAACAGCATTCCCCATCTCCCTATTCCCACATCACGTGTATACCCATCACATTCTAAACACACACTCGATTCACACATTGAGACGGAATCCGCGACATCCCCGGCCTTACCCACCTTGGCGCTCGGGGTAAGGAGCGCTCCAGTTTGTCATATCTTACTGACGGAGAGGGCGTTTGCCCCTCCTAAAGAACCGGGTAAATACTCACTTGCCCCGGATGTCTCTTTCATGAATTTACGTGAACCGAGATAGCGCAGTAAAATCGTCGTAACCGTGCTAGTTCACCCTCCGAATTTCGCCGGGCGAAGAACAATTTCCGTTTTATTGCGAAATACGAGGGGCGGTCACTAAGTTTTGCGAATCGGTAGGGCAACACAGAGGAAGGGAGATGGCTGTTTGTGGGGGTGTTAAGGACAAGTTATGACAAGTCATGGCCTGCAGCCGCACGCTCCTGCCTCGTTTATTTAAGAAGCAGTAGCTGATCGCAGATCGTCAGTCACAATTTTTTCAACAATGCAGAAGGTTGAGCACCGCGCAGTGATCAAATTTTTGACCAAGGAAGGCAAGAATACAAAATAGATCCATGAACGCATGGTTGCAGTGTACACCGACACCGCCCCTTCCTATTCAACCGTGGCTCACTGGAATAGGGAGTTCCGCCATGGTCGTGAGTACCTTGAAGATGACGCCCGTCAGACGTGACCAACGAGGACAATGTGGCCTGTGTGGAGAGGATGATCACTGAAAATCGACGGGTGAAGGTCGAAGAAATCGAGCGAGAACTTGGAATATCACATGGAAGTGTTATCAACATCATCCACGACAATTTGGCCATGACCAAGGTCTCTGCCCGTTGGGTCCCTAGAAACCTCACGCTCCATGATCGACTTCAACGTCGTCAAAGTGCACACGGCCAGAGTTGCACAAGCTGCCCTGCGCGAGTGCGGATTCGAAGAGCTCAACCATGCCCTCTACAGTCCAGATCTGGCCCCTAGCGACTACTTTTTATTCCGCCAGCTCAAGGCTGCACTGCGTGGACGCCGGTTTGGGGACGATGAAGATGCCCAGCTCGCCGTCCAGGAGTGGATTGAACAGAAGTCGGGAGATTTCTGGTTGTCGGGAATTCGAAGTCTCAGCGACAAGTGGCGCAACTGCATTGAAGTCGAGGGTAGTTATATTGAAAAATAATAAAACACTTTTCCTCATATCTCGTTTCTTTATATCCGAATTGCAAAACTTACTGCCCCCCCCCCCTCGTACGTTCGCCGTACTACTTTGCCAGCATACCCCTCTCTGCTTAATAGGAAGTCTCTTGTGAAAGCGTATCAAAAGGATTCTAGGTGTTCTCACATGACCCCTCTTTTTCAAGGAGACGGGATCAGTAAATCTGACTCTGTTTCCGTGGCGGAATCCTACGGGAGTTTTTTTTTCCTACATTCTCCATGGACCACTTTTTTGACACCGTATTCTTTGACTTGGAAAGGGCCTATGATACCGTTTCGCATACGGCATGGTGGACACCATCCAGACTGTGGGGGCGAGAGGACGCCTCCCAATTTTAGTTTATGAGTATCTGCGAAATCGCTTCAGCGTATCGGTGGGGGAGAGCGGTCTCCAGTCCAATAAGGCAGGAAAAGGGGGTCCTGCAGTCAAGTGTCCTCAGTGTGGTTCTTCGCCCTATCAACGCTATCACCTCGGTGCTTCCGAGAGTTCTCACTATACTATACCTAGACTACATTTCGATATCTGGTGCGACCAAGATACCCACCTTGGAGCGCCGACTCAAACAGGCTCTGTACCGCGCCTTTCGCTATGTCTAAGCGTACAGGTTTTAGTTTTCTTTGCGCACGAGTAAGTCGTTGCACGTCTGCTTCCCAACCTGAACCGGACATAAATGTCTCTCTTGTATGAGTTAGAGTTGCATTTTTCTTTGGTCTTGTTTTCGTTCGACGTCTCACCTGGGCGGCGCACATTGGCAGCCTTTAGGGTTCCCTGTACCCGCACCATGGTTATTATCTGTTCCGTAGCGTTCAGCACTTCGGGTACTGATAGGGCTACTCTATTGTCTCAACTGACCTTTGTTCCTTCTAAGCTAGACCATGGATGAGAGGTCTACTGATCCACAGCTGAGCATATATTTCGGAAGGTAGACTCGATCCTGTGGTTGATTGATGCCTTTTGTACTTACCACGATCGCCAACAGCTCCCATTTCTTTCCTGGCTGATCTTGATAGTGACCGTGCCGACGTGAGATTCCAATACTGCCATAAAGTTATCGTGTTTAGTGCTAGGAAACTCCCTCGAGAGCGTGGTGTAACTCCTAGATGGAAGGCGCCATTAAAGCTGCCCAAGACGCCACTGGGGTAGTAGAAGGGATTGACTCCCATGCCATCTCCCCAGTTTAGAGCTAGTGGAGCTCTTAACGGCCGAGCTGGTTGCAATACCCTGCTCGGTTCGGGGATCGAATTGTGATCTATAGTCATACACACAGTACGCTGAATGCCTCTAAGGTGTTAGAATTTTCGCACACCCTAGTTACCAGTATCTGGGACGCCCAGTCGGCTGAGTCTGGAAGATGCCGAGATTTTCTTTGTGGGTTCCTGGACATGTAATGACTGCGGGAAATGAGGGCACCAAACTCTACCCCGATTGGCCTAGCGAACCAACCTCTTGCTTTCCTGTACTCTGGCTACTTGGTAGTAATCAGGAAAGCCCTTCGCGCTGCATGGCAAAGAAGATGGAAAACGGCGGACTTGAACTTAAAGTTGCGCAGCATTGTTCTCCAACCTCTTTGCTCTGTCTACCCACAATCCTTCAACGGTTTCAGGTCGTTTTTGTCGCTTCCAAATCGGACAGAGCAACATTTGATAGAGCTTTCACTTGCATTTCTGACAAGGTTGTCCTAGTTTGGAAGCTGGGTGGGGGGAGCTTTGTGAGCATTACCTGGGTCAGTACCGCTACGGGCTCACCAATTTAATTTAAAGGTCATCGAATAGATTGTCGCTTCAGTCCACCTTTATGTTTATAGGCGGCGGGAGCCTTTTTGGTAGCCGCCACTTTAGTGGGTTTATTTTATAATGGGAAAGGATTAAGACGGCTGATTTATACTCGTTAGTGCCCCAACTCAATCAGGAGGATATAAAAGAGTAGGGACACTAAGGAAAAAGGTCTAAGACTGGGGTTGGCACTTGTTCTGCATAGAAGCCAAGGCCCCATGTCTGTGAGCTGATGGCGGGACACGTCTATCACTATAGGTAATAGATAGGGGTAATAATAAAAGTAAAATTTGACATATTTAAGCACTACTGCCAAATGACAATAAAAAAAATATAATATTTTAAGTTGTCTTTTCTGTGTGTATAAAATGGTAGATTACCTATTTCACTACACCTAGCCTTAATTTCTCTAGACATTCATTATAATTTTACCCTGTAACAGTAGAATCGCATTTTATAAATCATACAATAGTTATGCATGGCTGCAAAACCTATTTCTGTTTTTAACACCTGCTACAGGTGGTGATCTTCCAACCAAAGCACTTGACTTTGAGGGTCTCGCCACAACAGAGTCGTTTCACGCCACAGTTGATCGTAGTTTTGCTGAGCTTGTGTGCGCATTTCAGAATTCTAGGTTACCGGCCCCTGGTGTAAGATGATGTCGAGTGGAGTCTGGATAAGTTACAAGAGGGGCTCGAGGAGTGTTCAGGACGGACTCAACGGGTCTTCGGCAAGGAATCGATGAGTGTTCAAGGATGACACTATTCCGCATGGTCCGCCAACCAATCTCCGCATTACTTTGCCATTGTCCATGGAGCCCCGATTGAATGTTAGATTTTTTTCGCCCATCTGGCGACTGCCTACAAGAGCACGATTCTCTGTAATTATATTATAGCCTAATGATAGGCTCATGAGCATGCGCCTAACACCAGTCAAATAGTCCCAAAGTCTGTGCGCACAAACTCGTCTCGAGTACAGGGGGAAAGCGGTAGCGACCTTGTTCGACCTAGTACCGTGACAGGCAATGTGCCCAAAGATTGCCCAGCTGGTGCATTCAACGAGAATGCCGAACAGTCTGGGGGACAACGCAGTCATCGCAGTAAGGTGCGGACGAGTGCTCCATCAAATGGCGGTGCGTCCCGCGTGTACCCAATTCAAAGACGACAGAGAGCGACCTGCAGCCGCTCCATTGAGGGGAGGGGGATCTACGGGAACAGTCGCAACTTTAAGGTCCACTCGGCGATCTCTCATCATCTTCGCCAGGCAGACCTGATTCCAGACATGTAATCAGTGCGAAACGCCGGTCTGGTCGCCCAATACTCGCGGACACTCTACCGCCCATATTCCCCACAATCCTCACATGTCTAGACGCCTAGCAGAATATAATTTAGACATCCGCCCGGCTTGCGGCACTCAGGGCGCTTTTTGAGTGGCTATAGATCGCAAGCCGGTGCTGAACCGGGCACGATGCGCTATCTCCAGTACGGGCGGCGTATTTCAACCACCAGCACGGCCGTGAAGAAAGATGCACCGCCTGGTAGAGTCCCGTTGACTTGAAAGAGCCAAGAGATACGGCGTGGAGGCCAACCCCCTCCTAGGACGTGGGGCCATCACTGCACGTTGTCGCGGGTCTAGCGTGACACGAAGTGTGCTCCCAAAAGGTCGAATGGAATAGTACCAGCGCCGTGGAAGCTTTGAGAGTAGAGTCGTGGCGAGAAATAGTCAAAGGTGATAACTTTTTAGGGTGACGTCCATTGCAAAACCAGACATACCACCGGCCCGAAAGAAACGCCGAGTTCTCGAAGAAGTTTCCTAGTCCTAAACCCAAAGATCTTAAGAGTATCAGTAGTGTCTCGGCGGCAAAGGGACCGTCGAGATCGATCGCAGATGCAGTGAAAGCAGTTGGTGACTGAAAGAGACGCTGGATCCGCGCATAATGCACTGTTACGGCGCAGAACGAGTGGCATCGACAAGTAGGATTTCATTGGAGGACGTGCGGAAGGCAGCGGTCGCCAGACGGAGGCAGGTGTGGTTGATCGAGTCTTACCTTCCACAATGCACGCTCAGCTGCAGATGCGTAAACTTGCGTCAGTATGCAAGCTTCCAACGAACAAAGGATAGTTAGATAAAGTGTAGCAGTAATCCTATTAGCAGCTAAGTGTTGAACGTTACGGAACAAGGAATGTCCACGGCGTGGGTAATAGAGGCAAGGCTGCGAATACGGACGTCTCAGATGAGGTGTCGGTTGAAAATAATACCGAGGAAACGGTGCGAATCCACCACATCCTGGTGAGCCCGTTTATGAACAAGTCCGGGTCGGGGTGGAGGCGTGGATGACGGTAGAAATGCACCACCTTAGTCTTGGCCAAGGAAAACAAAAACCTGTGTTTCAGCATAGCGAGATATGCTGTTCAATTCCTGTTGGGGTCGACACTCCAGTTGGCATCTGAGCTGCATTAAAAAGGATCGAAAGGTTGTCTACGTAGAGCCTAGACAACCTTCCACATCTCGGCAGCACTTTTGATGTTCATGGCAAAGAGAGTGACACTGAGGACAATTCTCTAAAGGAAACCCTCTTCCTGTCCAGTTTGGCAGGAGAGGGCTCCACTCTACCCGTACGCGGAATCAACTAAATTGGGAGGCGTTATCACGCCCCCATCGTGTGGTGGGCCGCCATGATACGGCATCGGGATTTGGTATCATTGGCCTTCTCTAGATCGAAAAATACCGTGATAGTGCTATATAGGAAGGAAGGCCTCGCATATACCATTTTCCACTTGGAGCAGAGCATCCGACGTGGAGTGGAACTTGCGGAAGCCGCACTCTGCAGAAGACAGGTGGTCTCCGCTGTCCAAGAAAAAGGCTAATCTAACATTTACCAATTTCTCCATCAACTTGCACACACAGGTTAGAGAAAATGGGATGAAGTCGGTCGGGACAGAGTGATCTCTCCCCGGTTTGCTAAAAGTTAGCCGCCTATGGTGGAAACGTTACAGGAAAAAAAAGATGTTTGGGGGAACTTTGTATCGGTTCGAATTGCAAAGCCCAGCCCAGGGGGATAAATGAACAAGAAAAGTGGTCAAATTAAATATATAACTTTACTAAATGAGATTATTTGCAGTAACGGTCGGCTTTCATCTTGCTTCGTCTGTCTAAGAGGGTCTCGTGCAATTTTCCCACACCTCTGGCATCTTTCAACTCTGCCCGGCCGTCGGGGTTGATTTTGATTTTCTTGTCTTGAAACTTTTGGAACATCTTCACATAACTCAGTTCCACCTCTTTTAACTTTCCTTTGTCCCGATCCACCGTAACATCGGACTTCTCTGAGTTACTGAGGAAAAGAAAATTCAGATTAATTAATTTTCAGCTCAACCACACTAACAATAACTGGGAGGTGAGAAAGGTCTGGTAATTAAAAAAATGCCACATATACCACTAGACGGCTTCAACCAACTCTTCCTCTACACAGGGGACAGTGATGCAACAAAAGACCGGAGTCAAACCTTCGACACAGTTAAATACTCATCACTACAATGAACACTAACCACAAAAATCATTTGCCAAGTTCCTAACGAGACGACATGCAAAGTAATACAGTGGCGGCAACAAAAAAAGTGACATTGAATATTGGCAACAGAGATCGATACACAAAATCGCTTTCACAATTTTACTTGCCAACAAGCCAATAAAAAGGGGCTTGGCTTATGCCGTGAGTGGACGACTTTCCTGAGCTAAGACAACAGAACTGCGCTTTATTGCAACTCAAGTGTCTCGTTTGAGCTCGTACAGTGAGGTTTTAGTGTACAGCGCTCCAGCGTCCTGATTTCCTGCATTTGATGTGCTATAACTTCTGTGCAAGTGGATACAATGGGGCGGAAAAAGCTTTCTATTACAGAGAAAAGCTGTGCCTTTACCCTATTAGAGCGGTTAAAGTCTTTTATTGATGTAGCAGCAGATTTATGAACCTCAAGAAATATGATTTATCGCCTAAAACGGGCAGCTGAGTTATTGCTACCAGGTACCATACCAAAGAGGAAGGAGGGCACTGGTGCTGCTAGGAAGACATCTCAAAGGACTGATAATATACTAAGGCGTGAAGTGATGTCAGACCCTTCTGTAACCTCCGCTTCAATCAAGAAAAAACACCCAGACCTCCTCCAGAACATCGCCCTCAGGACCATCCCTCATCGCTTACAGAAGGACTTAGGCCTACCGGCTCGCCGCGCTGCCAAGAAGCCACTTCTTACAAAGGCTATCAAGATGAAAAGGCTCAAATTTTGCAAGACCTATAAACAATGGACAGCTGCCCATTGGAAGAAGGTCATGTTCAGTGATTAGAGCACCTTTAGGCTGGTCAGAGGAGAGTCAAAGATCGTGCGTCGTCCCAGCAATGTGTCTCGGTATGACCCAAAATATACAGTGAAAACTGTGAAGCACCCTGATAGTGTGATGGTGTGGGGTGCCTTTAGTGGAAACAAGGTCAGAGGAGGTCTGTACTTCCTTCCCAAGAATGTAACCATGAGGGGGACTAACTATCTCGAAGTTTTGAAGCAGCAAATGCTGCCATTTTGGGAAATTCATCAGTGTGAATTTTTCATGCATGATGGTGCCCCTGCTCACAGGTCCCAGTTAGTAAAAAAGTTCTTCATTGATAATAATATTAGTGTTTTGGAGTGGCCTGGTAATTCCCCGGACCTAAATCCTATTGAGAATACTTGGAATCTCATGAAAACCAAAGTTCAAGAGACAGCACTAGGCAGCATCAAGGACCTGATAGAATCACTGAAGAAGATCTGGATTACGATCGACAGCACCTACTTCGTAAACTTCCCTGAATTAATGCCCAATTGACTCAGGATGGTCACCAAGTGCAAGGGCAACATGACCAGGTATTAACTTTCATGAAATATTCATAATAAAATATGTAAGTTGCATTTTTCTGTTTCATTTTTCCCGAATTGTCACATGTCACTTTTTTTGTTGCCACCACTGTATACCACAGAAACGCACCACCTTCCCAACGGAGTTTCACAAGAATCCGTATCCCATCTCTACAACCCCAACTACACAGAAGACATCATACTAGTCAAGTGGAATTACATACTGCTCGTATGTAATTCCACTTGACCAGAAACGAAAGTCTGGCTGCAACAGAACCTAATGACCGTGTCTCCCCTACAAAATCTAACTTTTTTTTATAACAAACACACCCGCATCACATCATCAAACTCTTCTTCTAGAAAAAAACGTGTTCAGTGTCACCCTGGTCAAGTGACTAGACTTCAGACAACAAGGAACAAAGTAAACAAAAAATATGCATACGCTGAGCACTCACATACACCTCTTTTGAGGGAATCAATAAAGTGCATTACTCCCACAAGCAGAAGATCAGCCCCACATCTGCCAACGCCAATATGGACAGGGGTCTCGATATTGCAGCCACACAGAAACAACAAACCATATTCTAAATCCTGCCTCACCAAACATCGAACCAGAAAAGAAACCCTGCGGCACACACGTATCACTTTGACAAGGTTCCAATGCGGTCAACCACCCAAAACTAAACACACACGCACCGCATTAGGTTGACACACAAGGATTTTTTTACAGCGCCATCTAGCGACTGGTATCAAGGGGATAGGTAGCCGCAATTAAAATTTCAGCCTAGCACTAGGCTACTTTAAAATTCATAAAAAAAACAACTAAAGAAAAACAAAAAAGAACAAAAGCAAAAAGAAGGAAGCAGGCTCAGAGGTCGTGGGGAGGCCGCCTGCCTTCCCCTGGTGCAGGATCAAGCGACCAACACCAAAGAGAGTAAAAAATAATGGAGGAGGCCAGCCTCCTGCAAATAAGTGCAATAGTCCACAAGCCTGCGTGTACGAATCCGTCTTGAGTAGAAGAAACAAGCGGTAGCGACCTGCTCGTCCCGCCGACAAACCTATACACGCATCCGTTGCAACCAGCAACCAGACAGCCCAACTCATTCACAACACTCACGAAACTAAAAAAAATCAGCTCAGCAAATATACATAGTGTTGGAGAGACCAGGACAATTCATTCATATATACCTCTTATCTAATTGTTCACTCTATCTTCCTTTCTCAAGCCCAACTTTCCTCTGACATTGTCCATTTAAATTTACCCTCGGCAGCCTCCACGAACTCCGCAGACCCCAGATGGGATCTTCCAAAGACCAATCACTCGAGATTTTCTCTTAGGTGTACAAACTTTGGGCATGTTGCTAATAAGTGTTGAGCTATATCTGGTTCCTGGTTGGAGCAAGAGCAGATGTCTATATCGGCCAGGCTGGTGCAGCATTTGTATGGTGAATGCACCAGAACCTTGTCAGTGCAACCAGTTTGTGAGATGAGAGGGATTTTTTTTTTTTTATTTGACGCGCCATGGTTTGGGATTGAAGGGATTACTAGGAGTATACTCTTGGCGTCTATGTTTCGCAGCGGGTGGATAGAGTAAGATGGGTGCGTCGGTCAATGCGTATTGTGGCCTACGCAAGTCTAGAAGATGCTTAATAGGCTTTCTCTTTGGTAGTGGTTGATTGGGTTGGTACGGATGAATCATGTAACGAGGCCTAGTCTTTGTTTTGTCTTTTGGAATGTGTTGGGAATGAATGAATGTAAGATTGTGTGGCCAAGCGATACTATGATAACTGCGTGTGGGAGTAGAGATGTACTGCTTATAGGTGTGGGTAATGGATTCATTAGACTGGCCGAAAATGGTTGCTGTGAGGGTTCGTAATGAGTTCATTATTGTGCTGGTTTGTTGTGTATATCGAACGTCGTCGGAAATCTATTCTATGCCCAACGTGACGCTAAGCATCGCTGGTGTTCAAAAAGTGGAGACACGAAGTGTAGATTGCTTTTTACTGATCATTTTCAGGGTTTATTGAATTCTGTGATGCAAAGTGTAAATCTATAAAAAAAAACACTAGTTAATAAATTTGACTGGAAAATATGAAGCACTAATCTATCTGTATAGAAGCGGGAAGACAGCGGGCAATATTTTCAAAATATTGAACCGAATTGTGAGCATAGATGGCTTTTTTTAAAGCTATCAAACGGCTTGAAGAGTGAGGACCACCCCAACCCTCATCAAGAACACGATGACCAAGATTAGGCGAAATCCATGGAGGGTTACAGACAACTTGTTTTGTAGGCCAAAGTGAGTCATATGACCATGCAAAAATTGCTGAAGGATGATCTGAAACTTCGTCCATTCCAGATAGTTGAAGGACATCTGCTTTTCAACCCAACCAAAATGAAGAGTCGAAAGAGCAAAGCTGCCGCTTCAATGGCTCCTTGATAACCCGCGGCCTCCAGTTCTGTGGTTGGATGAGAAGTTGCTCACTGCCCAGACCACCCACAACACAGAATGATAAGTGTTTGGGCACAAAATAAAAATGAGATTCAGGTTGAACAGCGAGCATCTTCCAGGAGACAAAAGCCACCTCGGCGATGGTGTGGGAGGGCATAACATCAATTGCTCCCAAAACACCATCTTAAATGAGGGGGGGAGGGACAAATCAATCAAAATTTTTATTTGGAAAAATTGAAGGAAAAAGTCACCAACTGGGTGTATGCTACCATATGAAATACCGGCGTAACCTCTCAACAAGAATAAGCAACCTCTCACACAAAACAAATTCAAAATTGATGCCAGGCAAATTTTACTTGGTTTTGGTCAACGGAACTTTGGCCTCAAGGTGGCAGGATTTGGACTTCATGGATTTTGGTCGATGCTTGAGCAGAAATCCTGTATCAAATCTCATCAAAGTGACGATTTTCTAAAGTGTAAACTGGACAATGCTGGCAGAAAATATCAGCTGAAACTTCGCGTGCCACTTTCACTCACGTCATACCTAAACTTCGTCGTGTCATAAATGGGAAAAGGCAATTCAAGTGAATATTAGTACATCATTTTGTAGCGTATAATTATTTTTTTAGTCCAAGTATTATGTAATATTACATTGTGTTGGGAAAATAAATGAATAAATAAGAGGAGTAAGTGGGGTGATCACTGCACGTAATTTACGTTGTAAATAAAGTAACGCAAGATTTTCAAAGAGAGGGGGGGTGGAACCCCCAAAGGTCTTACGCCCACTTGAGGAGATTTCCATATTTGTTTACCTATTTCCATTCATACTTGTCCCAATAACTTCACCGCAATGTTGTAAAGCAATAAGGTACTTATAATTTTGTCTAACCTATTTTTAAACATATTGGGTTGTCCAAAAAGTCCTTTTGTAACTGCCAAATTTCAGACGCTCTGATAGTTAAAAATATTTACCTTTTCATGTCAGGAGATGTATTCATGAGATGATTAGTATTTTAAATTATTTCATAGCGAATCTCCAACATGATAGATTCTATTATGTGCTTTTATTTAAACCATTAAAATGGAGAACAAAGCGGAACGTTATCGTCACATTATGATTTTTTATTTTAAAATGTTAAAAAAACGAGAGAAACTTGCAGGAATATATACGAAGTTTGTGGACAGGCTGCTGTTACAGAACGTGCATTTCAGAAATGGTTTGCACGATTCCGATCTGGAAATTTTTCAGGTGATGATTGCACCGCGTACTGGGCGGTCGAATGAAGCCAACAACAACCAAGAGAAGGAGGGGGTCGAAACTGATTGTCACCTGATAACGAGAGAGATCGCAGATATTCTCCATGCACCCAAATCTAGTGTCGCTAACCAATAGCATAAACTTTCCATGCTTGATGTTTGGGTTCCCAATGAATTGACTGAAGCCGACCTCTTACTCTGTTATCTCTTGCTTAAACGAAAAGAAAACGAACCATTTTGAAGAAAAAATTGACTGGAGATGAGAAATGGATACTCTACAACAATGTGAAGCGGACAACAACCACAAACAACTTCTAAGATAGGATTCCATCCAAAGAAGATTTTGCAATCAATATGATGGAATTGGAAGGGTATTGTATATTATGAACTCCTCCCCATGAACAAAACCATCAATTCAAATGTGTATTGTAAGCAGCTGAATCAATTAAATAGGGCAATACTCCAAAAACGTCCATTACTAGCCAATCGAAAGGGCAGTGTTTTCCACAATGACAAGGCGAGACCTCGCACATCTTTGCAAAAGAGGCAGAAGTTGCTAGGGTTTGGCTGGAAGGTTTTGCTTAACCCTTCATACTCCCCCTAACATTGCTCCTTCTGGTTTCAACCTGTTTCGGTCTTTTTAAAAAAAATTTGAAAGCAGACATTCAATTCTCAAGATGTGAAAATTCCACCTGGATAGGTTTTTAGCTATCAAGGAATATTCGACCTAACTAGAACGGACTTTTTGGACAACCCAATATCAACGCTTGTATTTTGCACATCTGTCGGGCAGTTTATTCCATGCATTGACTATCCGATATAAGATGATTATTATTATTATTTGGAGCAGGGTGTACGCCACTAAAATCTAAAAAGATTATGGAGCTGCAAGAAATAAAAGGGTACGAGGCCCTAAAGTACAAAAGGTTAAAATAAAAGCAATAAAAAGATTAAAAAATAAAAGGGGGGCACAGGGGCACTAAACAAATAGCATGCATTTACTAATATTTACATTTCTAGTTAATTAAACAGGTATATTTACAAGCTATAAAAGAGAGGAAAAAGCAGATTGTATTAAAAATCGGAAGCGGGAATTAGTGCTAAACGAGGAGCCCTCGGCTAATAGGAAGCGCAGTCTATCGTTACATGGAACACGTAAAATAGATGGGAAGCATTCCATACGTAAGGCAGACAGGGGCTGGCAGTCGACCAAAAGATGGGGTACTGATATGAGGGACAAAAAGAGGGGGCGATGTGGGGCACATCGTTACTCGTTAAATGCCGATTCGCAGACGACAAAGGACCACCTCAGACCCCGCGGTTTAATGGAATTCAACTTATTACCGAAGCAGCCATCCCATTCTGACTACCAGTGACCAAATGTAGTAACCTAATAAGATGATAATTGTCACGATAAGGTAGACTGCAACGAGTCAGTGTCCAGGTGGCCGCAATTCGAGCTGCCCGCTCGTTACCCTGGACTCCGACATGACTAGGAACCCAGCAAAACTCTCTGTATCTGGAAGAGTTCTTGACCAACCAGGAATGTATTTTGGACACAAGGGGATGGTCAGAAATTAAAGAGCGTATAATACACTTCTTAAAACGATAAAAAACCGTAAAGGCAGTAAAATGCAAAGTAGATAAAAGGCGTAAGGCTAATAAAACTGCATAAAGCTAGGCGGTAAAAAATGGAAGCTGCCCGCGGTAACGACTCGGAGACCACCGCAGCCCCCACACCATCGCCCGTTGAGACCCATCTGTGAAGAGATTACATGATGGAGTGTGAGAGACCGCATGTTCAATGAACATAGCACGTGCCCCACGCGGATCAACCTAGACTTCTGCATGTCAGAGAGTCATGCAAATATTTGACAAGGGAAATGTCCACCGGGTGGCGGGCGGGAATGAGAAGGGCAAAACTGATTTACGTGGTCCTAAACGGGAAACGTGTTCAGCTACACAAAGTTCCCAGTCATAGGCGGCGACAGACTCTGGGGAAAAGACACTCTTGTAGGCCTCTGAGCAAAGGAGCTGCTGAATAAGGCAAATATACCGTAGACAGACCTGGAGGCGGTGGTGATGGAGCTGGAAAATACCAGCCTCAAAATAAATGCTCGGTATAGGTGAAGTGCGGATCCAGGATACGGAGAAATGAGGAAGAGGCCGAGGAATACACCTCACTACCATAGTCCAACTTGGACTGTAAGAGAGAGGTATATAGCCTCCACATTGTAAGCCTATCAATTCGCGAATATGTGCAGAACATCTTTAGTAAATCCATCTTCCGGAGACATCTCCGTCGCAGCTCACGACGATGGGGACACTAAGTGAGTTTGGGATCTAGGATCATCCCAAGGAACCGAAGCTCTGAGACAAATTCCAAGGAGTTACCCTGCCGGAACAATGGGGGATTAACTTTCTGGCCCTGCTTCTGGTGAAAGTGCATCGCTTTCGTCTTTGAGGCGAAGAAGCGGAACCCTTTATGAAGGGCCGGGCGGTGGATGGTATCAAACGTTAACTGGAGGCAGCGGGTTGCGGATGCCGGGCCTGAAGCGCAGCAATAAAGAGCGAGGTCATGTACAAATAAGGTTGTAGACACTCCTTCGGTCAGAGAGGATACCAGGCTATTTATCGCAATAGCGAATAAAGTAACACTTAATACTGCCCTGGGGAACACCTTCCTCCTGGACATAGAGATCAGAATAAGTATTGCCAACTCTAACCCGGAAATTAAGAGCTAAAAAAATCTGGATAAAAACTGGCAAAAGTCTCCTCAATCTCCATTCATACAACTGGCGGAGGACTCCATGGCGCCATATGGTGTCATAGGCCTTCTCGATATCGAAAAAGACAGCCATCTCATGTTAGTTATGAGCAAAGGCCTCACGGAGAGTACCCTCCATGCGAACAAGATCTGTCGTACTCTGCTTCTTACAGAAACCACACTGGTATGGAGTTAGGAGGCCAAGGTATTCCAGAAACCAGTGCAAGCGAGCATTCACCATTTTCTCCAACAACTTAATAAGACAGCTGTTAAGGGCTATTGGCCTATAATGGGAAGGATACAAACCCTTGAAGGGGGCTCATCTGGAGGAATATAAATTGAACAGAAAGTATAAATTCTATTCGTTAAGATGAACACGAGCTGCGACTGCTTGAAGAGTAGTCCGCAGAATTGAAGGCGCGCAAAAGTGGTAAATGCTCACCAGGAGCGAGACACCACCATGGATCAGCCCGCCAGGGGGTGGTAGCACTGTTAAAAACGGTGAAATAACGAAACTTGCGGAAAGGGCGTTTCCCGAGTTTGGTTTCCTGCAAGCATATAACAACAGGCCATATTTTAGATACTAAAGAAGAGAATTCCTACAATTTGGGAAGGATTCCCTGACAGTTCCATTGAAGAATTACTGCCATCACTCAGAGAGGGAGCGGAGAAGCCCTCACGAACAGGTTCCGTGCGAGAACCAGGCACGGGCGTTATAGGAGTCTCTGAACGACGAGGCACCCCTGATTTAGAGGGGGCGGGGGCTAGTATTGCGAGAGCTAAGTCTGTTTCGACAGACCAAAGTTAGCGAGTCGTGACCCGGAGGAAAGGGTAGACACAAGAGGGATTTGCGGGTAACGTTACTCCTAGGGCAGGGAGGATTATCACTCCTAATGGAGGGTGTGCACCCTACGTCTGAAGGAAGGTCGGAGGTAGTAGATCCGAAGTTTCAAAGGGTCAGGGCTAACAGGAAGGGGGGATGGGGCATACCCCATCTCGCCTTCTTGGTCGGAAGGTTGTGGTATGAGTAAGGGAGACTTGGACGCATCGTTACCTTCTGGGAGTGAGGGTATATCGCTATGGGTGAAGGATACAGCACCTCCGCCTGAGGGGAGGTGGCAAGTTTCAGTTACAGGTCTCAAAGGGACAGGAGTAGAGGAAAGAGAGGATGGGATAGGGTGTACCTCAACTGAAGTTTTTATTGAGGTAGATTGCCCGCCCTTTTTGGAAACTAGTTTCTTAGAGGGAGGGGAAGAGTCGGGAGAGGCCTTACGCTTGGGCCAGAAGTCCTCAGTCATGACGACGTCAGATCGGGAAGCCTCAGTAGATTCGATATAGGCTTGAATGCCGTCCAGTCTCCGGAGATTGGGCACGCTCTGCGGGCGTGGAGGCAATAAAAGGGGAGAGGAATGGGGTATACTAGGAAACCAGACTTGGGTTTGGATAGAAGAAGAGGGTAATACAGCGAAGGGTGGTGCTGCTGCATCCCGGGATGATGACGGAAGAGATGTGGTAGTGTACGGGATAGATGGGCGAGTGGGACGAGAATCCGCTGCCATGCGTAGGACATCGGAGAACCTGACGCCGGTGAAGATGAATTTCTCCCGGACTAATCGACGGGCCTTCCGCATATCCACCTTGGTAGAATCACGGACAGCTAAGACCTCTTTTTCAAAGAGAAATATGAGACACTTTGAGTAAGATGCACTATGGGATTCTCCACAGTTGCTACAGCGTCAGGGATGGTCGCAGGAATAACTATGGTAGGCCTGCCCGCAATCACACACACACACGGGGGTGGTGGTAGACAGTACTCACATGACCAAACATATGGCAATTAAAGCAGCGTCTAGGATTAGATATACACAGTTTGACTGGTATTCGAAGGTAACACGCCTTAATAAGAGTATGCGTTGGGAGATCCTGACGATCAAACGTTAGGAACATTATTGGTGTGTTCCCCCGGATCCCACCAGCGGTTCGCTGTGGTCTAGGAATGTTAATAATCCACTGACTAGCCACTTTGATTGGCGCATCTTAAGGTCCATTAGAACGGATAACGCCCTTCACCGTGCTGAAGGTTGGGTGGGACGAGACAGCAATCTCAGAGCGAGCAAGGGTCTTGTTCGGAATCATGTTGGGAGCGGGAAGTGACCTCCACTACCAGGGCTCCATCATTACTGAACCACATGCGGTGTGGTTCTCCACACCATCAAAAATATTAAGCTTTGATAGGGGAATATCAGATTTCGTTCTAAGGACCAAAAAGCGATGGTAGTCCAAGTCAGGGTCTACCTCTGAGGAAGACATCTGCCGAGAACTGGAACTGGAACGAGATCCAGGAGAACGAGCAGAAGTCGAAATCGATGAAATATAGCGGCACCATGAAGTTCAGCGAGCCTGACGAAGGGTTCTCTGACGAAGCGCCCGAGCTCGGTCAGGGTCAACCTCGTTACACAAGTCTAGGTTCCGCCGGAATCGGGCATGAGCCAACTTGTAGTTTTTGACGACTGTCGCACACTCAGAGGTTGATCAGGGCACAGTTGAGTGACCCGTTACGGGTCGCCACCGGAGAATGGTGTGTGTGGCCGCGTTGTAGATAATCGATGTGAAGTACGACACTACCGCATCCACACCTTTGAAGGTCCCCAAGGAGGCACTTGTGAAAGACGCCTCTCGGAAGCCTTCCCAATCAGCATGGCCTAAGTCCCACTTGAGAGGCATGGCTGGATGAGGGCAAGGATGAACGGCCGATAATAATAGAATAGGGAAGTGGTCACTCTCATGGAGGCCATCAAAGGCTGAACACCAAAATTAGTAAGACAATCCGGAGAACAGAGAGACAAGTCAAAACAACTAAAATAATCCATCTAGACATGAAGAAGAGGTAAAGTTCCTGGTGTTTAAAACGCAAAGACGATAATAAAATGGACTCAAAACATTTTGGCATTATGAGTAACGTCGCCCTAGTATGAGTGACGTACATTAAAATCCCCTGAGTAATAAAAACGGGAAGGGCAACTGATCTACAAGTTCTAAAAGGTCGGGTCTTAACAATGGTAAAGGGAGGGAGGTAAATTGAGCAAACAGTAAAAAGCCTTGTAAGAAAAACCCTTATGGCAACAGCTTGGAGGGGAGGGAAGATACATGGTGGGATGACAAAACCATACCTGACACCCCACTGATAAAAGCCCCAGACGGGAGCAATAGAGTTGAAAATACAAAAACAGGGTACGGTCGGAAGAGGAAGGGTATCCAGTTTGTTCTCCTGAAGACAAACAAAAGCGGGATGGAGAGTCGTCAAAAGGACCGAGTTCTTCCCACTTGGGAAGAAGACCTTGACGATTAGATACCACAGTAGAGATAGTTTTCTTTTGTGGCAGAGATTGAGTATGAAGTGCGTCCCAAAGAGCTGGTGGGACGAAGAGCAGATTTTGAAGAGCCTGCTGTAGCATAAGAAGAGATCCTGGAAAGAGCGGTGACGGAGGATATTTCCGAGGAACTGGTAGAGGCCTCTACCTGTAACTAGGGCCTACAGCCTGGTGGAAACGGGAGGTCGAGGAAAGATTTCCACACGGTAGATCCGGAATCGTGGGCCGAGGACGCTTTCGATGTCTGAGGGGTTGATTCAACAACCGCGGCTGGCGAAGTTGGAATATCATCGGTTTCTATCGGATCATGAGTAGGAAGGTGGGTGAGTGGAGCAAGCAATCTGGGTAAAGTACGAGGCACTAGATGTATTCCTGCAACAATTTGGAGCGATAAGGAGCCTACGTCCTGTGAAGAGCGGGACGGGCTTGTAGACAATGGAGTCAGCTCCACAGTCAACCCGCTTATTTGTGGCTGATGACCCGGGGCCGGGTAGAAGAACCATCACCGGCCGATACAAAAGATTCTTTCAAAATAACGTCTAATGTAGTCAAGGGTCTCACCCTGAGCGGCGGTCCCGGCTAGGGGGGAGTAACGTTAGGTATCTCGGTGTGAGAGCGATGCTTCAAAAGTATATCGGGAATATTTCTGATTTAGCGGTGGATGGGCAATGAGATGCTTCAGGTGTGTCGGAACTCGAACATGATGATAGGATTCGTCCAGCGCAACGCAAAACATCTGAGTAAAGACGGCCAAAAGGTGAAGTTTGTGCTCGAGCACAGTGGCGAGCCTCTCTCACGTCCGGACGCAGAGTCACGCAAAGCGAGCACCTCCTTTCACGGAGTACTGGCGGATTCAGAGCCATGGCAATCAGAACCTTAATTCATACAGAAAAAGGGGTGGCGACAGGGACGACAAAAAGTCCAAATTGGTTGCAGTTGAAGCAATGTCTAGATAGTTCGACGTAGGGGCATACCGGGACACGAAGGTAGACAGCTTAATAAATTGGGGCAGTTCCTGACGTTCAAAACTTAAAATCAATGCGGCAGTTAGTACTCAAGAAAAGCCCGCAGTTTTAGTCACCCTGTGTACAGGTGTGACGCGTTGGGCACTAAGCTTACTCTAGAGACGGATGAGATCGTAGTCCCTTAATTCATTCGAAAGGAAGACACCTTTGGCAAAATTCGGACGTGGATAAGACGAAACGGATGCAGTGGTATGCATCAATCTCATGGGATGCAAACTAATCACGCCAGTTAACGTGTTCGTAGGATTCTTACGAGAGAGTAAACCAGACTCGGTATCTTGACCTATTTAAAAAATGGACTGTTGTCACATTTAGTCTTCTACGACGCAAAGGCAACACAATTGCGGTGCTATTCTTAATCTATCGTCACAGCAAACAGGCAGGAACTAGTGAGTGGAAAACTTGGAATTTCTCAATGGCCATCAAGCAAGCTTTTGAAATAAAAATAGGTTAAGAAGAAAAGTGGTAAAGTTAGCATAAGTGAACATCTGTGGAAGGTACAAGCTCGATTAACCTGAAGAGGAAACTATTTAGGGAGATTCGAGCGGGGAGGGCGCACACTTCTCCAGCTTTGCGACCAAGAAGGGCTCCCATTAGGGAGGGAGGGCGCTGCAGCTTTGACCCGTTAAATAAGCCAAACACTCCCATGCATTGAAATAAAATGCAGCTAACCCCAAATAGAAATTCACTTGTGCAATAACGGTTGAGGCCTTTAGAGAGGAATAACCCTTCCTTACCGTTCGTGTACGCATCTTATGGTCACCATTTGCTCATCGGACGCTTTAGTGCTTCTTGCAATCACTGTGTCCTCATCGTCAATCCCCAGGAAACAATCGTTGGGGGCGAGAAGAGCAGTCTTACCTTCCTGTAGAATGAAGGGGAAATAAACACCACATTCGGAAGGGGGGGGGAGGTCGAGGGGTTAGCCGAGTGGAATCACTACTCTCTAACCCACATCTCCTCTCTGGCTTTTCCTTAGGTGATATATGGGCACTTTGTGAAGGACCAAGGCCTTGGGGAGCGCCATAGAAAAATCATTGCGGGATGGAGCGAATGGAGTGCGATCAAGTGTAGATCAGGGTGATAGCAGTGTTTTTGAGTGAGGAGTATCATGATGGAATGTTAGGAATGTGTGACTTCGAGAATTATGTGGGCAAAGTTGCGACTTGTAGTATATTGAATCGGGAATTGGTATTGGTAGAATGTTGTAGGCGATATGAATGGAGGAATTGGTGAAAGAATGAGAGCTTTTGGTATACCCGGAGAGAATGAAAATGGAGAGAGGGTGAGGGGTTTGGTGCTAAAAGAAACATACATAGCAAACATTCATTCAGCTCAAAATGTGCATGAATCCACATGGGTTGGACAGAGGAGAGGGGGAAAAGTTGAGTAAGATTGATCTGTGCCTAGTAAGAAAGAATATGTTGTAACATATTTAATGTGAAAGCTGAAATAGATTTGAGTGGGGGACTATCTGATAACATGATTGTACTATGTAAGGTTAAAACGGTTGGTGCATTGATACGAAGACATGAGAGTGGAAACGAAGGATGAATCAGAAGTGAAAGTTTATTGAATCATCCAAGAAAGGGGAGAGTAGAACAGAGGAAATAAGTGCGAGCATGGGGATAGAGCAAACTGGTACAAATGGAAGTAAAAGCTTTAATGATAATGACTTTTAATGGTACAGAATCAGTTTCAGAGCATCACACTTCCGTCTTTTAACTGTACATAAACTAACAGTGTAATGCCCTAATCAACTCTATATAAGCAGAAAAAAACAGAATAGTGGACAATAACAAGCAAAAAAACAACAAAATATTAATGACCAAGAGAATGGAGGTTGCATGGAGGAAATATTTTAAAAAAATGGTGGTGTGATCAAGCTATTCCTATCACAGTTGAACCTAAAGTTGCCGTTTGAGAGATTAAAGTTTGGGGTGGAATCAATTAATGCAGCTTCCACTGCCCGTCATTTTAGCCAAATGGAATCAATTAATGCAGCTTCCACTGCCCGTCATTTTAGCCAAATGGAATCAATTAATGCAGCTTCCACTGCCTGTCATTTTAGTCAAATGGAATCAATTAATGCAGCTTCCACTGCCCGTCATTTGAGCCAAATGGAATCAATTAATGCAACTTCCACTGCCTGTCATTTTAGTCAAATGGAATCAATTAATGCAGCTTCCACTGCCCGTCATTTTAGCCAAATGGAATCAATTAATGCAACTTCCACTGCCTGTCATTTTAGCCAAATGGAATCAATTAATGCAACTTCCACTGCCTGTCATTTTAGTCAAATGGAATCAATTAATGCAGCTTCCACTGCCCGTCATTTTAGCCAAATGGAATCAATTAATGCAACTTCCCCTGCCTGTCATTTAGCCAATCATTTGAAATATGAATTTTGCCTTTTTCTAATCAATGCTATGGTCATATGAGCTCATATGTTGAAATGAGGCATTAAACTCATTTCCTGTGTACATAGAATAGGCATTAAACTCATTTCCTGTGTACATAGAATAGGCATTAAACTCATTTCCTGTGTACATAGAATAGGCATTAAACTCATTTCCTGTGTACATAGAATATTTATGTTTGTAAACCTTTTGAGATAGGTTACGTTCATTCGTTCCATGTACATTTCATTGCAATTTTTACAGGGAATTTTGTACACAGTGACTTTATTTGAAGAGGGCTTATTTGAATTTTAAGTGTGCGGGAATACTTTAAGATTGGAATTTCACAAATGTTTAATAATGCCTTTAAGAGGAGAGTTGTAGGGGAGGACAATGCCCTTTGGAGGACGAGGGTTATTTCTACCATGGGTTGGGGATCGGTAGGGGTTTTTTTTTTTACTTTTATTTAAGTTGTGTTAAAAAAATTGGGGATATGGCAGAATAAAAAATGTTTCTGATCTTCTGGATTTCATACCAATGTATTTAGGAACACATTCTGAATGCAAGTAGGAACATTACGACCAGAGTAAAATTGTATGTAGGAATTTAAATGAGAGTGTTAACAATCAACTAAGAGTTGAAGCGAGTTGGAATCTGTTCTGTACTTGTACCATTAAAAGTTATTATCACAAAGATTTGACTTTATATTAAAGTGGGGTGGGTGGCATCACCTCCAATGACCAACACGTCAAATAAAATGGATGCAGCCACAATCCTATAAATAGTCAAATAGTCCACAAGTCTATGTGCAGGAACCCGTCGCGAGTACAAAAGACAAGCAGTAGCGACCCCACCCAGTAGCGGGACAGGTATCGTGCGCGATCACCCAGGCTGGGACAATCAACAAGAATGTGCCGAACAGTCTGGGAACAACGCAGGCTTTACAGTAGGGTGCAGGCGAGCGCTCCATCAAATGGCGGTCCGTCACGCGAGTATGACCAATTAGAAGACAACAGAAAGCGACCTAAATTTGTCACGGCATTAGGGGGTAGGTCCATGGGAATAGTCACGGCGAAATGGCACGCAACTTTAAGTTCCTCTCAGTCGTCCCCCATCTCTTTTGCCAAGCAGCCCGGAAAGCTGGATTCCTGGCCATGTAGTGAGTGTGAAGAAGAGCGAATCGCTGGTCTGGTCGCCCAGTCCTCACGGACTCTTTAGCACCCTCGTTCCCGGCAATCCGCATCTGACAAAGAAACCAGCAAATGATAAACTCAACATCCGCCCGGCTCGCCGTAACCTTGGCATCACGGGTACCATGAACCAGTGGGTGCGGAGATTCCAATGCCACAAGAGCACTCGGAGCGCTTTGTGAGTTGCTATAGATCACAATCCGGTCTCCGAACCGGGCGCAATGTGTTAGCTCCCGTACCGGTCGTGAAGACAGATGCATCGCTTGGTAGAGCCCTGCTAACTTCAAATAGGGCATGTGCCGTGGAACAGACCCGATTGAAAACACGACCAAGGAAATCGCGCAAATCCACCACTTCCAGGTGAACCACGTTTAGGAACAAGTCCGAGTCGGTGTGGAGCCGTGGGTGGTGGTAGAAGTGCACCACCTAGGGCTTAGCCAAAGAAAAGCGAAACTTGTGCAATTCTACAAAGACAGAGATGTGGTTCAATGTCTGTTGGCATCTGAGCCACGTAGAGTGTAGCGAGAACATCTTCTGGTAGCACTGAGGTGATACTGTTGATGCTCTGGGTAAAGAGTGCGACATTGACGACACTTCACTGCGGGACACCCTCTTCCTGCTCCATCGAGCACGAGAGGGCTCTCCCCACCCGTACGTGGACTCGACGATCTAGCAGAAACTTAGAAATAAAGATTGGTAGGCGTCCCCTCGCCGCCATCGTGTGGAGAGTCTCCATGATACTGTATCGCCATTTTTTATCATAGAACTTCAGATAAAAGAAAACGTGGCGTAGTGATGTCTACGAAGGAAAGCCTCGCAGACGGGATTTTCCAGTCAGATGAGAGCATTCAATGCGGAGTGGAACTTGCGGAAGCCGGACTGTGCAGAAGATAAATGGCCTCCGCTGTCCAGGAAAAAGGATAGTCTAACATTTGCCAATTTCTCCATCAACTTGCACATGCAGGAGGTTAGAGATTGGGTGGAAACAGGCCGGGTAGTGATCTCTCCCCAGTTTGCGAAAAGCGAACGCAGTAGCCATTCAACAAGTCTGGGCGGTGTCTGCGCACGAAGCAAGAGCGGAACGCAACTCACTCAACGCAAAACTGTCGTTACAGGGTTCTCCGCCTCTGGAGGTAAAGTCCAGTAGGCGACCTTCAGAGACATCACGACGTGCATTGAATGCTGGCGGAGCAGCATACCTTCTAGAGAATGCGGTCGCGAAGGACTCCGCCACGGATGCGCGGTCCGGGATTGCAGTCCCATTCTCCTGGAGAACGGGAGAGGGGTTCTTCAGGTCGGAGATGTTGTGGGTGTTGTTGCGTGCGTGTCTGGGGTTAGGGCAGTCAAGGAACTATTTGGTGTTGTCAGTGCATTGGTTGCAGCTGGTGCATTTTGGAGATGGGCCGAGGTTTATTCTGTGTTTGTACTAGAGTAATGCAAAATAGCATGACCTTAGTAGAGGCAGGATGAATGTGTAGTAATCTCTCTAATTGGTTTATTTATGGGGGGGGGGGTATATCTAGAATATTGCTTGGTGATAGAGTATTCAGGTGTCTTTAGGTGAGGGTGGTTTGAATGTGTTTTATTAGATTGTGGATTTGGTGGTGATGAGGGTAGGTGTGCTGTGGTCTTTTTTGTGTGTCCAGGTAGTGGGGGTTTCATTGTGAGGTGGTGGTTGAGGTGGGATGGGTTGAGTACTGATGAGATGTTGGGTTCAGAACATGTCCAAGTGCACGTTTAGTGGGAGTACTTTTGTTTGTGTGTTAGTGTAGGATTGGTGTGGTTTGGTGTGCGTTATTCTGAGAGGTTTGGAGCTTGTTTGTGTGGGATTTGTAAAGGGTTGGATGAAATGTTGGCGCTACGTATTGAGGGTAGTGTGGATGAAGTACTTGTATAGTGTGGTGAGTATATGTCCATCTGTTGTCCGAATGTGATGCTTAATAGTGCTTTGAAGGTGCTGGTTTTCTTTATGTCCTTTTTTGTGATGTTGATGATGTGAGTTTTAAATACCATGTGGGTGTCAAGTGTAATTCCCAGGAGGAGGGGGGAAGGCTTTGTTTACAGGGAAGAGTTGTCCATTTAGTCTGATTTTAGGGTGTTTGTTTGATTCATGGTAGTCTGGTGTAAAGTGTGTGATGGTTGATTTTGGCAGTTTTGTGCAAGCTAGTGTGTTTATGTATTGTTGGAGTGTTCTGGTTGCTGTGTGAACTAGGTGGGTGTTGTACAATAATTGAGATGTCATGCACTTAAGTGTTGGTTTTGATGATTGGGAATTGTGGTTGTGGGATGTTGTGTGTGAATGTTGAAAAGTAGGGGTGAGAGTATGGCGCCTTGGGGAATGCTATTGTAAAGCGGCCAGCTGCATGATTTGTGTGTGTGTGTTTGTATGTATGTCACTTGGCCCCTGTCTGTCAAAGATGAAGTTACCTAACCAATTTTTTATGCTGTTGGCGAGTGTGGCATTTATGATTTTGGAGGGCATAGGTGGATATTTTGATATTCTTTAGTGTATTAGTTTTTCAAGTGTTTTGGATTGTATAGATAAAGAAGCATTATGCCAGGTGATGAGAATGTATGGAGTGTTAGACTTTTAGATGGTGTGAGAGGTATTTATGTTGGCCGTAAAGCATGCATTAAGGTGAAAGATAACCAGAGTGAGTATATGACATATGTGTGAGGGTAAGATAAGTTTTTGTTTTGTTTTCTTTAGGTTCTCCTACCGGAAATAGCTGGATAAGAATATAAGGTTGGCTCACAACAACAGGCTGAAGTGGCCCAACGTCACACCCTAGGATGGGGTTTGGCTAGAAAAACTTGGGTCAAAAGACCTTTATTGATTAGAAAAGACACAAAGGCATAGATAAAACTCACGGGTCACTGTCCAGGCCCACACCATGAGCAACTCGGACCTCATTCAGTCTACTAATTGCATTGCCCTACTGAACAGCAATACTTAGTCTACTTGAACAATCCAGCCTCCCTAGGGTCACCATGACTATTTAATATCTTTATGGATGGATTACTGAAAGAAGTATGCATGCAAATGGGGGAAAGGGGGCATGTGATTGATGTGGAATTGTGAGATGGGTTTTATGTTGGTATATACTGATGATCTGGTGTTGGTGGATGAAAGTGGGAGGGGTTCAGAAATGTTGATTGTAGCTTTTGACGGTGTGAGAGGATGTGTAAAAGTAAATGCAGAAAGGAGTAAGGTAAAGCTTTTGAGGGTGAGAATAGGGCAATTAGAGCGTTAGTGAATGGTAAGGGTTTGAGTGTGAAATGTGCCAGGAAGCTGCATGAAAGTATGCTGGTGGCAACATTGGTGTATGGGAGTGAGAGTGGTAAGGAAGAAGAAAAGGTCTGGATTAAGAACAGCGCAAATAGACAACTCGAAAGGGATGCTTGGTCAGTTAAAGGTTGGTAAAAGGGGCTAAGAGATGTTTATGCTTTTTAGGAAGGGTGGAAATGAGGATGTGAATGAAAGTGTTCTTAGGTAGTATGAACATGTATGAAGATTGGATGGAAATAAACTTGTAAAGAGAATATGTGTGTGTGAAAGTGTGTGAAAAGGGGTGGAAAACTGCATAAAATGCGGGTTGATGTGAATGAGTGTTTGACAGAGAAAGAGCTGAGTGAGAAATAAGTGGATGATAGATGTGTAGAGAGAGGGTGAGTTTGAAGCCTTCTGCTCATGGATAAACCTTGACTGAAAGAGAGAGCCTCAAGTACATAGCGCCCCACCACTATGAATAGCTTTGGTGTGGACAAAATGATGGGTGTGCTTACTTGGACATAAAAGGGGGAGTTTTAGTGGCAATGAACCCCACAAAGCTAGATAAAGTCTTGTAAATCTTAAATTTAAAAACAATTTATATTGACTGAAAGATGAATGTGAGATAATTAATTTACCTGAAAGACCGGTTGCCATTGCTCTCTGGAGGCAATGGCATCGGCCATTCCAGTTACTCGCCCTTTGTTGTCCACACTCAAATACTTGCCATAGCCAGACTTAAAAGCAATGAGATCATTTCCAGCAGGTAGAACTGTCAGAATTTCTTCAGGATCAGGCCCCTCACCTGAAATATTAAAATAACCCTTTTTTATTAAAAATACTACTGTTACCCTTAAAAATGCATTATTCTAGATAAACCCTATTGAAATTTAAGGTTTAAATCAATTATATTCTTCAATTATCATTTACTCAAAATTGATTTAAAGAATTATCTCCAACCCAAGCCAATAAACTGTGTACTGTCTCAAGTTGTTGTTCTTCTTTTATCCTTACCTTGATGATGAAACTATCCAACTATTTCTTGGACATATTTGGGACCTCCCTGTGAGAAGTCTTTTCTTGCAATAATATCTTTCATGGCTATGCCAATAAAAATAATCTGCTGAACAAACTAATTTCCTATTCTAAATAGATATAATCAATAGAAATTATGTCAGAAATTTTATAAGTTGTTTAAACTTAAATAAAAATGGAACACACTTTTACCACTTAGCCTTTGCAACTTGCTATATATATATACTAAAAATAAATAATAAAAGCAACTTTACCATGATCATGAGGTGCTCCAACTGTGAATAAACCCTGATTGAGAGCCCTTATATAGATTGGGGTTTCACCAAACTGAATGGCCACTGAGCCAGTAATCTGTCAGGTCAAATATGAATTTTCATTAATATATAAAATGGTCATTCAATTTGGAGCTCTCAGAAATTGTATTGTCATCTTAATTAGAGTGAGAAAGGGTATGTAATATTGGGCCATGTGGATATTCCCCATTGTTGTAAACATATGCTTTTATTATGGATGGAATGCAGAGAGAAGTAAAAGTAGGAAAAAAAGGACAGGGGTGTAAGGTTACAGAATGGTGATGGATGGGTGCTATCTATATTGGTGCATGCTATTATTATTTTTTTTTAATTTATAGTGAAAGGGCAATCTCTGCAGAAAATTTATACGATAAAGTTCAAAACATGAACATGACAAAGCAGATGATAAATACAAACTTGATTCATCCCATAAAATTCTATAAGTTCATCACCACTTGCATGCTTTGCTATCATCATGAAGACAAAATAAAAATAAAATAAACACACTGATTCAGTTCAATTACATCTGACTAATTTATTTACTTGCAGTAACTCTTTTCTTAACTACAAGTTGAAGAAAGGCCTGAGTTGCCAGCAATTACAATAAAACTAATATATTTGTCATATGCAGAGTGCTATAATAAAGTTAATGCAATAAACTAAAATTTTCAACAATCTGCAGCTGGGCCACTAAAGTTGTAAGATGAAAATTTTTGCCATCCACAGCCAAGAGGTTAGTATCTAGAATACATTAAAAAAAACATTGCTACAGAAATGGAGACCAAAATAACAAGATCAAAGCACTAATGAATATCAAAGGCTTGAATTTAAACTGTGCAACAACCCCCCCAAAAAAGTGAGAGTATGCAAGCCCAAACATTAGACCGCTGGAGCAAGACTGCTATAGAATGAAATAGAAACATAAAAGAGTGAAAGATAAACAATTTGAGAGGGATGTTTTGAATGTGAGGCCACAGATCATTGAAAAAAATAATTCATTAATTTCTCCTCTAATTTAAGTCCACATTTGAAGAATGGTAACCTAGCTACTCTTGCCTCGATTAATGAGAACCTTCCCAAATGGACCTCTCACTAGCCTAGTGGATAAGGAGTTGGATTTCCAGTGAGAGGAGACCCAAAAAGTTTTTAACACTCCAAGCCCCCTCCTTTACGCAGACAATACTCCAGCCTCCTCCTTTGCGCAGACAATACTCTAGCCTCCTCCTTTGCACAGACAATACTTGAGCCTCCTCCTTTGCGCAGACAATACTCCAGCCTCCTCCTTTGCACAGACAATACCCCAGCCTCCTCCTTTGCCAGACAATACTCCAGCCTCCTCCTTTGCCAGACAATACTCCAGCCTCCTCCTTCGCACAGACAATATGTCCATCACTTCCATTTGTGATGAAACTGAAAGGTTTTCTTATTCACATTCTCCTCACATGGAATGGTTGACTTTCCATTTGGCGGATAAAAGGTGTCCTTCTCACCGGTTGGTGGCTAAACAATGTACTACTGCCCTTTTTGTATATTCCTAATCTCAACAAGGAGTGCCTCCGGAGGCTAGAAGGCAAAGCTGTGTCTTTTAAACTCCAGCCACCCTGTGGGGCAAGAGAAAAATAGGTGTAGTGCAGTCAGTCATATCCAAAGGGATACGACACCACCACCACATCCGGATGCAATCCCAGAGTGGGACCACCCCACTTGTATGCATTCTGCGTGAGGCTAAGTTGAAATTGATTGGTCACTAGCACAGGGAGGGGTGCTATAAAATTCCCACAGCATGCAACAGCCTCACTCCACTCTAACCTGCAACCTCAGGACAATCTTGCAGAAAGCATGGCCCACTTAATTGTAGTAACGTTGGCTGGGCCTAGAACACAGGCCAGAAGGAGGGAGCAAAGCTTCCATCTGCTCATGGGAAGCTATAAACAACAACAGGAGTTCCTTGTGGTGCCTTAAGATTTCCCAGTGATTGTTATTCTGATCTTTATGGAAAAAGCATTATCCAGGTAGGGGGACTGTCTAGAATTGAAAAGGGGGTGGGTGGCTTCATTAACTATCTAATTTTCCTTATTATCTGAATCTCCACCAAAATCTCTCCCCTTGGCTAACTTGTGTTTTAAGCACTCTAAAAGTGGAGTCTACCTACTATTGTAATCCATAGAGCAATATATAGAAAGGCCACGGTCAAGGATTATAATCTAGAATCAAGGTAGTCCACATATAGCAATCATTTGCCTACAAGAGATGGGTAGCTAAGTTATAGTCCATTACTCCATTTAAATATTTGTTCAAATGATTTTCATCCCTTTTTCCAATTATTCATAACAGTATGATTTAGAAATGCAAATTTTTGGAACAGTGTGAATTTAAGTTTGAGTCATCGAGATATACTTGAAGCTTTTATCCAAGTTATTTCTAAGAATGTCTTTTCAGTTCAAAAAATGGCCTGAGCTGTGAAGCTGCTCCTCTTGTAAAGACATGTAAAGGGTCATTCAAGATTTAAATTCAAATTTTGGAGAGCAATGAGCGAGCACATTTTGCTTCATTTTGGCAAAAAAATGAGTTGTAAAAATTAAGTAAGCATTCGACCAATGGTAATGGGATTCTTAGTTAACCCCTAACTAGTTAATTGTGCCACTGGTTCATCTTCAATTGTGGATCAGGTTATCTGACAAAATAATAAAATTCACATAAAGATCAGACTGACAGTCCCTGTATTCATGGACCAATCTAAGAGCCATAAAAAAAGTCCCCAGATGTGTGCCTGATGCTGTGTGAAAGAAATTTATCCATTAAGCAGCCAATGACTAAAACTATCAATGATAATAATACCTACTTACATCTGCTAAACATGTTGCTTTCCACCATCCACCATGTTGAGCAGGGTCTTCATCTTGCTTACTTCCTCCTGAAGGTTCTTCATCATGCTTCCTTTTCTTTGATTTGTTCTTCTTGTGATGTCTGATAATTAAAAAATGCTTCTATATTGATGAACAGTATTTAGTAAATGATACCCATAACCCTACTGTAGTAGATCCTCCACTTTCTTAGTTTTCAGAATGATATTTCTCTGAGAAATTGAAAGACATTTTATTCTGCAATAACTTCATCTAACTACCCCTATGGTATCTATACTTAGCATTTTAACTCCTGCCACAACTTTATACATATTCCATTCATTTCTTCTTCATAATTTCACTATTTAAATACATGTTTTGGGTATCTATTGCCTATCTTTGGTAATTCACTTATAATTCAAATCAATAGTTTGATTTTAGGGAAGTTAACTCTTTCACCCTTGGTTAGGAGTCTATCCAGGTAATCAAAAACATGAAGGGAGATTGGAATTTTAAAAAAAGTAAATAGAAAATAAATTATAGTAAACAAGACCATGGAAAAAAAAGTAATATAGCAAAATTCATTATCTTAACTAGTATGAAGGGAAGCATAAATTCCAAGCCTCTATAAACTGGTAAATAGAGCCCAGATACTAAAACATATCGATATGACCCCTTCAAAAAGCCTCTATTCCACTACCATAGTTCCAGGAACCTTCTTTTCTTTTCTTTTACTCTCTTGTCATGCCTTTTTGATAAGGTGTTAAGCATTAAAATCTTCCTAAATATACTTTTGACCATTTATTGGGTGCAGGGAGACATTTTGACCTGATCTAGTTTGTCCTAGCAATAGATCTATGTAAACCCTCCTTTTTCATTTTCACATTATTGCATGTTAATTTTACTATGTCATCTATATTACTGAATATTTGGAGCATAATTATTTCAGAGAAAACTGGGCCAATTGATCTGTAATTCAATTGTTGTAAGTTCCTTTCCTCTAATTAGTCAAAACTGATGGACTTATATTCACCCAAATTTGTATAAATAATCACCCCTTTGGCAACATCCAACACCTCCTTGAGGGGTGAAAAATAAAGGAAGATAGTGTCAATAGACAAAAGCTGGCAATAAGAGAATGGTAAAGGAAGGCCATTATTGGAAGTGTAATGACCCATTGGAAAAGTGGTCAAACTTGAATATGAAATGAGCAGTACTGTCCAGAGATCAGTTATACTAAGAGTAGCGATTGAGGAGGAGGAGGAGGAGGAAACAAAAGCTAGGATATTGCTGTGTATATGGATGGGAGAGGAGACATATTGAAAGATTAAGTTCAAATATTTCTGAGAGCCTGCAAAAAAAGTATGGTAGGAAAAAATAGTTACTGAGAATAAGAAAATGAAAGGTAGGAGTCTTAGTTTAGCTCACCTAAGTTAGCAAACAAGTTAACCAAGGAGTGACCAGGGAAAGGTAATAGATAACTGCAACTGTGAGAGATAGTACAATGTGGAAGGAAGCAGGAAGGAATGTCATGGGGTTGAGTGGAATGAGGGAGGATAGATGGCCTGCAATAATAAATCAAACACCACTGCCATGTCCAGGAACATGTACCAATCAGGAAAAGTAGTAGAGGAGATAGAATTAGGAGGGGTACTTTACCTTTGCAAACACAGCTCACACCTGGTCCCTTCTCTATGCTCCTAAGGAGCAAAGAAAGAAGCTTTTCCTAAAACCTCAACCTAACAAAATTTCATGTTTCCCAATGCAGAAGAACCAACTTCCCAGAGGAGATTAAATAAAAAAAATAAGTTCAGCCTTATTAAGAGACAGGGCAGAGAGAGAGAGAGAGAGGGAGAAGAAGAATGGATAAAGAGAGTAGGAAACAATGCAGGAGGTGAAGTAGGTTGAGCCAGATGGAAAAAAGTGCAGATCACCTTAAAAGCCAAGAGCATTAATAGCAAAATATAGCAGGATCTAATTTCACACATTTTATGAGTGAGAGTTGAAGCATTAATATTTTACTAACTATTTTAAACTTTCAATGCAGCAATCACTAAGGCATATGATTGTACTTACTTCTTGTCTCCTTTTAACTTCAACTTCCCAGGTTTAAAAAGCTTATATTCTGACATTGCAAAATATATAAATATAGGAATTTAGTACACTGGTTTACAATTGAGTTTGATTAAAAAGTTTGGGGGTGTTTTCTAATGTTAATTTAAGAGAAAGAGTTTTCTCCCATCAAAAACACTTAAAAACTTCCCAGTGAATTAAAGACATAAGAAATCACCTGAAAAATAAGATAAAAAAAAGTAAAAAACAGACTGAATAGCCAGTTATCAATTAATGAAATTAAAAGTGACAATTAAGTAGTTCAAAAAGTGTAATATAACAGATAACAAAAGAAATTAAGATAAGAATGTAGTTGCAGTACCCCTGACAATTTTAATTAATATTAGCGCTTTCCTATGTGTTTTTTATACTGATTTTAAAAATATTATTCGTTTTCATCTGGAAAATGCCTAGTTTTTGAGAAATTAAATTTAAAAGCTCTCTCAAAAAACAGGTTTCCCAGGAAACTGAACACAACTTTTGGATTGCACTGCAAAAAACTACATAGGAAAACACCAAAAAAGCTAAAAAAACCTAACCTACCTAAAATATAATCAAAACTACTAATTTAAACTTAACCTAACTGGCTAACTGGATGGAAAAAAATGACACCCTGCCTACAAAATAAAATAACATTCATGGATAACAAAAGCCAAAAGGACCTATCAAAGGACATCCAAGTCAATCACCTACCAACATACCTCAATGAACTACAGCCAAAGGTTAGTGTCCATAAAATTACCTTCAAGTATCACCATTCAAGAATCATCAAAAGCTCTACCATGAAATAATATCCATATTAAACTATGTACAACTCATATCCTAAGACAAAACTCACGAATAAACTTCCCTCCCCATATACTCATCCAACCTGCAGTTGAAAACATTTAGATTTGTACTCTCTATTAATTCCTGCGGAAATCATTCCCAAAATCTACCACTTTATTGTAAAAAATTATTTTCTTAAATCCAACCTAAACTACTTTTTCTATTACTATCCTCCAACTCAAATAACCTCGCAACATACAAATTATCCATCCCAGAAGAAATTTTAAAAAAGTTTGATCATATCCCTTAACATAACATAACATAATTTCACGGATGACAAAAGCCACAAGGGCCTATCAAAGGTCATCCGCATCTGTCAAAACCCACCCACAAAAAGCACCATCGCCAGGAAAAGACAAAATCAAAGTCCCCCACAATATAATATAACAGATGACAAAAGCCACAAGGGCCCATCATAGGTCATCCGAGTCAAACAGCCTCTTTTTTAAGGCACCCAAACTCCCAAGAAAACTACATCCAGAGGATTGTGTCCAGAAACAAGGGTATCACCAATCAAGGCTTGTCAAGAACTAAATCATGGAGCTATAGATATATACAAACAATATTAATATATACAAAACTTAGCAACCATCACAACCTTCCCTCCCCATAAACTCATCCAACCTTCTCTTAAATGCATTTAAATTTGGACTACCTACTACCCTCCGCAGCAATTTGTTCCAGAAGTCTACCACTCTATTGGTGAAAAAATATTTTCTTAAATCCAACCTACACCATTGCTTTTTAATTTTCAAGTGGTGACCTCTAGTCCGATTTCCATCATCTAACTCAAAAAACTTGCTAACATCCAATTTATCTATCCCAGAAAAAATTTTAAACAGCTCAATCACATCCCCTCTCACACACCTCCTTTCGAACGATATTTAATACCCTCAGTCTATCTATATATTCAAGGTGCCTCAGGGAAGGAATAATCTTTGTTGTCCTCCGTTGCACTGACTCAAGAAGGTTAATATCGTGTCTAAAATGTGGGGACCATGCCTGTATACAGTACTCTAGATGTGGCCTAACATAAGAGTTATAGAGTTTAAGAATAACCTCCTTACTTTTGTAACTGACATTTCTTTTAATGAAACCCAGCACTCTATTTGCCCTATTTCTTGCTTCAATACACTGCTTAGAAAACCTTAATGACTTATCTATTACTACTCCTAGATCTTTCTCATCCTCTACTGAGCTCAGCCAATGCCCATCCATTTTATAGTTAAATTTTCTATTATCTTTTCCCATGTTAATAACTTTGCACTTATCAAGGTTGAAAGTCATTTGCCACTTATGTGCCCAGGATAACAATTTATTTAAATCCCCCTGCACTTTAAAATTATCATCAATATCTTTAACTACAGCTGCTAATTTGGTATCATCCGCAAAAATTGACAATTTATTATTAACTGCCTCCCAAAGATCATTTATAAAGATGACAAATAATAATGGACTGAGAACTGATCCCTGAGGAACCCCACTGATAACATCCCTCCACCCTGACTTTACACCATTTAGCACTACCCTTTGCTTCCTGTCTTTCAGCCACTCAGCTATCCAATTTGAAACACCCCCACATATCCCAATCATTTATAATTTATGAACTAGTCTCCTATGTGGTACCTTATCAAATGCTTTCCTAAAATCTAAGTAAATTACATCTACATTCTCTCCCTTATCTACTTGATTTGTTAGAAACTCCAGAAAGTCTTGTAAATTAGTCAAACATGATCTACCTGATCTAAACCCATGCTGAGCATCGCTGATTAACCCCTCCCTCTCTAGATGTTGGCAAATCCCTTTTTTAACTATTTTCTCAAGAATTTTACAGACTACAGGAGTTAGGCTAACCGGTCTAAAGTTATTTGGATCCTCTTTACTACCCTTCTTGAGTGTGGCACTACATCACAGAGGTGATACCGTTGATGCTCAGGGCAAAGAGTATGACACTGAGGACACTTCCCTGCTCTATTGGGCTGGAGAGGGCTCCCCCCATCCAAACGCAGAATCAACGATCTCGCAAAAATTCAGATATAAAGATTGGGAGGCGTCCCCTTGCCCCCATCGCGTGGAGAGTCTCAATGAAACGGTATCACTATGCGTTATCATAGGCCTTCAGATCGAAAAACACTGTGGCATAGTGCTGTCTAAGAAGGAAGGCCTCACAGATGGCATTTTCCAGTCGAAGCAGAGCATCTGACCTGGAGCGGAATTTGCAGAAGCCGCACTGAGCAGAAGTGAGATACCCGCCACTGTCCAGAAAGAAGGCTAATCTAACATTTACCAATTTCTCCATCAACTTGCACACACAGGAAGTTAGAGAGATTGCGCGGAATCCAATAGGGGTAGAGTGATCTCTCCCCGGGTTTCGAAAAGCAAGCAGAGTAGCGATTCGCCAGGAATCTAGGAGGATACCTTCTACCCAGATCCTTTTTAACAAATCTAACAAAGGCCATGCCTGGTTCGCACAGGTGTCGAAGCATGGCATACAAGACATCGTCCGGACCAAGGGCAGTCTCCACACACAAAGCGAGAGAGGAACGGAACTCACTCAAGAGTAAACCTGTTGTTGAAGGGTTCTCCACCTCTGGAGGTAAAGTCCAGCCAGCAGCCTTCCACGCCATGACGACGCACATTGAATGCTGGTAGAGCAGCATCACAGCTAGATAACTTTCCCCAAATCCTTTTGACTCACTTCCACACCTCTGCTAGAGGGGTCTTCCCATTAAGTGAAAACACGTATGCCCGCCAGGAAGAGCAGCGGGCATGCTTCAAAATATGCAGGAACCTAGCCTTAGCCCAGCGAAATTAAGCAACAGTGAAATCGTTCAGGCGTGGCTTATATCGCATGTAGGCATAACGCTTCTGTTTGAGGGCTGTCTCACAGTCCGCTGACCACAACGGTTGTAGGCGCCTTCAAAATGGCCAGACGTTCTAGGAATAGTAGTTAAGCCCAAGGCGATGAGGTTGCCGGAGAAGAACTCAATGGCCTCATCTACCGACCTAAACTCATCAAATGAGACAGAGAAATCAGTCATTTCCTGAAATGCGGAACACCGCGGCTGTGCCAAGCACCACAGGGGCAGGCTCTCGGGCGGTAGCAGGCCAGAAAATGATATTTGAATGGAAAAGTGATTAATACCATAGAGGTCATCGACAATCCCACACCCAAAATAAGGCTGTGCATCCGAGAGCACAAAGATAGATCGAGACAGGATTGATAAATCAGTCATTTCCTGGAATGCAGACCAACCCACCCGTGCTAAGCACCGCGGCAATGAGATCTCGAGTGGCAGCGACCCTGAAAATGATATTTGAATGAGAAAGTGGTATCCAAACATGGAGGTCATCGACCACCCCCCACCTAAAATCAGGCTCTGCATCCGGCGACCACAAAAATAGATTGAGGCAGGAAAATGAAGCGGTTCTCGGGCAGTGATGCCTAAACTCATCCATATGTAGGAGACCTATCTCCCGCTCGCCGATCAGTTTGGCAAGGACTTGACCCCGGGTATTAAGACAGTAGTCTCCCCAGAGGAGGTGTATACCGCTCAGATATCCGAGCAAGAGAAAGAGCCTCAACAACCGTGCCACAACATGGCGGAAGCCCCCCGCATTGAAGTCAGCTGACGGTGAAATGTATACAGAAATAACAGTATACCTCCTATCCAGGTGCTGCTGCACAGCTACTGCCTGAAAGGAGGTATCTAAGTCAAAGAGGAGAACAGAGACATCATGCCTGGTGTAAATCACGCATCCTCCTCCCCAGCCCCCATCCTGTGGTGGTGAGGTCACAAAACCCTTATATCTCAGGAAGATGGGCAGGGGGCACATGCCCAGCATGGTATCCTGCAAAAAGATACCTAACAGGAAATGGAATGAAACGAGCCTCCACAGAGTAAGAGGCCCCCCAGGACAAAAGAAAATAGTAAAAATCAAAATAAATATGTAGCATGTAGTGGATTAACCACTACTGTAAAAAGTCATGTAAATAGAGCAGTTAGAATTAAAAAGTTGATGCACAAACTCAATGTATTATACACCAATGCAAATTCATTACCTAATAAAATGCATGAGTTGAAGATTAAAATTCAGTTACACAAGCCAAAAGTAATAGCAGTGATGGAAGTTAAACCTAAAAATCTTGGGAGAACAATGTTAAAAAATGAACTAGAAATTGGTTATTATTTATTTACAAACTTGGAAAAAGAAAATGGAAGGGGTGTTGCTTTGTATATTGATAATGATATCGATGTAAGTGATATGGAAATTAAAACTGATTTTGAAGAGAGTATATGGTGCAGCTTAAAACTTACAGGTAATGATTGTCTGCTACTGGGATGCATTTATAGAAGTCCCAATAGCAGTGAGGAAAATAATTCAACCTTATGTACAGTATTAAGACAAGTGGCAGAGAAGGGAATATACCCCCATTATGATAGTAGGTGACTTCAATTACCCTGAAATAGATTGGACAAATTGGCACTCATCAGAACATCTCAATCATAGAGCAAACAGATTTATTTTGGCAATGCACGACTCATTCTTATTCCAGCATGTCACTGAGTTTACAAGGTATAGAATACATGAGCAACCGAGTCTATTGGATTTAGTAATTACAAACGAAGAAGGTATGGTTACTAACATAGATTATGATATGAATCTTTATACTAATATGCAGAAAAGTGAAATGAAAAGATACAACTATTTTAAAGGTAACTACGAACAAATGGCATGGAAGCTTGGGGAAATAGACTGGACAAATTGTATGATGAACATGGATGTGCATGAGGCATGGAGCTTTTTCAGCAATCACTTGAGGAAGCAGATGGATGAGAACATTCCTGTAGTGAAGGCCAAGAAACATGGTAGATCTTACATAAATCACAGGGTGGAGAAAATAAGAAAACGTAAGTTTACTAAATGGAAGCGTTTTAGACTCACACATGATAGTCAAGATGAAAGGTTATATAAGGCCGAAGTGAATGCACTCAGAAACTTAACAAGAAATTTAAGAAAAGACTTTGAAAAGAAACTGGCTTGTGAGATTAAGCATAACCCCAAAGCACTTTGGAAATATGCTAATAGTAAACTCCGGACAAGATCTAGGATTGATGACTTGGACTGTGGCAATGGTAACACAGCAAGAAATTATATTGATAAAGCAGTAACATTAAATGACTTCTTTTGTAGTGTTTTCACTGAGGAGGATCAAAGAAAAATACCACAGTTAGAAAACAAATATGCTGGCAGTAACCCATTAGATCATGTGGTAATTAGTGAAGAAAAAGTGAGAAACTAATAAAACTGAGAAAAAACAAATCAGCTGGACCAGATGGTTTTCACCCCAAAATGTTTAGTGAAATAGCACCTAGTATTAGCCTACCATTAAATATTATTTACAATAAATCTCAAGAAACTGGTGAAATTCCACAAGGCTGGAAAGATGCCAATATCACCCCAATCCATAAAAAAGGAAGTCAATGGCAGCCTGGAAATTATAGGCCAATAAGTCTAACAGCAGTTGAATGTAAGATTATGGAGACAATAGTAAGAGACGATATTGTCAAACACATGATTGATAATGGTCTTTTTGCTGATCAGCAACATGGTTTTGTCCCAGATAGATCATGTACGACTCAGCTACTCTTATGTTTGGAGGAATGGTCACTGTTTGTGGAGCATGGAAAGAGCTTTGATGTTGTGTATTTGGACTTCCAGAAGGCTTTTGACTCAGTGCCTCATAAAAGACTTTTAAGTAAACTGAAAGCTTATGGGATAGAAGGAAAATCGTATTATTGGATAAAAAGCTTCTTGATAGGCCGAAGACAACGGGTAGTCATGAATGAAGACATCTGACTGGACAGCAGTGAAAAGCGGTATACCACAGGGAAGTGTTCTGTGGACCAATTTTGTTTGTGTTGTTTTTCAATGATCTACCTGATGCTGTATCAAGTACAGTTAAAATATTTGCCGACGACACAAAGATTTACAAGGAAGTAAACACATCACAAGATTATCAGGACTTGCAGGGAGATTTAAGGAAGCTAGGTGAATGGTCTAATCTGTGGGGTTGAGGTTTAATGCAAAAAAATGTGAAGTAATGCATTTTGGTTTCCACAATCAAGACTATGTATATACCATGGATGGTGAAATACTGGATCAAGTTAAAGAAGAGAAAGATCTAGGGGTAATCATTGACTCTGAATTGAAATTCCATGCACAATTGTCCGCTGCAGTTAAAAGGGCCAACCAGATGTTGGGAATTGTGAAAAGCACATTTGTAACATTTACCAGAGATACCTTGCCACTGTTAATAAATGCATTAGTTCATCCCCATCTGGAATATGGCAACATCATTTGGTACCCACGATTCATCACCGATGATATGAAGGTGGAATCCGTACAAAGAAGAGCTACAAAATTGGTTCCGGAATTGAGTGATCAAGAATATAGCAAAAGACTGCGTCAGCTTGGACTCTTTACTATGAAATATAGACGCCGTAGAGGTGATATGATTCAAGTTTACAAGCTTCTAAATGGAGTGGAGAGAATTGACCCTGGCCTATTCTTCATACCTCAGGAATATTCAGCAACGCGAGGTCATTCCAATAAACTATTTAAATACCATTGCCAGAAGATGGTGAGGAAAAATGTATTTGGCCAGAGGATTGTCAATGACTGGAATTCTCTGCCAGATCAAGTGATCACAGCCACAAGTCTCCAGTCCTTTAAGAACAAGTTGGATAAACACTGGAAAGCCAACTGGTATAGCTACATGTAGCCAGCATCATAGAAATTTTCACAGTTGCTCGGAGTCCGCAGCAATTCCATTGAAGGAATATTCCCTCCAGGCCTAGCTTGGAGGAGATGAAGGGGCCCTCTTCAAAGAGAAGACCCTCACGGGAATGGCTGTACGCTTACCGGAGGTAGATCTCCGGCCGCTCTTGGCCAGACAGAGCACTGAAGATGCTGTCGCCTTTGAGTCTTTTTATCCCTCTACCTTGAAACCTTAGGTGAGCGGTGCGGCTTCAGAGGTGGGGGTCCCTCTTTTGGTAGACCCACCATCTCCAAGCCATCCAACCCACCACTCGGTGTGGGTGAAGGAACCGCTTTAATGCTGTCCTCCTTTTCGGGGGCAGCTTTAGGAACACCAGAAGATGGCCTCACAACCAACTTCAGGGGCTTTGCCTCTTGTGAGTCTAGCGACTCGGTGGAGGTGTGCGGCAGTCTTGCCTTACGTGAAACAGTCACGCTGGGGATAGGGAGGGAAGCCTTATTTTTAACCGGGGCTGAGGGTGAACCCTTTGTGTCACTAGCGTTATAAGGAAAGCACCCAGGGTGGGTAGGACCCGCAGAAGGGTTCTGAATGGGCGCGAAAACGACCATGCTCATAGGCCTGGAGGGGCCAGGAGCAGAGGGTTTTTCTTAATATTGAGGCATAGGATGTACCAAACAGCGCCAGGCATGCCAGGACCAAGTCCTTAGCCTCTGCAAATGAGAGGCAATCCTGTACTTGAACGGCCAAGATTTCCTTCTCAAGGAGATATGCACCACATTGCTTTAAAAAAGTGGGTTGCGTCTCTCCGCAATTGATACACTTAGCCATACATGATTTGTATTTATCATATGCGGCCTTGGAGCAACTTCCACAGACTTCCACATGAACGATTAACATGGCCAAAGCGGTGACAGTAGTACCACCTCCATGGCAGTGGCACGAATGCCTTCATGCGGTAACGATACCAACCAGCATGCACCAATTCAGGGAGCTTGTCAGTGTAGGGGTGGGTCTCAAGACCCCTCCCTGTTTTCTCATCATACGCTCGACCTTGACCGCCTCATTGTCAGCCAGCTCTAGAGTGATATCTTCTATGAAGTAGTCCATGAGTTCCCTCGCATAAACTACTCCTTTCACAAAGTTCATGGTAGGGTTGCACACTCACAGGTGTGCAACCAAAGTGTCCGAAGGGCACTAATCATGGCTGCCCCAGATGGATTTGACGCACGAGTCAAAAGGCTCCCATCAGAGAAACGGGTCTCTTTGGCTCTCTACCAATCACAGTAGCTAAAGCTCTCATCTGATGGATTTTGTTGCCCTTATCCAAAAGCTGCCATGAGTGGAACAAATAACAAGGAAGCATTTGAAGCCAGCGGGCTTGAAAATGCCAGGTAGCCTCTAATTGAGGGGCCACGACGTAATCGAGGCTCCGCTATGTGCAGTTATAGTCTTCATCTAGGAGTCACCACCAGGGGGAGCAATGGGGCCAGATGTGCCGATCTTCGCTTGGTCACTCGCCAAAGCGGCTCCGTCCCCGCAGAGGGAGTGGATCCCCGAGTCTTCTTCGTCTTTTTCTTTTTAAGAGAGGAGGGCGGGAAATGAACCCGCTTCTCCCCTCCACCGGCAGGAGCCCCCAGGCCAGATGGACAACCTCAGCAAGATCCTTCTCTGAGATGGAAAGGTCTTGGCTGTCACAGGAGCACCAGGCGGAGGAGGAGATCCCTCCTCTGCTTGTAAAGCCTTGGATACCCGAGCCCTCTGAGGAGGACCTTGCACAGGGGCGGACTAGGGTTCAGTGCCAAGCCCAGGTTCATCCTCATGGAAGGTTCTACTGTCTGGGGCTAGGTTGCCTCAGGGACCACAGGAAAGATAGGGGGGGGCCCCCTAAGCTTAACATGCGAGCCTGCAGGTCTTTAGAGGGAAGAGGCCAACAGGGCCTGTTTTCCCTCCTCCCCCTAAGGGGGCTGGCCCTATCATGCCACTCACAACCAGTGGTCAATTATGGGCCGCCTGCCTTTCTTGGTAGTCCCCTTAAAAGTAAAGGTGGGACTGCCGCTAGAAAGAGGGAGGCACCCGAGGGCACCTCTAGATAAGAGGGTGAGGGGGAGTCCCCTACACCCATAGGCAAAGGAAAGGAATAAGCCTCCTCTCCAGTTGAAAAGTTTTGGGTCCCCTGCAAAAACACAGTTGGGGAAGAGGACCTCCATTTTTTCGGTGGAGCTTCCCAAGGGCGCCTCCATCGCTGGTGAAGGGAAAACAGAGAGAGATTTGTCTTTTATATTCTCATCATTGGGCATGGTGACCCTATTAGTGATACATGAAGCAAATGCTATCACCCTACACAGTAGCCCACTCTGCGAGGGGTGAATATGGGGCCAGTAGAACCAGCTGCCACCATTTGAGGCCATTCCTCTCGCCTAGTGCCCTGACAGCCCATCTGTATGACAGCTCCACCTTAGGCTCGCCATAAAATGGATAGATATTAAAAGGAGAAAGAAATTGGATGTGAGGAAGGTGTGGGTGAGGATGAGACAAGTTGTTAAAAAAACACCACCCCAGACCAGAGCTCAGGGGTGAGGGAACATTGTCCCCTAACCCTCACCCGCCCCAATTCAGGATGGTTGGGTGAGAGGAAGCTGGTCAGCGTCTATCCTGTGAAATTAGAGGCTAGCCAGAGAAAGTTGTTGGAGAGGTTATAGGGAAAGTGAGGAAGTAGGGTAGAAAACACAGGCTGTCAGAAAGAAGTGGCTAAGCTGGGGCCGGACGGTGTGCTAAGTCCCATCAGCATGGCGGCCAGGAAGGCAAATCAGCGTGCCCCTTGCGGGGATGATGGCCGACAGTTTCCCAGCAGTGATTGGAGGGAAGAAGGGCTCCGCTTCGCTGCTAGTGCACCCTTGTGAGGTTGCCGGACACACTCAGTCCATCCACAAGGTGCACTGTATCATCCAACAAGAGTTCCTGTGTGCCCAGTCTGCCAACCTCGTTGATGTCATGTCTGTCGTGTGAAGGTCATCAACTCCATCCTCTCTCACAGCCTTAACTACCACCAGTTCCAGGTACTGTGGATGAGGTTAATATGCACTACAACGATTTGCTCTATAGGGAGGTGTGGATGAGGATGAAGACAAGATAGTAGAAGAAACTGTCTGGCGAAATGATGGGGTGGAAATCACTGAAGCGGATATAGAGAAGGCTGTAAGAAAAATTAAAAAATGTGAAGGCGATGGATGATGATCTGATGATAGGGAAATTCATAAAGCATGGATGAGAGATAATGAAGATGGTCCTGGAAGATCCATTTAATGATATGCTAAGGAATGCCTGGGTGCCAGAGTAATGGATGAAGAGCAGAGTAAATCTAATATATATAAAGGGGAAAGATAGAATGGATGTGGGGAACTACCGGCCAGTGGCAATTGTCAGGGTAGTATGTAATTTGGGGGTAAAGTAATCGCTGATAAGTTGCAAGTGTGGGATGACAGAGGGGGTATCCTAGGAGATGATCAAAATGGGTTCAGGAAGGGTAAGAAAACAATTGACTGTGTTTGTGCTGAAGGGAATAATCAATATATGTAGAAAAAGAGGAAAAGATTCTGTATGTATGCTTTCTGAACACAGAGGAGGCATTTGATAAAGTGAACAGGGAAAAATTATGGTTGAGATTAAATGAAGAAGGCTTGGATGATAAGATTCTGAGTGTAATAACGAGTTTATATAAAGAGAATATAGTAAAACTGAATTTGAAGGGAGTTTCTTCACTTTTTCGATATAATTTTGTCATTTCTGACACGCAGACAGCTGTCTCGGCCTAATTCCATTACCAGATGCCACGGAATGTTCATTTTTATTATACAGTCACCAAATTTACTGCTATCTGAATTCTCGCCTTCCCGCTTAATTCCTTGACTGGTTTACATATATATGTATATATACACGTGGACATTTGTTACAATTCTTCCTATTTCTCTGAGGCACTTTGCTGGTGCAATTCTAATGCCAGGGCCATGTTCTCCACAGAGCTCCCCTGTCAGTAACGGAGTTAGAAAGAGAAATGTACATCCTAACTTGTCAAGCAGGTACATTTTCAACATGCGCAGAGGACAATGAAATTTTACATCACTTATACATGGATACAACTGTGCCCAGAGAGGGCCTGTACAACCCGCCACCCCAAAGAGAAATACAAGAAATATCACTAAGTTGTGGCTATAATTATTACATTGCTTAATGTTACAAGGCAAAATGGTTCAGTGAGGCATGTATGTATATTTATGCCTCTTATAACATAAAAATTCTAAGGCACGTAAAACAAATAACATGGATCAGCGAGGTTTATATATGTATTTATGCCTCTTATGGGATACAAGTGTGGCAACCTATTAATGTTTATGTAATGCTCAATCATAATAATATAAATTATCCCAGTCAAATGAGACCCTTCTCCCGGAGCACATGACCATTCCCAGCTGTTCATTTTCTTCCATGCTTCTCGCTGTGGTGTCTTGCACAATGCCAGAGGTCGTATCTTCTCCTGGGGCAGGTTTTCCATGAGGCGAGCTTCGACTGGGCCTCATGTACCCTTCCTGCACCCTTGCAAGACACCAATTACCCGGTATGTCATCATCGCGTAAAGGGGGTAATTTTGCTGGTTTTAATCTGTCTATTGAGACAGTGTTCCTTCTTCCATCAGGGTATTCCAGTTTGAATACCTTGCTGCCACGCTCGATCACCGGAAAATGGCCAGCATATGGCGCTTTGAGTGGTTTGCAAACACGGTCTATCCAGACCCAAATACACGTTGCATTCTTCAGGTCTCGGGGCACAAAAGGTTTAGGCACGGAGTGCAGGTGTCCTAACGATGCTCTTGTGAAATCGATCTGTGCTATTCTCGATGCCAGCTCTTTAATAAACTTAGAATCTGATTTCAATGAGGATCGTGAGACTAAAAGTTGGGGGCACAATAGTATGGTATCCGTTACAGCCGTGAAGATGGGGAGAATTCCGAATCAGTGGGCAAGGGACGAATGTCCAGGAGGATTATTGGCAGTGCCAACAACCAGGCTTGTCAACAAGATATTTTGGAACCCTTCAGGGTCCTGTTGGCCCCTTCCACCATCCCATTCATGGATGGTCTGTATGATGCAGTACAGAGCCGATGAAAACCAACGAGGGCTGAAACTCTTAGATCGGATTTGACTAGGCCCCTCTGTCAGTTAGAACATAGAGTGGAACACCAAATCTGGACATCCACCCATCTAAGAAGGCCAAAGCGACTGTTTTGGCACTTATGTCGTGGATCAGTATTGCTTATATGCATATTGAGGCTTGGTTGATACACAAAAGTAAATATTGATAGTGCGATGGTTTTGAACCTTAAAGATGGAATGTCAATGGGCAGGAACGGGGATTTCATGTGATGGCTAATCTTCGAGGATTGACATCGAGGCACTCCCTCTACCAGGAGCGAATATCTCTGTCCATAATGGGTCAGAAGTGTCGTGCTTTGATCAGATGAAGCAAAGCCTTGATTTCCAGAGACTAATGGCTTGTGATCCATGCACAAGGTTACGTGGTGCTATAGGGTATGAGTAAAGTATTCGCGCTCGTGTAGTTTTGTAGGCTGGGTTAAGTGATCAACCACTTCCTTACGGGATGAAGGAAAGAATATATAAGAACATAAGAACATAAGAAAAGAAGGAGACTGCAAAAGACCATTCATGGCCTACACTTGGCAGCTCCTGTTCCAGTCAACACACAAAAGATTTCTTACCAGAGAAAAGTCATCAACATTGTCACCCTTTACAGGAGTTCGTCAGATCTAATCTACAATATACATAAAATGCATCCAGAGGATTATGTCCATTCATGCAACCGCAAAATAATCTCTCCAATCCTTAGAAAAATATATACATATGTACATAAAAAAGTCAGTCCCATCTAGCAGCTTCATTCATATATTTATCTAATCTATTCTTAAAACTACCCAGAGAGGAGGCTTCTATCACATGTCTAGTGAGCCTATTCCATTCATCTACCACACGATTTGTAAACCAATTCCTCCCAATCTCCTTACTAAACCTATACTTATCAAGCTTAAACCCATTGCGCTACGTGTCCTGTCATGTTCACTAAGTATAAGAACCTTACCCAGATCCCCTTTATTATATCCTTTTACCCATTTGAAGACTTCAATCAATTCCCCTCTGACTCTTCTCCTTTCCAATGTATGTAGATATAGTTTTCTGAGCCTTTCACCATAAGTAAAGTTCCTTAGCCCACCAATCATCTTTGTCATCCTTCTCTGCACAGACTCAAGCAAATCAATATCCTTCCTATAATATGGTGACCAAAATTGTACTGCATAGTCTAGATGAGGCCTAACTAGCGCCAGATACAGTTTTAGAATGACTTCAGCACTCTTATTGCTTACACTCCTCCTAATGAATCCCAATATCCTATTAGCTTTATTCTTAGCATTTAGGCATTGCTTTCTAGGACGAAGGTCTGAACTTACCAAAATACCCAAGTCCCTCTCACAATCAGTCCTCCCTAAATTTCTCCCATTTAATTTATAACTATTCAGTGGATTATTTCTACCTATACTAAGTACACTACATTTGTCTATGTTAAACTTCATTTGCCATTTCTCAGCCCAATTGGACAGAATGGTCAATTCCTCCTGCATTACAACAGCATAAGAATCAGCCCTAATGGCCCTACCTAGCTTAGTATCATCAGCAAATTTACTCAGGTCACTACTTATACCTATGTCAAGATCATTAATATAAATTAAGAATAGCAAGGGACCCAAAACAGATCCTTGCGGAACTCCACTGCTAACACACCCCCACTCAGATTTAATTCCATCTATACTAACTCTTTGCTGTCTGTCACCAAGCCATGACTGAATCCACCTAAATATACTGCCATCGATCCTGTGTGCATTTAACTTTGCTCAGAAGCCGTAAATGTGGCACTCGATCAAAAGCCTTACTAAAGTCCAAGTATAAAATATCATAGTTTTCATCATTATCTGCTGCTTCATACACCTTACTATAAAAAGACAGCAAATTAGTCAGACAAGATTTACCCTTACTAAAGCCATGCTGTGATTCTTTTATCAACTTATGCTTATCCAAGTGATCCCTAATATTCCTTGCTATAATAGATTCCATCATTTTCCCTACCACTGATGTCAAACTTACTGGTCTGTAATTAGACATATTTGTTTTATCCCCTTTCTTAAATATAGGTATCACATTGGCTTTCTTCCATGCCACTGGCACAATGCCACTCTCCAATGATTTTCTAAAGATGCATGCTAGGGGCTCACTTAACACATCCTTACATTCTTTCAAAATTCTAGGAAAGACCTCATCAGGACCGGGTGCTTTACTACTTTTGATTTTATCAATTTCCTTTGTCACTATCTCCTTTATTCCTAAGTATATGGCTGGAATAAGATTTGCAAGGGCAACCAGGAAATTTTTTTTTTTTTTTTGAATAATAATAGTTTTTCTAACTCTTCTGACTATCTTTTAAACTAGGACTTGGATATATTAAGTTGTGAAAGGAAAATATATACACACATATAAGATGGCAATTGCACTCATATATATATATATATATATATATATATATATATATATATATATATATATATATATATATATATATATATATATATATATATATATATATATATATATATATATATATATATATATATATATATATATATATATATATATATATATATATATATATATATATATATATATATATATATATATATATATATATATATATATATATATATATATATATATATATATATATATATATATATATATATATATATATATATATATATATATATATATATATATATATATATATATATATATATATATATATATATATATATATATATATATATATATATATATTATATATATATATATATATATATATATATATATATATATATATATATATATATATATATATATATATATATATATATATATATATATATATATATATATATATATATATATATATATATATATATATATATATATATATATATATACTATATATATATATATATATATATAT